>CM069911.1:72910768-73318270 GCA_036172215.1 Camellia granthamiana | reverse complement strand
GAGGAAATCGTGCAATTGTATAGCGTATTTATTCATCATTGGGTGATCAATCTGTGGCACTATAGACACCCCATTTTTAACCGCCCTTAAGATTTGGGTGCCTCAGGTTGATTACTCGATGATGAAGGCTATGTTGTGCAATCACTCAATTTTGTCAGCAATAAGAGCTACTAACTCCCAACCTTACACCCCACTTTGGACCAAAACTTTTTTGACAAAAATTATTTGAGACCTTGAAACCCTCTCTTTCAAAATATTTTTTTGAAAATGCTTCTATGATGTTCCGAGGCTCATATTTCGTTAAAAACTGTACTTTTCAGTAAACCGAGCAAGGACAAAGTAAAAATAAATGAAAGAGAGGTAAACTCTTTGAAAAATATTTCAAACATCTTATTTTTAGGTTTTGAGTTGAAGAAAAGAGGAGAGGAGGGAAGAAAATTGGTTTGGGAGAAGTTAGAATCCGGTTAGGACAAAACTGAGCAACCTTCACTAAAAGAGGCATATCTATTTTCACACTAAGAATTTAGACGTGAGGATGCAACCATTGGAAAGTAGACTTCCGGGGGATTCAATTTAGACTCAAGAATGACCTGAAAAGGATTTCGGATGAAGGAGATATGCCTGTTTGAAATCAGGCCAAAAAAAAAAGATTTTTGTGGCCGGCCCCCCACAAATGATGGCCTGCCGGCCAGTAGTGAAAATTTTGACCTTTTTTTGAGTAGATTTACCCACTTGTGGGGGGTGCCGTCCACTAATGTATTTTCCCATCCACCGCTGATGGCCTGCCGGCCACTGATGTCAAAAAATCAGATTTTCTGCAAATATTTTCCTCCAGTTGTTTCCAGAAAGTTCAATTGTCCATTTGTTGATATTTCGACCTGAGGCTCTTGTTTTCTATATATACATGACCTATCTCTCATATTTCAAGGTTAGAAAAATTTTGGGAGTCCTCTCTCTCTACATTTATCTCTCTCTCTTGCAAAATTGTGCACATTAGTTTAGATATACTACACTTTTGCCTATACCTCCTAACCAAACTTGATCACCTTTGAGCTGAGGTCCCTTGAAGCCCTCTTGGAGCTTTAGAAGGTGTTTTTGACTTGCATTTGTGCCTAAAATTGTTGCTTGCTTCAAGAGGTATAACACTCCCCCTTTTATACTTGTTTTGCATATTTGTTTTTCAACTCTTTCAACTGTTTTGGGGTTGATTTTGAACTGGCAAAAACTCTATTTTTGTGGCTTAAAGGTGGTGGTTTGAGGCTATTTTCAGTTAGGGGGGTGGTTCACCCTTCTTACTTATTTGTTTGTAAAGCTTTTGTATGTTTGTTCACTACTTTCAAACCAAATTTTTTGGGCCTTTTAACGACTGAATTTCAGAGGTTTTTCAGTGGCAAAAAACTCATTTTGAAGTCCAAAATTGGAGGAGTTAACCTCCCCTCCTTGTGTCTTGTTTGAACACTTAATTAGCTTTACATGTTAGCATGTTTTTCAAGCTTAACGTAACTCAAGTCCAGCTTGTTTTTGCCTCTGAAATAACCCGCTTTAGCTCTATTTTGGGCTGGTTAGTTCATTTGAGTCTTGTTTTGCATGGTTATAGTGTAATAGTTTTCACAAGTTGGTGTTTAGGGGTCTTAGACACCTCTTGTTTGAGTTGGTAGCATCTTTTGGTGTTGTTTTTCACTCTATTTCAGCACTATAAACTCTGCAACCTCCCTCTTTGCTTCACTCTTTTATTTTCTTTTGAGGGTTGTTTCAAGCTTGAGATCCTTTAAGCTTGAGATTGAGGCCATGCTTAATGGTTTAATCCACTTTGAGGGTTCATTATCAACGGCATGATCTCTCTCTTACTTTACATTATCCCTCGATTGACATTTCTTTCATCTTAAAGGACACTCACCAATGACAAATTGATTAAAGAATGATTTGGTAACTAAAATGTATAAACAAAATTGGCAAGTAAAAGTGGCAAGATAAGCATTTCTTTGTGTTGCATTGAATGTGTTCAAATCGGACATTAATTTGAACACAAGGAAAATGGGACATTTCATACTCAAAAGTGATGAAATGTGGCACTTTCCTAGGTCTCTGTTGCCCCTGATCATGCATGATAGGGTGATGGCATTTGAGTCTTGTTTTGCATTCATTGAACTTGTAGAAATTGGTGAGCTTTTTATTTATTAGAGTAAGCTTTTTATTTATTCAAAGTGTTGTAAATAATTAGTTAGTAGTGTAGCTTAGCTAGTTTCGTTCAGATCCTCCTTCGCGAGGGCGTAATGTTGTAATAAGTGTGCGTGCGTGCGTGTATGTCTTCCAACCCCGTGTCTTTCTCCCTTTTATTTACCCGCCTTTGATGGTTAGATTAAGGACATGTTTCAATTAGCATACCTTATACTGGCATTCATTCATTTGTATTGCATGCACTGAGGCTCGACGCATCATTCAAACTGCATTGCGATTTCAATAATTCTTTGAATACGTGCTTAATCGCATGTTATTTAAATTGCTTCATATGCCATATTAGTAGCCAAGCCTATTAAATTGAATATTGCATGTGTCGCATTAGGCATCTTGTATAGTTAGGAATCATACATAGTTTTCTAACTCATATCTTCTTAGCTCGGAGTACTAGGTGAGTTTTATGCTTTAACATACTTGCATGAATGTGAGTGTTGCCATGTCTAGCATGCTTGCCATGAGGCTAAATACTTATTTGATAAACTACTTGAATGCTTGTGGATGAAGGCTTGTTGTTTGAATTGAAACAATTCAACGAATATATGTTTTAAGCCTACTTTGTTGAGTGGCAAATCCATTTTAAAGCCCACTATGTTTGGTGGCAAATTCGCAAACTTTTAAGCCCACTTGAGGTGGCAAATTCAAACCATTTTCGTAAAAACAAACATGAATTGAATTGTTCCAACTTGAGCAAACTAGTCTATACTTGATTGTGCGCATCACATAGTAAAGCTAGCCTAATAATCGGAACAAGAGCACATAATGTATATAAAAATCATATCATGATTAGTAGAGGTTGATCTTTGATCGGGCGAGCGGGAGTGCTCAATTCATGACCTTCCCCTCTCGTACCTAAGTTCCCGAGCCAAGGTAACTTTGGTGATGACGGGCACGTGGCCTTTGGCATGAGTCATGGGTTTCCTAAATTTCTCAAAAAATAAAATATTTAGGTGGCGACTCTGTATCTGGCAAAGCAGTCCAATTTTGGCATTTTTTGTTCTACAATCAATTTTCCAAAAAGATTTTTCGGATTTGGACTCTTTAGTGTTTATCAATTTCACATTGCACTTGTGAGATTAGATTCAGAACCGCAGGAGTCTTAACTGTAGAGCTTTCTTTCGATCTTTTGAAATGGGGGCGCGAAAAAGGTGAGCTACAGTTTCTGGCGACTCCGCTGGGGATTTTAGAGAACTTATTTGTTTATTTGCATTTGCATTTGCATCGGAGCGCCTAAGTCACAGTGTTTGCCATCTGCATTCCTGAACGGTTTGTGGAGGCTCTCTTGTACAAGTTTGCCAAAAGGCTGACTGGTTACGGGCTCTGCCACGATGGGAACACAACCCTTGGATCTGGACTACCGTTGTATCGTTTGATCCTTCTTTCACTTCTCGGTGTTAGGTGTGAGAGGTATATTAAGTAGTCTTGCCGAGGTACCCTTTTTTGACCAATCGACCTAGTTGCATATTGAAAGCCATAGAGACTGTTCCAAGCTAGGACATGTTGCTTACCCGAATGCAAGATTGTGTGAAACTACTTTGCTTGAATAGTCAACCCTAGTTCCTGACGAAACTAGGACAGGGTAACCCTACCCTATCATAGGAGTGTTTTAGCTCTTACTTAACTGGTATGTGCTTTACAGTGAAACTGTACATGGATGTGCGTATCAGTTGCCAAGTTGGTATCAGTTTTGGGGCAGAATTCAGTAGAGAGCACAGTCATTCAGCTGTGATCATATCCGTTCTAGTGAAATTGGGCTGAGATACTGTTTGTTTTCTCTTTTACTAGATAGTCCTGAAACCACAGCCTCAGAAGGCTCCAATATCCCCCAGATACTCTGGACTTGTATCAATAGACTTTGTCAGGTCAGAATTTGTTTAGAGGCAACCAGAGTTTATCTCACTCCTCCCCGGGTACAAAACGGAGGAGAGTTAGGCAGGATTCACCAGTGCAGTGTCTATAACAGTCACCCTTTAGTTCACTAGTGTCCAGTCAGGTCCGGGAGCGGTCATCTGCTTCTCGCTCAGCACGAGTTCGAACGCCGATTCTAAATGGCATAATATCCCCCATCCAATGTGGAAGAACTCATGCAGCACCTACAACAAACAGTTGAAGCACTATAGCAAGACGCTGCTCGTCAGGTCAAGGTCACAACCTATCAGGCTGATGTGATAAACAGGCTGCAACAACAATAGCCATAACCAGCTGCAGCTTCTGCATCTCATGCACCTCCCACGGGTAACCCAACACCCCGGAGCCACTACCCATACTGCTAATGTCCAAAAGAATCAGGGCAATCCGATAGAGCCGATCCCACCACAAACTTCCAAAGCACCTATGTCTCAAACTGAGGCTCCGTTTGAATTAGAGGTTGACCCAACTGCCCTCAAGGTTAATAAACTAGAGAAGTTATTCAAACGAGCACAGAGAGTGAACTCCATCCCGGATATAGAGGACGGGTATACTGATTTTGCAGTTATCTTACCGGAGCGATTTAAGATGCCGCATATTGACCGTTTCAATGGCTCTGGAGATCTGATGGTGCATTTGCATTTGTTTTCTAATATTCTGAGGCCAATGGGTTGGACCCGGGCCCAGAAGTTGTCACTATTCAGCCGAACCATGTCTGGGATAGCCGCAATCTGGTATGTGAAATTGGAGGACTCTGTGACACAGAACTGAGAAAAGATGGCTGAGGCCTTTATTGCTCAATACTCCTACAACACACAGATCGAGGTCACAACTCGTGATCTCAAAGCCACCCTCCAAGAACTAAATGAGAGTTTCTCAAAGTTCGTGACAAGATGGAGAGCGAAGGCCTCCATGATGACTACAAGGTCTTCCAAAAAGGATCAGATTAGGATGATTGTTTGGAATCTGCATGGCAAGTTGCTGTAGAAGATGATTGTTCTACCTCTGTTTACCTTCCCAGAGCTTCATGAAATGGGGGTTCAAATCGAGGATGCCATCAGACAAGGGATCTTTGTGGAAAATAATGAGCCTTTGAAGAAGAATGTTGTTTGCAGTTCCAATGCTACTATAAATGGTAGCACAGTTGGGAAATGCTTAGAAGTAAACACTGTCACCACTCTCATCAATGGCCAAAAACCAACCACTTCAACTTGGCCCCAAGCCTGAAATTTCCATCCTCTTTACATAAGTCTCTCTCAAGCCTTGAAAATGCTGCTAAAAAAAGGGTACCTATCGCTCCTAGAACCCCGACCCCTTCCCAATCCTCTTCCACTAAGATATGACCCAGCTAAATACTGTGCTTATCATTAACAGCATGGTCATGATACAAACCATTGCATCTGTCTTCGTTATAAGATCCATGATCTTATTGACAAAGAGATCATGGCTCCACCAAAAGGACCTCATGCCACCCCTAACCTATTACCTCCACATCTCAATCTAATCCATACACTGCCATCTACCTACAATCCCAGCATATATATCACCCTAGCCCATTTACACAAGCCTGAGGTGTTCATTCCAGAAAGCATGGACTTGTGTATGATGGATGCACTTGAACCCCAATCATCTCAAACCTACGAACCTACTACTTCTGAGCTAATGAGCATGATTGAAGATCTTCAGATAACTGTGGCAGATCTAGCATTTGGGATATTGGCTCCGTCATCAACCACATCACATACCAGGAATCTCATGTCAAAAGGCTCCTCAATCTTGGGACGGGCTATATTGGAAGAAGGCCAATCCCTTGGCAAAGTGAAGGTAAATGGCAAGAACATGGTAGGGGCAGGCATTGGTCCCTATGAACATCTTTAGTGGGCTGTTGAGGCTTTGAAAGCCGAAAGGCTAAACAAACAGCAACTGCTCGCAGTTGTTGCAAAGATTGTGGATGACATTTTTGCACTTAGGATGAAAGCATTCTAAATCAAGGGGCAAGCCGGGAAAAGGGATGTCGTACCAAAAATACCCCTTTCAGCTCTAATCCCACACTCATAAGAGATCATCAAACCCAGTCAACACCTGCCAAGCCCTCTGTCAAGCTTGTCAGAACTGGTAACCGCACCTTCAATCCCCTATACATAGCTTTGTCCAAAGCTCTCCAAATCCTTGTAGGACAAGGCCATCTCAAACCCCTTGACCCTCGGCCTCTCCTAGATCCCCTTCCAGCCAGGCATAATGCTACCAAGTACTGTGCCTTTCATCAACAAACTGGTCATGACACTGATGGTTGTTATCATCTTCGCCATGAAGTTCAAGATCTGATTGACAACAAGGTCATCGTCGTACCAGGTCCTGCAAAGTCTATCGACACTAGATCAATGAACTAGAGGGATAATGTGACTATGTGATCAGGGAATGACCCACCTGCTGATGGCTTTCATTTTACTCCAGATGTGGTGGATGGCATGCACTATTTTGAGCAATTTGAAAATGCTATTTATTGTACTTTCTGACTTAGGTATTGAGTCAGTTCTGTTGTGTTGTATTGAGTCTATCTTGTTGTATCGAGTTAGTCCTGTTGTGTTAGAGTCAGGTGATTTCGGGGGTGTTACCTCGGACATCACTTTCTTGTTTTGTGTTTATCTTTTCCGCTCTTTCTTTTGAGTCTATTTCTAGCATTGAGCCAGTTGAGCCAGAAGTTCTGAATGGGATGGTAGTAATTGACCAAAACTGTGCCTTTTCCGTGCCTTGAAATCATTGCATTGACCTAAGTTTTTCAAAACTTTTCTAACACTATGATGAAAACAAAGAGGAAGGAACTCCTCGGGATTTGCAAAAATTTGATCAATTAAGAGAAAGAGAGGCATGCTAAGCCCTTAATGAATGAGATCATGTTTGTTAATGTGAGTACTGAGAAAGATCTTGACTTAGTCCAGATTAGTTCTACATTGTCTTCAGGAGAGCGCGAGCAATTAGTCGCTTTATTAAAAGATTTCAAAAATGTTTTGCGTGGTCCTACGAAGACATGCCTGGAATTGATCTTGAGATTGTACAGCGTAGGATCACTCTCAGCCTCAAGACTCGACCCCTTTGCTTTCAAACTTTGATTCAGAATGTTCAACGATCAATCACAATATAAGGCTTGTATGGCCGGATCGGAAGTAGCCCTTGAACTAGGGGCAAAAATGTCAGATGTGCTCAAAGATTCAAAAGATGGGTCATTCCGCAAACCAATGGAGATCTGCAAGAAAGCCAAAAATCCCACGAATGAAGAAAAGAAAAGTTTTGCTGAAGGACAATCGAGTTCCTATCCACAACACTAGGGGCAAATTCAGACCCCAATTGGATGGGCTCTTACATCACCAAGACTGCTTAGTCAGCAACAATAGCCATTCTCATGGATTCAGATGGCTAGAGATCCTACGACCATTCAACATGGACAAGTTAAACTTTTTTATCCTTGAGAGGCTCGTTGGGCCGAAAACCCGAAGGGCGACCCAGGCAAAAGTTAGAGCAGAGAAAAGAAAAAGAACAAAAATGAAAAATGGAAAGAAAGAAAAAAAAAAAGAAAGAAGAAAAGAAATGAAAGAAAAGAAAAACAGAGCTCGCAAGGTTGAAAACCTGAAAGGGCGGCTTTGGCAAAAGTTAGAGCGTAAAAGGAGAGTGTTAATACCTGAGCGCGCCTTAAACCTCAAAACTATGTACGACTGATTCCCACCTTTGGGATACGTAGGCAACTTCATCCTAAAGTTCGGTCCCAATCATTTTTAGCTTGCTTGGCTCGTCTATGTTGATTGCTTATCCTTGTTCAAACTCGGCTATCTTATCCATGTGCAAATTGGCTCAGCTTCGTTTCAAAATCAGACTATCCTATTCCATTAGAAAGATTCAGCTACAAGACAATTCAAGTTCAGATCTGAGGTTGTGCATCCCATGAGTAAATTCCACGTTGGTTAAGCAGTGGCTATATGCAAAATAGTTTTGAGGATTTTTAATGAAGTTGACTAATTTTTTTCAAAAATGATTCTATTTTTCCAAAACTAGACCTTTTCTTGACCCAAAAAGGGAAAATTTTAGTGCGCACAACCTGACTTGCATGATTTCAAATTAGAAAATCAAATAAGCATGTTAATCTAGCTCTCATATTGGTCAAAATTGTTTTAGTAGAAAGCCAAAACAAAAAATGGTCAAAATGATGAACTAGGGGCATAGTTGAGTCCGATTTTTCTGTCTTTTCCCCCATTGTCAACATACTTGCTAGAAAGGGCATCATACTTGCCGGAAAAGGCACCATACTCGCCAGAAAGGGCACTCTACTTGCCAGAAAAGGCACAACTGAAGTTAGCAGCAGGGAGGCCAAAAATCTCTCACCCTCCAAGTAATGAGGTATCAAGTGCGAAGCACGAACTGGAAATGAAGTTGGATATTCGATTCCCTTATCTGGACGATCGCACCCAAATTGGTGTCTGAACCGGAATGGGGAATTAGAAAATGCAATGTGTGAGACCAATCAATTTTATACCTACCGGTGGGATATGCGTAACTTATCTCGGTCAAGTGAAGCTAAAGGCATCGCCAAGTGATGTCTATTGTAGAGCTGTTGCACGGTCCAATAGCACCACAATGCCTATATGGGAAAGCTTACTAGTTGTGAGCGAAAGAAGCAGAATCTAGCTGAATGCTAGGGGCAAGAGCCCACAACTTTCAGCTTATCCACCAACCACACCTGGGAAGGGATAAAAAAATAAGAGAGATTAAAGAACAGAGAGATGTGCACTGAGAGAAAAGTAAGGAAAGGCTTTTCAAAGAAAAAGAGATTGAGTGCCAAAGTGATGTGAGAATCACAAATGAGAAAGGGTGGGAAACAATACCTGGAGAAGCAGTGGGCTCCCCATGAACCGAGAGGTCTCCCACTAGCCGAAAACATCCAAGTGTTGTGTTTGTTGTTTTTGTTTGTCTCGATTCTTGTTTTGAGTCGTTTCGAGTTTAAATGTTTGTGTTTAGGTTGTTTTACTTTGTTTTTCCTTTGTTGAGTCGTTTTGACTATGGTTAGTCATAGGCTCAATACCCGGTTAAGAACTCATTCTTGGTTTCAATTGCAAAAATAAATCATTTTGTGCTCAGAGTTTCGTGCCATTCCCAACAGGATGTACAAAACAGAATTCCTTATTTCATAAACTGTAGGTTTAAACCTCGATCAATAGAGGGAGATTTAGAACAAGGACCTATCTGAAGTTACATGGGTTCTAAACTGCAAAGCAAAAGAAAATAGGGAAAATTTAGAGCATCTTAGTGTGTTTCAACTTCAATAATTTTCAAGATTGCATTACAGATGCACCTTCTTAGGCCTTGTCTTTTCTCCGGAGTATGAGTGTACCTCTACCCCAAGCTCAAGCTCAAGCCTGCTTCAAGCCAGAATGGTGATCAGAAGTGCTCTCCCTGAGTACCATTCCCTACCAGAGGCATCTTGGCTATGTTTGCAATGAGTTCCTAGGAGACCAACTGCGACGGTGAAAACTAGAGTTCGAATGGCGATGCCTAGAACACAAAGGTTTGGAATTTTCAAGACTAAAGTCTGGTTTAAATTCCCAGGGGTGTATCCTCGGCTTGAAATCTATATGGCAACCTCATAGACTGGGATAGCATGTGTGTGCTTCAATTCTGGATACTGAACCAACCTAGTCTACCACCTCGTTGGAGAACAGGGAAAGTTGTGAATATGATCAAGAAGAAAAACGGCATCCATGGCTTCTACATGAAGAACCCTTGTCAGCATTTGAGGGCCTTTGAACTGTGAGTTGAAAGTAAGAGTTCGAAGAACACAAGTGGGATATCCCAATTAGAGTAGAGCGGTTTCATTGCCACTCGCCCCATGAGGTGCTTTCTAAAGCACCGCTTTGCTTGTTTATTGCATTCCCAAAACGTCATGCACTATATTGCTTGTAACATGTATCATATCATCGCACTTATTGCATTTATTGCATCTTGTGTTATCTTGTATCATTTATCCTTTTACGCTGAGCAGCATTTAGGATCGTTGGTCCCCGGGACTTTCTTAGGACCTCTTCTCACAATTTCAGCGTGTTTGGAATTTATCTCAAGACGTATGGATCTCGCTCCTGAGTAGTTTTCCTAGGACCTCTTCTCACGATTTTAGCGTGGTTAGAGTGTTCTCTTTCCTCACATGTTTTCAGCGTGTTTGGAATTTTTCTTAGGACCTCTTCTCACGATTTCAGCATGGTTAAAGTGTTCCTTTCCTCACACGATTTCAGTGTGTTTGAAATTTATCTCAAGACGCGCGAAACGCGCTCCTAAGTAGTTTTCTTAGGACCTCTTCTCACGATTTCAGCGTAGTTAGAGTGTTCCTTTCCTCACACGATTTCAGCGTGTTTGGAATTTATCTCAGGACACGTGGAACGCGCCCCTGAGTAGTTTTCTTAGGACCTCTTCTCACGATTTCAGCGTGGAGTGTTCTTTTCCTCACACGATTTCAGCGTGTTTGAAATTTATCTTAGGACGCATGGAACGTGCTCCTAAGTAGTTTTCTTAGGACCTTTTCTCACGATTTCAGCGTGGTTAGAATGTTCTCTTTTCTCACACATTTTCAGCGTGTTTGGAATTTTTCTGAGAACCTCTTCGCATGATTTCAGCGTGGTTAGAGTGTTCTTTTCCTCACATGATTTTGGCGTGTTTGGAATTTATCTCAGGACGCATGGAACGGGCTCCTGAGTAGTTTTCTTAGGACCTCTTCTCACGATTTCAGCGTGTTTAGAGTGTTCCTTTCCTCACACGATTTCAACATGTTTGGAATTTATCTCAGGATGCATGGAACGCGATCCTGAGTAGTTTTCTTAGAACCTCTTCTCATAATTTCAGCGTGGTTAGACTGTTTTTTTCCTCACACGATTTCAGCGTGTTTGGAATTTATCTTAGGACACGTGGAACACGCCCCTGAGTAGTTTTCTTAGGACCTCTTCTCACGATTTCAGCGTGGTTAGAGTGTTCTTTTACTCACACGATTTCAGCATGTTTGGAATCTATCTCAGGACGCGTGGAACGCACCCCCGAGTGTTTTTCTCAGGAATGCTTCTCACGATTTCAGCGTGCTTAGAGTATCTCAAGATGCGTGATGCGCGAGCCTGGGCGTGTTTCATCTTAGGACGCGTGAAGCGCGAACCCGAGCAACTTTTTTTTCTCTTCTCATGATTTCAGCATGATTACAGTATCTCAGGACGTGTGATGCGCGAGCCTGGGCGTGTTTTATCTCGGGATGGGTGAAACGCAACTCCAAGCGATTTTCAATTCTCAGTTTACCCTGAGTAGTGTTTTCTTTCCTCGTCTTGTGTTTTGTCGTGGTTGGAGTTTGTTTTACAGCTTTTTGCATGAAAGCTTGAAGCTACTCATTCATATGTTGTTATCTTGCTTATTGTATCTGTTATTGTTTATTGCATTACCTCGCATGATCATAAGGTTTTTCAAAATAGTTGGCTTCGTGTAGCATGTGAGTCCAACTTTCAAACTACATTACACTGTGTATCATTTCTATCCTGCCCCTGAACTACACTGGTTTGATTCCTTGCAACAGGATACATAGGCAACCCTCGGGTTCAACCAACTGCGTTTGCATTTTGTTTGTTTGCCCAAATCTTATGGCCTTGTCAAATTGGGTCGTCTTCGGGCTTTGACTTTCATTCACATCGTTTCATGACTTTGAGCTCTGTCAAAGAGGGGCAACTGTAGACACCCCATTTTTGACCGCCCTTAAGATTTGGGTACCTCAGGTTGATTACTCGAGGATGAAGGCTATGTTGTGCAATCGCTCAATTTCGTCAGCAAGAAGAGCTTCTAACTCCCAACCTCACACCCCATTTTGGACCAAAATTATTTTAGACATTAAAACCCTCTTTTTCAAAACAATTTTTTGAAAATGCTTCTACGATGTTCCGAGGCTTGTATTTCGTTAAAAATTGCACTTTTCGGTAAACTGAGCAAGGACAAAGTGGAAATAAATGAAAGAAAGATAAACTCTTTGAAAAATCTTTCAAAACATCTTGGGTATGTTTGGTTTGGTTTTGGAAGAGTAGTTTTTAAAAATTGTTTTAGGGAGAGAGTTTAGAAAATTTTTTGGTGTATTCGGTTGTGTATTTTGAAAGTAATTTTGGAGTTTGGGAGTTTGGAGTGATTTGATATTTTTTTATAATTGAGTAGATGTGTGTAAGAGAAAAAGTGATTGAGAAGGAGAGAGGAGAGAGAAAAAGTGATTGATTGATAGGTAAGAGAGAGAAAGTGATTTTGAAAATTATTTTGGAAAATTTACAAACCAAACAAATTTTTTAAATTTTTTTTCCAAAAATCACTCTAGAAATCCAAACCAAACATAGCCCTTATTTTCAGGTTTGGATTTGAAGAAAATAAGAGAAGAGGGAAGAAAACTTGTTTGGGAGAAGTTAGGCATGAATCCGGTTAGGACAAAACTGAGCAGCCTTCACTAAAATAGGCATATCTCTTTTCACACTTATAATTTAGATGTGAAGATGCCACCATTGGAAATTAGACTTTCGGGGCTTCAATTTAGACTCAAGAATGACCTGAAAAGGATTCTGGATGAAGGAGATATGCCTATTTGAAATCGGGCCAAAAAATAGATTTTTGTGGCTGGCCAAAAATGGTGGCCTACCGGCCAGTAGTGAAAATTTTGATCTTTTTTTGAGTAGATTTACCCACGTTTTGGGGGGCTCCGTCCACTAATGTATTTTGCCTTCCACCATTGATGGCCTGTCGGCCACTGATGTCAAAAAATCAGATTTTTTGTAGATATTTTCCTCCAGCTATTTCGACAAAGTTCCAGCTATCCATTTGTTGATATTTAGACCTGAGGCTCTTGTTTTCTATATATGACCTATCTCTCATATTTCAAGGTTAGAAAAATTTTGGGAGTCTCTCTCTCTCTCTCTCTCTCTCTCTCTCTCTCTCGCAAAATTGTGCACAATAGCTTAAATATACTACACTTTTGCCTATACCTCCTTAAGCAAACTTGATCATTTTTGAGATGAGGTCTCTTGAAGCCCTCTTGGAGCTTTAGAAGGTGTTTTTTACTCGAATTTGTGCCTAAAATTGTTGCTTGCTACAAGAGGTATAACACTCTCTTTTTATACTTGTTTTGCATACTTGTTTTTCCATCTCTTTCAACTATTTTGGGGCTGATTTTGAACTGTAAAAAACTCTATTTTTGTGGTCTAAAGGTGATGGTTTGAGGCCATTTTCAGTTAGGGGGTGGTTCACCCTTCTTACTTATTTGTTTGTAAAGCTTTTGTATCTTTGTTCACCACTTTCAAACCAACTTTTTTGGGCCTTTTAACCACTAAATTTCAGAGGTTTTTTAGTGGCAAAAACTCATTTTGAAGTTCAAAATTAGAGGGATTAGCCTCCCCTCCTTATGTCTTGTTTGCATGCTTAATTAGCTTTACATGTTAGCATGTTTTTCTAGCTTAACTTAGCTCAAGTCTAGCAAGTTTTAGCCTTTGAAATAACCTACTTTAGCTCTGTTTTGGGCTTAGTTAATTCATTTGAGTCTTGTTTTGCATGGTTGTAGTGTAATAGTCTTCACAAGTTGGTGTTTTAGGGTCTTAGACACCTCTTGCTTGAGTTGGTAGCATCTTTTGGTATTGTTTTTCACTCCATTTCAGCACTATAAACTCTACAACCTCCCTCTTTACTTCACTCTTTCATTTGCTTTTGAGGGTTATTTCGAGCTTAGGATCCTTTAAACTTGAGATTGAGGCCATGCTTAATGGTTTAATCCTTTTTGAGGGTTCATTATCAACGACATGATATCTCTCTTACCTTACATTATCCCTCGGTTGACACTTCTTTCATCTTAAATGACACTCACCAATGGACAAACTGATTAAAGAATGATTTGGTAACTAAAATGTGTAAACAAAATTGGCAAGTACAAGTGGGAAGATAAGCGTTTCTTTGTATTGCATTGTATGTGTTCAAATCGGACATTAATTTGAACACAAGGAAAATGGGACATTTCATACTCAAAAGTGATGAAATGTGCCACTTTCCAAGGTCTCCGTTGCCCTTGATCATGCATGATGGCATTTGAGTCTTGTTTTGCATTCATTGAACTTGTACAAATTGGTCCCTTAGCCATCATGCATGGAAATTGCTTGATTGATGGTTTGAGGGCCAATTATATCACTCATTTGAGCTTGTGTTGATGATAAGGGGTGATACATGGTACAAACAACCTATGAGACAACCCCTTTCTTGCTCTGTTTTGTCCTCTATTGCAGCAAGGAAAGGCTTGGCTTCCGTGGTCGGCAAACCCTCATTAGTGGCCGGCAGGCCATCTCTAATGGCCGGCAACCCCTTAGTGTTGGCCAACAAACCCTCATCTGTGGCCGGCCGGCCACCAGTGAAAAATTCAGTATTGTGCTTCTGAAGTAGAGCAATGTTGATCTGGAGGAGGAGAACAGTGTAAGTATTGTGCAACAAAGGCAATTAGTGGCAGACAGTGGATGTTCTTCAGGTGAAAAACCGAGCATGCATGTATCCCTTCTTTCCTGAGGCCATTTAGTTAACATGCTTAGTTAATTAGTTGTAGCTAAGTCATGCAAATGTTGTAACTATTTAAGTAGATTAGTTAATTAGTTCATGTTGTGTAATTAATTAATTAAATAGCTTAGTCTAATTAATTAATTAGTTAAGTGTGTTATAATAATTAATTAGCTTAGAGTAAGCTTTTTATTTATTCAAAGTGTTGTAAATAATTAGTTAAGTAGTGTAACTTAGCTAGTTTCATTCGGACCCTCCTTCGCGAGGGTCTAATGTTGTAATAAGTGTATGTGCGTGCATGTATGTCTTCCAACCCCACGTCTTTCTCTCTTTTATTTACCCACCTTTGATGGTTAGACTAGAGACATGTTTCAATTAGCATACCTTATGCTTGCATTCATTCATTCGTATTGCATGCATTGAGGCATGGCGCATCATTGAAACTGCATTGCCATTTCAATAATTGTTTGAATACATGCTTAATTGCATGTTATTTAAATTACTTCATCTACCATATTAGTAGCCGAGTCTATTAAATTGCATATTGCATGTGTCGCATTAGGCATCTTGTATAGTTAGTAATCATGCACAGTTTTCTAACTCATATCTTCTTAGCTCGGAGTACTAGGTGAGTTTTATGCTTTAGCGTACTTGCATGAATGTGAGTGTTGCCATGTTTAGCATGCTTGCCATAAAGCTAAATGCTTATTTGATAAACTGCTTGAATGCCTGTGGATGAAGGCTTGTTGTTTGAATTGGAACGATTTAACGAATGCATGTTTTAAGCCCACTTTGTTGAATGGCAAATCCGTTTTAAAGCCCACTATGTTTGGTGGCAAATTCACAAACTTTTAAGCCCACTTAAGGTGTCAAATTCAAACCATTTTCGTAAAAACAAACATGAATTGAATTGTTCCAACTTGAGCAAACTAGTCTATACTTGCTTGTGCGCATCACATAGTAAAGCTAGCCTAATAACTGGAACAAGAACAGATAATGTACCTAAAAATCATATCATGATTAGTAGAGGCTGATCTTTGATCGGGCGAGCGGGGGTGCTCAATTCATGACCTTTCCCTTTTGTACCTAAGTTCCCGAGTCGAGGCAACTTTGGTGATGACAGACACGTGCCCTTTGGCACAAGTCATGGGTTTCCTTAATTTCCCAAAAAATAAAATATTTAGGTGGTAACTCTGTATCTGACAAAGCAGTCTAATTTTGGTATTTTTTATCCTAAAATCAATTTTCCAAAAAGATTTTCTAGATTTGGACTCTTTGGTGTTTATCAATTTCACATTGCACTTGTGAGATTAGATTCAGAACCACAGGAGTTCAAACTATAGGGCTTTCTTTCGATTTTCCGAAAGGGGTGGCGAAAAGGTCAAGCTATAGGTGCCTAAGTCTTATGGGCGGTCAAAAATGGGGTGTCTACAATTGCCCCTCTTTAACAGAGCTCGAAGTCATAGAATGACATGAGTGAATGTCCAAGCCCAGAGACAACCCATTTCAACAAGGCCGTAAGACTTGGGCAAAAAATCAAGACATTAAATTAAATTGGTTGAATTCGAAAGTTGCCTACATATCCCTTTGCAAGGAATCAAACCAGCGTAGTTCAGGGGCAGAATGTGAAATTATAAACGAATGATGCTATGCAATAGTTGAGAATACAAATGAGCATACCACTCAAAAATGAGATTCAATGTAATGCAACAGTTGAAATCAATATATGAGAAAACTACGCTTCTGCGTACTAGAAACAATCCCAACCACACTTCTGCGCAGAAAGGTTAACAAGAGACAAGCCAAACTACACTCCTGTGTAGAAAGGTTTAACAAGAAGCAATTCCCACTACACTTCCGCGTAGAGAGGTAACAAGAAACAACCTTAACTACACTTCCACGTAAAAAGGGGACAGGAACAAACCAAGCTACACTTCCGCGTAAAAAGGTGATCCTGACTACACTTCCGTGTAGAGAGGACAAGAAGCAAACCAAACTACACTACCGCGTAGAGAGGTACAAGAACGAACCAAGCTACACTTCCATATAGAGAGGAAAAAAACAAAAAAGCTACACTTCCGCATAGCAAGGTGAACCTAACTACACTTCCGCGTAGAGAGGATGCAAGAACTACCAGACTACACTACCGCGTATATAGGAGATCCTAATTACACTTCCGCGAAGAGAGAATAATAGGAAACAACCCTAACTACACTACTGCATTGAGAGGTAATCCTAACCACACTTATGTGTAGAGAGGACAAAAGAACAACCAAACTACACTATCGCGTAGTAAGGTAAACCAAGCTACACTACCGCATAGCAAGGTGGACCAACGAACTAAGCTACACTACTGTGCAGCAAGGTAATCCTAACTACACTTCCGCATAGAGAGGACACAAGAACAACCAAACTATATTTCCACGTAGCGAGGAATGTGAACAACCAATCTACACTTTCGCGTAGCAAGGTAACAAGAACAAACCAAGCCACACTTCCGCATAGAGAGGTTAAGGGGAGAAAATCGCACTCATGTGACAAGGGTGGGTACAAGAACTGAAAAGCACAATGCACATGAATGTGACATAATGTGATACAATTGATGCGAGTGCAATGATAATGCATGCTCCATGCAACAAAATAGATAACAGAAGTAATTAATAGACACGTGAAATAATTAATGCATGTTCTATGCAAGATAATAGATACGTGAATAAAAATGACAAATAGAAAGCAGTGTTTAAAGACACCTCATAACGATCTCCGACTTACCACTCGGAGGTTCCTCAAAATTCTCAAAAAGGATACAACTCACTCTGTCTCGAGATCCGAACACATTCATGCACCGGAGAAACTGGGAGAATTGGAATGGTGGAACCAGAACACGATTTCGAGATCCTTGAAATCTGCACTAGCTTCAAATACTTCAATTCTTCTTCTCCAAACCAAAACAAGACCTTTCATACACTGCTTAGACAAAAGTGCAACAAAAATCAGCTCGGGACCACAAAAAGAGCCGGTCAGCCACAAATGGGGGATAGCCGGCCACCCGTGGGTATTTCGGGCATTTTGGCTCGGGTCGCTTTTAAGACATCATCAAACTTCATTTTTCACACACCCACACCATCGAAAACCCTCCCTCTCTCTCTAGGTGATTCCTCTCTCTAGATTTGCGCTTTATACACGTTTTCTAACGCCCCACGCGAACTTTATTCGTAAAACACTTTTAACCCTCTACATTTTGAATCGATCATATTTTGTTTTTTTTTTGATTTTTTTAGGTTTTCATCACTTTGGGCTTATTTCCCTGGAGTTTTTCTTGGATTTCACGAATTTTCTTGGATTTTGACTTTTTTTCCCGTTTTCTCTCTCCTAGGGTTGACTTTTTTAGGTTTTTCCTCTTGTTCCTCATTTTCTCCATTCTTTACCCAATTTTCACCCACTTCCATATGGTGGATGATATCCCACATGACGATGCACCTCTTGAGATTCCGCCTATAGCTGTTGTGGCCGATGAGGCTGACGGGGTAACAGATGACATCGCCATTGATTTTGTGGCGGAGGAAGTATACTCACTAGGGCCCGAGCCTGAGCTACTGCAACTAAGGTTGAGGCCATTTGACCCAACCACTTACCACCCACGCATGCATGCGATTGTGTAGACACCCATTTTTGACCGTCCTCAAGACTTGGATATGCTTGCAGGTACATCCAGCAACAAGGTTGATTGCTCGTCGAGTGTTCGACTTTCGTAATGGAATGCTCTAGGTTTGATCCTTCCAAACCCTATTTCCATTCTGTCTCATTTTTGGACCATGTGTTGGTCTTTTCTTTATGGTATTCTAGGTGGCCTGCCGGCCATCAGAGAGGGCTGCCGGCCATGGTGTATGCCCTGCCGGCCATAAATGAGGCATTGTTGGTCACCACTGATGGCCGGCAGGCCACCTTGTTTCAGTAGATATTTTGTTAGATGTTTTGAGCCAGCTGTGGCTCACTGAGCCATCCTCCATACACGTGTATGGAGGGATGAAGGCAGGTTTAAGCTTGTCAAGCAAGCTTGTGCTTGCATTGCTCTATTAAAGGAGGGGTGCTTCCCCCTTATTGAGGGTTCAGAAAATTGGAGAGCTTAACATATCTCTCTCTCTAGAATCCTCACTCTCTCTCTCTCTATATTGTGCTCAATAGTGCTTTAAAGTGCATTTTCTTCACACTTTTGCACTACAACACCTAGTAAAAACCATTGACTTGTTGCTGAGCTTGTTTGGACTCAAACAAGCTGGTTTTGGCTCAGAGCACTTGTTGTTTTGCTGTTGTGCTCCAAGGGTGAGCATGTTCCCCTTTTAAGCTTATTTTTGTATACCATCTTAGCCACCTTTGCATGTTGTTTTAGGCTTGGTTGTTAAGTACAAAAAGCTTTATTTGTAAGTGTTTAAAATGGTTGTTTAAGGCCTTGTTGGGGTTAGGGGTGTTACCCCTCTCTTTTGTGGCTTGTTTGCTATACTTTGTGCTATCTCTTGAGGCCTTTGAAACCATCTTGTTTTGGCCTTTTAACCACTAAATTCCAGAGGAATTTCAGTGGTGAAAAACTTGTTTTGAGGTCTCAAATAGAAGGGGGTGGTCCTCTCTCCTCTTGTCTTGCTTGCTTGCCTTGTTGGTCTCATACTCGAGCATGCTTTCCTACTATTTTGTGACTTAGCTCAAGCATGATTTTGTGACTTTTTGGACCTGTCATAACTCTTTTTTTTGGTTGATTTGGTCATTGGTAGCTTGCATCTCATACTTGTAGTATAATCATGCTTGTTGGCCTAATATGCTCCATGCTTTAGTTCATCATTTTAGCATGTGTTAGTTGTGCTCCAGCACATTTTTACCACTAATTTAACATGCTTGAGGTCTATTTTAAGTGGTCTTGGTTATATATGCCTTGCTTTGTATAGCTATAGTGTAGTTGGACTTCACTAGCTTTGGGTTTAAGGTCCCTAACATGCTTTGAATGTGATGATTGCATGCCTTAGCCTAATTTATTACATGATTTTAGTGTGTATGGTGCAGTCACACTCTCACATATTCCACTCTTTCAATGCTTCAGAGAGTTGTGCCTTGTGCCTTGATCATGAGCCAATTTGTATGCATGCTTGTCTAAGCTCTTGGGCTGCCATTTCAGCATATTTTTGGCCTTTAACTTGGCATGTTTGACCTCTATCCAGAGCTGGTTTAGTCATTTAGGCCTTGTATTGCATGTCTCTTGTGTGAATGCCTTGACTAGCTTTGAGTTTTAGGGCCTCTTGTATGCTAAGCTTGAGTTATTTGCATGCGTTGGTGTCATTTAACATGTTATTTTAGAGCATACAGTCCTGTCATACTCTCATATGTATCACTCTTTCAAGATGTTTGAGAGTTGAGCTTTGTGCCTTGTTTGCAAACCATGAGTTGAGTATGCATTCCTTGCCTTTTGTGCCCAAGTTTCAATGTGTTTTGGCCATTGTTTTCGAGTATCTTAGGCCTGTCCATAGCTGGTTTGACCATTTGAGATTAGTGGTGCATGCCTCATGTGTAATGTTCTTTACTTGCTTTAGTGGTCTTGGTTCCATAACATATCTTGCATGTATTGCTTCCATGATAGAGTCTTGTGCATGCCACCTTAGCATTGTTAGATGAGCCTGTTGCATTTTGCATTGCATCGTGTTCAACCGGACATTACATTGAACCTAAGGTGAATTAGCCCATTTCTTACTCAAAGTGATGAAAGTGAGCCAATTCCCTTTGTTTCCATTGCCTTTGATCCTCTAATGATAAGGCCGTGGTATTAGAGTCTTGTTTGCATTGCATTTATTGAATATGTGCAAGGTTGGATCTTTGGCCATCAAGCATTGAGATGCTCAATTGATGGTCTTGGATCCAATGACGCCTCTCCATTGATGTTTTGAAGTGATATGGGGTGGCATAGTACACACATGCCCTAGGGAGACCCTCAATTTCTTCTGTTTTTGTGCTCTATTGCAGAATGGTGTGACAACACACCAGTGGCCGGCAGCGCCATATTGATGGCCGGCACCCTTTCATTGTTGGCCGGCAGAGGCCCACTCTTGGCCGGCAGTAGCCCCTCATGGCCGGCAAGCCATTGGTGCACTCCCCAGCCTTGATTTGGTAAGATCCAACAGTAAGTTCTTAAGGACACCTTGCAAACAGAGTCTCAAGAGAGCAACCGAAGAGCTTTTCGGGGCGGAAACCGAGCATGCATCCTCTTCTTCTTCGAACAAAGCTGGAGCAGCTTAGTTTTATGCTTACTTGTTAGTTAGAATTGAATTTGTAATTAATTAATTAATTTGTTAATTAGCTAAGTGATGCAATAATTAGTAAGTAGGTTGCTTATTATTCGATTTGGTTGTGTAATAATTAGTCTAATTAAATTATTAGATTAGTTGCTGGCTTAGCTTAGATGTAGCTTAGCTTATTCTTTCGGACTCTCCTGCGAGAGAGCGTATTGTTGTAATAATGGTGCGTGTGTGTGAGTGCATGTCTTCCAACCCCATTTCTTTCTCCCTTTTACTTATTAGCTTTTGATGGTTAGTTTAGGACATATTTCCATTAGCATACCTTATGCTTTGCATGTTTGTGTCATTCATTTGTATTGCATGCACCGAGCTCGGTGCATCATTCAAACCGCATTGTATTTCAATACACTTACTTGAATACGTGTTTCAAAGCATGTTATCAAGTGTTGCATTCATATGCCATTCTAGATAGCCGAGCCTATTTTAGTTGCATTTTTGCATGTGTTGTATTAGGCATCTTAACATAGTTAGGATCATGCATGATTTCTAATTAGCTTTTGTTTTGGCTCGGAGTACACTGTAAGTGTTTATGCTTTAGCATCCTTGCATGAGTGTGAGTGTTGCCATGTTAGCATGCTTGCCATGCGGCTATTTGCTTAAGTTATTAACTGCATGAGTGCCTATAGGTGAAGGCTTGATTGCCTAAATTGGAACAACTCAATGATTGTGAGTTTTAAGCCCACTTGAAGTGGCAAAATCATGTCTTTTTTTCTAAGTCCACTTGAGGGTGGCAAATCCGCACTTTAGCCTACTTGCGAGTAGCACTTTCAAACCATTTTCGAAAAACAAACATGGATTGTTTTGTTCCAAATCGAGTGATTGAGTCTATACTTGTATGATGTGCGCATCACGTAGTAAAGATTAGCTAATAATCAGAATAAGAACACATGTGTTTTCAAAAACAACATATCATGTTTAGTAGAGGCCGGTCCTCTGATCGGGCGAGCGGGGGTGCTCATTTCATGACCTTCCCCCCTCATACCCAAGTTTCCGAGCCGAAACAACTTTGGTGATGACGGACATGTGGCCTTAGGCACGAGTCAGGGTTTCCTAAATTTTCCAAAATAAAATATTTAGGTGGCAACTTTGAAATCTGGCAAAGCAGTCCAAGTTTGGCACTTTTGATTCAAAATTGATTTTTCAAAACCAATTGCCGGATTTGGACTCTTTAGTGATTTATCAGTCTTACATTGCACTTTGTGAGATTAGATTCAGAACCGTGACAGGAGTCCGAACTGTAGTAGCTAGAACCCAATTAGCGCCCTCGCGCGCAGAGCGGAGTTCGGGCGGTCTATAGATTGCGCCCCGTGGGATGCTGCGATTCGAGGATTTGTTGGAGGCGTACCTGAGGGTGTTTTGTTGAGGGAGCTAGCCTCCCACTTTTCTCACGGTGCCACTGAGGTACAAACTTTTCTTTCATACACTTTTACCTTGTTTCATCATTTCATTACTGCCTTTCATTGCTGTATTGCCATCTAACTCACTTTTCCCCTGCCACAGGGTGACTCTCGCTCTTAGAGTAGACACGGGGCGGTGACAGCCAGAGATTGGTATTAGGAGCTCCCCATTTGGGTCCCTGAGCTGGTCGACGAGGCGAGCTTTGGCCTATTCTACACCGAGCTCTCACAAGACTTAGTCAGCCGAGCCTTACTCGGAGCTTTGGTGGAGAGGTGGTAGGACACCACCAATTCCTTCCACTTCTCTTCCACCGAGGAGATGACGATGACCCCCTACAATTTTTGGATGATCATTGGCTTGAGGGTAGGGGCGATCCGATCCCTTTTGACATGGACATGGGCCGGTGGGAGGCAATATGGATTTATCTGCTCAGGGCACGCCCTTCGTTGGACAGACTAGCCATGGTTAGCTACAACTGGTTTTATGATCATTTCCGTGGGAGCCAGCTGGAGACACAGGAGGAGATCGAGCAGTACACATGGGGATTTTTTATCTATCTTCTCGGTACCACCTTGTTTGAGAACAAGTGGAATATTGTAGGGCTATATCAGCTGAGTGCCCTCGTGACATTGCGCCAGGGGCGATTCTACGAATGGGGTGGCACTGGCCTTGCCCCCCTTTATGGATACATGAGCTTCGATTCCCACATGAAGGGGAACAAGGTCAGAAGCTATTGGAGAGCCTGTGAGGTACACATTGTACTCTCAATTTCTGTTTGCTTCCTATGCTTTCTGCTTTGCACTTTCTACTTTTGTATCTGTTCACACACTGTGCCTTCTACTTTGCACTTTCTGTCCTTATCACTGGTCACACACTGCTCCATCTAACAGGATCCAAAAACCAAGCTAGGTAGGCCCATTCTGCCGAGCTTGGTTTTTGGGTAAGTGGTTTGTACTCCAGACCATGGGCCTACATGCACTGGTTGTTCCTACTCCTCCTCTGACATCCATGAGGATAGCAGATAGTCTCCCCGTTGAGGCTGTAGTTCAATTCATGGTGGGGATGGATACCGATTTCTTTGGAGGGGATGAAGATTATGCGACCTTCATCCAGACTCATCTCATGCCACCCTTAACCGAAGTTTGCGCAGGTGACGTAGCAGGTGCCTCCTTGGTGGGAGAGACTGCTTATGAGGCCGAGGCTGATATTAGAGGAGCCCCTCTTGCTGTGCATATAGCTGGTTGGCCGATGATTCCTACCGTGATTCCCTGTTGGCGACCGAGCTGGACAACCTATCAGATCCCGATAGAGCCACCGAAGGTAGAGCACGGGTATGTTAGGGCTCTGAGGGCGCTATAGGTATGGACCGTGCTTTACAAGTTATATCTTGCATTTCCCCTTTTTTAGCTACTGATTGTTCAAATTCTACTTGTAGGTGCCTACAGAGTATACAGATAGTCTCCTTTAGCTGGTTGCCTCTCTGGTTCACATGGTACAGATGAGAGAGATGATGCTTGCTCTTCACGGTATCCAGGTATCCTCTCTTCTTCTCACACATTTCATTACTTACTCATACTGTTGTGCACCACACTGCACCAACATGCCATACTCCCACTGATATGCGATGCACACACTAATATGCAATATTCATACTGATATGCTGTATAATGACATGCATTCTAATATTACCTTACCCTACACTGACACACTGCCTTTATGCTGAAGCTATTTTCTGTATCATATTCATGCTGCATCTGAACATCTAATGCTTGTTTTTCACATCCTACTTGCACTGATGGCACCAGCGGCACTGACAATAGCGGCAGCACTAGCTGCACCTCCTTGAGCAGTGGGGAGGAGAGGTAGACAGGCCCCAACATGCGGTCGAGATGAGCGTCAAGGTTGGGGTAGAGGTAGGGGTGCTCAAGGTCGGAGTAGTGAGTCTACAGAGAAGACCTCCTCCTCCTCCTCGGAGCCAGTTTTGAGTGGAGATGATGCTGAGACCAACAACACTAAAGAGGCAGTGAGCTGACTCTCTAAGTCATCTAAGAGCGAGGATGATGATGCTGACCCTGACTCAGAGAGTGGAGATGGCGATAGTAGCTCTGGCTCGGCGACCCACTCTTTTGATGATAGCGGAGCCGATGAAGACGGTGCCTCTAAGACCCCTCCGAGGAAGAGAACGAAGAGGGTTTCTCGAGCTTGATGCGACCCATGTAGATTTTTGTACTCTTTTGCTTAGTTTCTTTTATTTTGGTAGCTTAGCACTTGTATAGCTTCAAATAGATCTTTACTTTTCTTTTTTGAAAAACTTGTATTATCTCTTTTGTAAAAACTATGATCGGTGTAAAACCCTGCAGTTTTATAAAACGAGCTTTATTTTGCATCATGAGCATGGCACCACACTTGCATAGAACAAAAATAGAACAGAATTTGAAACTGAAAACACTTGCATAGGAATAATGTTCTTAACAAGATATTGAGCCGACCAATGACTAAAATACAAAATACTACTTGATAAGCGAAAAACAAAGTAAAAACAACCTAAACACAGCTATTTCCACTTGCTAAAAAAAAAAAAAAAACAAGACCTGAAAACACAAAGACCAAAACAAAACCAGACTGTCAAATTACTAGGCTAACAAAAGGGGATAGCCAGCCATTGAAGGGGACGGCTGGCTAAGTGTAGTGGCTCATCAACTGGCTAACAGCTGGCATCCACTCACACAACCTTATCCTCTACAAAAGGTCTTCCTTCGTTATTTCTTCGACAGAACCTTATTTTTGCTATTGTTTTCTTTTAAAATGGAGATATTTCTTGCCGAGAAGCTCAAATATTAGATAGCCACTTTGGACAACACGAAAAAGGTAAATTTTTGAGGTTTCAGTATAGATGCGCTTTTTTCGTTGAGCCGTACTTCACTTTGTTTTCCGTTTCTCCATGCCGCGGTCCGATATTGGGACCAAATTACACATGTATTTTGCTTCGGAGCATAAGAAATGTGTCCGACTCTTGAAGAGTTTCAAGCATTGATGAAATCTAGGCACGATGAGGAGATCATACCTCAGCTCCACTTTGGCCATGCCCAGGATTTGGGACGGATATGTGGGCTCACTTTGCACGAAGCTCGATCTTTGGCTCATAATGGGGAGCTAGATATACCCGGCTTGATTCATCGATTTTCTAACATCAACAACAAATGTGACCTTCTTTGGTGAGGTTATCGGCAACATGCCCTCTGTTTATGTATGCTTGCACACTTTCTTCTTTCCCTTAGTTGCAGCAGAGCCAACATTAGGTTGATCAAAGTAGCCCAATGTTTGAAATAGGGCAGGAGCTGCATTGGTTTGGCACTGGCCAAGACCCTAATGGGTTTAGACACTTTTCATCAACGAGAGACCACTCGATTCACGGGGATTCCGATGCTTCTTCAGGTATTGTTTCCCACCCTTTCTTATTTATGAGTCTCACATCACTTGGCATTCACGCTCTATTTTCTCTTAAAGCCCTTTTCTTGATTTTCTCTCATCGTACATCTCTCTATTCTGTAATCTCTTTTATTTTTCATCCCTTCCCAGGTATGGCTCATAGATATGCTGAAAGTGGTGGACCCTTGCCCCGAGTATTTAGCCTGAGCTTATTTCTTCAGCCAGAGGTTGGTGGAATTTCCCTACAGTTAATGCAAGTCGTGGTTTTCCACTTGTACGGCTTTCTTTTTTTGCATGTTATAAATAATTTCCCAACTACGGCGTGTCTATTGTGTAGGCCATGAATGCTAATAACGATGATTTTTTTACGACTTGCAATGTTAGACGTAAATAATAAAACTTTCTACGATAGGCATATGGCATGTCGTTAATATATCAACTATCATGATACGCATACGCAAACCGTTAAAAATATTACACTTTTAACAACGTACAAAAAACCAGCCGTTAAAAATATTACACTTTACACGGCATACAATGACAGCCGTGAATGTTATGACCGAAAAAAAATGGGCACCAAAATGAAAAACTCTAGCGCCAAACCAAAATAATATATTTCAAATAAATAAATAAATATATCACTACAACAATTTATACCACTAAAAGGAATTTACACTTCTATTTCCCTATATCAGTGTCAACATACACCCAAACCTTCAGCCGCTTGCTCTCCTTCTTCTCATCGACTCACCATCCCTGCTAACAGTCACCATCGAACTTCCACCACCGACCATTGCGGCTCTCACTACCGCTGCTCACCATCGTGGCTCTCGCCACCGTCGCTCACCATTGCGCCCCCCCTCCCATCCACATTCAGGTTTTTCTTTCTTTCTATCCCCCTCTCCCTCTCTCTCTTCTCTCTCTCTCTCTCTCTCTCTATTTTCTCATTTCACTATCGCGGATCTAGGGTTTTATTTTATTTTTGATGCTGTAGGATTTTGATAAAATCATTTTAGGGTTTTACTCTTTTTCTACATTTGAAGAACATATGAGCTCCAAGTTGTGTTTAATTCCAATCATTTGTTGCTCTATTTAAGCAATCGTGAAGAACTGCTTAAATTGCTGAGTAGAATTATATGTGTATATATATATAGTATTATTAGGTAGATAACAATTGATTTAAGGTACTGAACAATTTAAGAATATTATTAGTAGGTAAGTTAAAGGAAAATTTTAGGAGTATACTGATATAGATTATATATGCTTACAGTTCTTCCTCTGAGGAGTATAGATTGATATAGATTATATATGCTCATGCTCTGTTTTTTCCCTTCTATTGCTTCAGAGTTATGCAGTTGATGAGAGGAAATTTTAGTTGTTGATGCTCAGGCTCTGTTTTTTTCCCTTTTTGAATGACACTATATAGATATAGAGATAATAGTTTTTGGTTGAAAAGTTCATATCTAATTTATAAAATGTACAAAATGAAAACTAGAAAAAGGTGAATATTGGCCCTGGGGTGGGAAAGTAAATGTGTATGGCATGTAGATGATTTTGGTTGAAAAATTCATATCTAATGCATTAAAGTGAACATTGATTTTGGTTTTGATTCTTTTGAGAGTTGCAGTAGATAGTTGATATCTATCTCATACCTGAAACACCAATAGCTTGTGGCATTACTATTATTACTTCCTTCTAGTACATAAATTAATGTATTAAATCAATATTCAATTATTGAACACAAGAATGACTGAGTAAAGCAGAGAAATATTTCAGTGAAGGGACAATCTAGTTTTAATTAGTTCATTCATTAACCAGTTAGTAATTAGTAATAGGTGGTTGCTTTAATGGGTGTGATTGTAGCATTGCTCTTGTTTTATTTCTGGCTCCATTATTTTGACTTTATTATTTTATTTTTATCAGTTTTCTTTGGTCATATCAGTGCCAAATATCTTCTTGTTCATTTTCTCTTTTGCTTATGGTTTAAATGTTATTCTTGCAAATTGCCAAAAGGTTTTACAATACTAAAGAAAAGAAAATGTAAGAACACATTGATTTATGTTTCACTGAATTAATTTATGTGTATATATTTGATGCATCAATTGGGTTTAATGTGGAAACAGTGCAATATAACAACATAAAGTTTCAAGTTTGGGTTTTTTTATGGCTTATGGCAGTTGGTACCATCTTGTGTGCATCTTATTTTAATTTAAGCATTTAAATACACTTTTCATATTTACATATATAATCACAGAACTTATACAGATCTCACACACATTTATATAAGACTCAAAGAATTACATAATTCTCCAATACAAAATTAAAGCCTTGACACGGAGGCATAATCCAGGTGGCTTGACAGAGAGGCGAACCTCGATACAACTCTAGTGTCGATCCCCGATGGCCCACATACATAAATATATATAAAAACGGAGTAAGCAAGGCTCAGTGAATAATAGCAATGTAAGGAGGTTAGGTGAATGAGCATAGCCTTGGAGAATATAAATATACATATATCAAACCGTATACAGGTCTTATTCATAACCATATTTCAAAACAGCCTCAGGCCCACATGTAATATAGAACGGTCTTGGGCCCATGTATGATACAAAACGGCCTTAGACCCAACATAACAACAGCTGTCCAGAGCAACATTGGGAAGATGAAACATCGACATGTCTCCATCCCCCTGGGCGTTAGAGCCTTTAGTCATGTACAATTCATATCATTATAGGGTAGATGAAACATCGGCATGTCTCCATCTCCCTTGGCCTCAGGGCCATGAGTCATAAACAATTCACATCATAACGGTCTCGGGCCCATTTTTATTAATAAGAACAAAACGACCTTAGGTCCATATCAATGCCATCGTTCAATCATGTCCATTAATTCAATCAAAGCACAATGTCAATAGTTTATGCCATTCACAAGCAACGATATATAAATCATAATCATAGGATGTAAGTAAAACGTATCATTACACTACTATTACTCACAGTGATGGGCTTCTGGTAGCAGTGGGACGATGTCCTCGTCTTGACGTACAAACACAATACACATAGCATAATATGAGAATATAACCGATCTCTTTCTTTGCTCTTTAATCAATTAATCATGTTGGTTCTAAACTCATTAGTCCTTAATAGGTCATAATCTGTGTCTAGGAAAATAGGAGGAATCGAAAGGAAAATGGTTTAGAAGAAGAAATAGTATAAAATCGGTAGATAGAAAGTGAACAACTTTCACTAATTTGAGCATATCTATTTTTGTACTTAGAATTTGGGTGTGAGACTATAATCATTGGAAACTAGACTTCCGAGGCTTGAATTTAGGCTCAAGAATCACTTAAAACGGAGTCCGAATGAAAGAGATATGCTTATTCGAAGTTGGGCTGAAACAGGCCGCACGTGCAAAAATTGAGCCGCATGTGCGGGACAAGGTGCTTTTATTTCAGAATCAATTTTGGTGCTGGAAGTGGACTCCCGCGCGTGCAGGAAGCCTTGCCGCACGTGCAACTCTGGGCAAAATCTACTGTCCAGAAATGTTTGTTGGCTCTAACACTTGTTTTTCCATTTCTAAGCTTGGTTCCAACTATAATCACCCAAAAACATGTAAAATTACCCCACAACATGATAAACTAACATCATTCAAGTGTAGTTTCATCTCAAATAAATCAATCTTTGCCTCAAGTTCAAGATCAATGTTTCATCTTTCATAATCTTGAAAGTTCCCAAAACACAACCCACAAACACACTTGATCCTTGCATAAATCTTGTTCTATGGACAATCTAGAATTCATTTCATATGTTATTCACAAGATTGAGCTCCAATCATAAACAAAATCAAAGGAACCAAGTCCTAATTTCTTAAATTTAACTCAATCAAATACATACATAAAACCCTAACCCAAATGGGTTTCAAATCTTCCAATATCATTATGATTTCATGAAATTGATGCATTAATCATAAGGATTCAAGATAGATTTCCATACCTTAGTTCAATCTTTGCTTTTGCCTTAACTCTTTTCAATTTCCCAAGCTTTCATGGTTGATCTTCTTCCTTTCTCTTCAATCTCTTCAATTTATGTTCAAATCCCATGAATGTTAACCTCTCTCTCTCTTAGAAAAGCTTTCTCTCTCCTTTGCTCTCTCTCTCTCTCTCTCTCACGGTTCTCTCCCTCTCCCTCTCCCTCAGATATTTTTGGATTCCAAGTGATGAGTTCAACTCATATCATATATATATATATATAAGCTTATTACAATTAGGGAGAGCCAAACGCACCCTTACGAATTGTACAAAATCAAATTTGAATTAAACTTCCCAGATGACTCTAAAAATCATGTTGATCATAACTATATACTCCGTTTTGGTTTCTAAAGCCTCTAAGGCCTTCAATTCGCAGTGCAAAGTTAACCACCCAAACACACCTTAACGAATCAGACGAAATAAATTTTCAATTAACTTTCCCAAATAGCTCTAAAAATTCCCATTAGCATATACATGTACTCAATTTTGATTTCTGAACCCATAAAGGTCGGCAATTTCAGTTTCAAGGTCGTAACTCAACAGATAATTCCTCAATTCAAACTGGTATAAGTAAATTAAAGCACATTAGCCCATAATTAAATAGAGATAATTTCTGATACTCATTTTGGGATCGTTACATTATTGGTCTGCATAGAGTGCAAGAGAATCAGCTATTGAACAGGACAAACTATTAAAAATCGTCTTTTCCCTTTCTTATTTAGTTAATACTTTTTTTTAATTGTCTCTTTTATAGCCTTTGTATGTTCACTGATGTATCAAGTTATTTCATTCTTGTAAGATGCTTCAGATCAATTTCCCATCACCAAAGACATTGGTCCTAGTGGTGTGGTGGATGTTAGCACAACATCAGCAGTCTTGTTTGTTGTTGTTGCTTTATGCTTCTTGATTGTAGTTTACAAACTAATGTCGTCCTGGTTCAATGAACTTTTGGTGATTTTATTTGCCATTGGTGGTGTAGAGGTGTATAGCTACAAAACTTGTGGGATTTGGTTAAAATTTGAGAGAACTTTAAACATAGTGCTGTAGAACATGAATATGCTTATTGGCAAAGAAAATCTGGGAATTTGGAAATTTGGATTTCGTTTGTGTATGTTGGCTTGAAAATTATTGTGATTTTCACCACAGGTTGAGTGGAGTAACAAAGTAGGCAAACAATACGCATGCTTGTATGATGAAAATGATAATAAATCACATTTCTGTCATTATATTATGAATAATGTGATGGTAATATAGTTATGATGGTAATATAGTTATGAGATTTTAGATTTTCCTTTTAATGTTTTGGGACTAAGTGGACAAATAATTTTTCAGATGGTTCAAACGTACTGCGGAATCATTCATTAAAGTACCTTTCTTTGGAGCTGTCTCATACCTTACTTTGTTTATCCATTCTGCATAGCGTTCGCTGCTATTTGGGCACGTTACAGAGATCTCTCATTTGCCTGGATAGGTCAAGATATACTTGTAAGGATAAACTTTATTCTGTGCTTTTTTGCTTTTGATGATTATTCTTACAATTGTAATATTTTGTCTATAAAACTGTGATGTGCCCTACGTTTAGCCCTCATATGAGGCAAAACTGCGATGATAGTTTAATTATCAGCAGAATGGTTGTTGCAATGTCTTCTATTTCTGGCAAAGAATATGGTCACTTCCTTGTCATTTTCCATGGTTTGGGAATTTGCACTGTTGATTATTTCCTAATTAATCATTTTGTTCATGCTCTAAACTTAGCATAGCCTTTGCGTCTTGATGCTTCACATGCTATTTTTTGCTGCATTATCATATTAAATAAGAGATAGTTTTATTCTGTTTAGTGTTGGCATTTCTTTTCATGTTGCTGTACATATTTGACACATTCACACCATACTAGTGTTTTTGACTTTTTCTAAGTTCTGGTGGCATTCAAATAATGATGTCTTTTTCTTTTTTTTTTTAATCTCTTTTTTTCAATCAGAGAATTGCACTGATAATTACAGTTCTTCAGATTGTGCATGTACCTAATCTCAAGGTAATGATTCTAAGTCCCTTAGGTTCATTAGTGGTAAATGACTATTTTAAGCATGCTCATACCATTTCTTGGATTCTTTGGTTGCCATTGTGCAATGACAATAGACATGTACATGTGTGTATATATATATGTATATTTGAGTTAGGCCTTTCTATAAAGTTGTTCATGCAAAATTATTTAAGAATTTGGAAATCCCTGATAAATGTCATTAAAAAAAATTAAAGAATTATGGTAAAAGTTTTAGGCACTACCTTAAATTTTTGCCTCTTTGAATGGTGCCACAGATGATTGTTTGTGAAAACAACTTATTAAAATTTCCTCTAAAAAATGAACTCAATCGGTTATGCTAGAACTGCATATGAACATGCTTGGCTAGGTTTATTACTTTTGACTATCTGTGTTATCTTATCTATTTCCAGATCATTATTGTAAATATATTATTGTTTGTCCCAAATTAGTTATTGTGCATTATGTCTTGAGTGCTTTGCATTATGTCCAGAACATGCTTGGATTCTTTGGTTGCCATTGTGCAATGACAATGGAGAAACCTCCCAAATAGAGTTGGAATTCTTTTTTTTTCCTTTTCCTCTTTATGTTTTCTTCTAGTCATTCTTCAATTATTGTTTCACTTAGATCTTTGTTTTTGCTCTTTATTTATTTATTTATTTATTTATTTGTTTTGATAAATGCAGGTTTGAAGCAATGTGGTAAGAGTTGCAAGCTTAGATGGTTGAATTATCTTAGACCAGACATCAAAAGAGGTAACATATCACCATTACAACAAAAAAATATTTTTAATAACATTTTTTAATAGCATTCTTCTTCAAATGTTATCAAATATAATGCATTTAGCATCAGATGACATGAGTGTTTTTTCCAATGAATTCATATTTTAATAGCAACAAGGTTAGTTACACCAGCTATTGCCGCAGGTTTAGGTGCCTTTGTACATACATGGGGCACCCTCGTCCCAATGATAGGAGCAAGTGGGTTTGCTGCAACTGCAACTGCAACTGCTATAGGAACTATTACCGATAGTTTTAGATAATCTTTAAATAGTTTTGGATATGTTTATATGCATAGTTTTGGATGGTTTGAACTTTTTTGGATAGTTTAGAACTTACGGATATAGTTTTCGAATGTTTGGAATGTATAGACAATTGTTGAATGTTTATAATTTATGGATATAGTTTTTTTTTATGCTTCAAACAATGTTTTGGTGGTTGATTGATGTTTTGTGAGGTTTGTTTGTTTTGTTAAATTGTACAGAATTGGTCAAATAGAACCTGTTGAATTAAAAAAAAAAAAATGCATATTCTACGGCAGACATAATAAGTCGTCGTATTACATATTTTACGACGAGTAAGGAGAGTTGTGATTTGTCCCAAGAATTAACATTATGCAAAAGTAATTGTAGAAAAATCAAACACGACATACAAGATTTGCTGTTAAAGGGTTTTTAACGGCATGTAAAAATAGTTGTAGAAAAATCAAACACGACTTACAAGATCCGCTGTTAAAGGGCTTTTACGGCGTACTACAGCATGCCGTTGAAAGTGAATGACTTTCCATAACTAGTCATAATACGACGTTACCTTGTACGTCGTGGAATCGTATCCACGGCGTGTATTTGGCGCCGAAAAAATCATTTTTTGTTGTAGTGAAAAATAAAAAATTCCATGGCCAACAACAGCTAGTGTGACATTGTTTTCGTTAGTCTAGAGCAACATATCATAATCGGAAAAAAAAATTCAAAATTTTAATATAGATTTTGTTAGACTTATTTATTTTGATGATTTATTTAATTATGTTTTAATTTATTTGGAAGAGAAAAATATAATCAAAATTTATTTTGATGATTTATTTGAAAAAGAAAAATAGAATTAACATTTATTTTGATGATTTATTTGAAAGAGAAAAATAGAATTAACATTTATTTTGTCCCATTATTTCTCACCTAAACCTTTATCCTAAATATTGTTAGAATGTATTTAATATTTGATTAAATCAGGAGTTCAAACAGCTCAAACCAGAGGTTCAAATAGCCCAAAACAAAGGTTCAAACAGCCCAGCACAGCAACAGACCAAAAGGTTCAAACAACCCAGCACAGTAGCAGCCCAAAAGGTTCAAGTGCAAGATATTCAAATTAGTAATGATGGAGTACAACGACTATAAACAGTTATAAATTCAAATGAATACAACGGCTATAAACAGCTATAAATTCAAATGAATACAATAACTATAATCGGCTATAAGTTTCATTATATATACCAAAGCCTCTAATGTAAACAAGTTAGAAAAAACTACAAAATATTCTTTGATCTATAATCACTCACATTTATTCTCTGAAAAATTCTTTGAGGAGTGTTCTTTAATTTTTGTTTACATCTTCTTTCAAAAATTATACACTGAAACGTATAGCTTTAAGCCTATCTTTCCTGTGTGAGGTTTACAGAAAAACCAGAGCTTCATTTTGTATATCCATCTGGGAGAGATATTTATTGTAAGCTTTCTTTGAAAGCAAAAATACCATTTCATCTTGTAAAAGTGTTGCAAACGCTGTGTTGTTGAAATCTTGAGAGTGATTGTGAATCACCTAAGATTTGCAAGGGTTTGGGCTTGTGAAGTCTGTGTAAAATCTACGGATGATTGCTTCATCTTTATGAGGTTGCTAGCACCCCTGTGAAGTTATAAGATAGTGAAAAATCTTAAGTGAAACTTGAGGAGTGAATGTAGGCTTGGTTGAAGCCGAACCACTATAAATCTGTTTGTCTCATCTTCCCTAATCTCTTTACTTTCCTACTACTGCTATAGCTATCTAATATTCATGTGTTAATCATTTGATTTACCCTATATGTTAGTTATACTTCATTGTTATTTTGCTTGATCATGTACTGCTAAGTTCATCATTGTGCTTGTTAATAATTTATTATACTAGTAGTTAATTTTATTATGGTATTATTAATTTTAATTTGTAGAAACCTAATTCACCCCCCCTCTTAGGTTGCTTTTTGGGTAACAGATTTTCTTACCAAAATAACATAATTTTTATAAAAAAAAATTATATATTTGAACGCATCTTAATTAGTTCGATTTTATAAAATTACACGTCCACAATTCAAGGACAAATTTACTTACTTACCAAAAAAATAGTCTCATCCTCAATTTAATAAAAAATTTACGTACTTAACTATGCGAGCGCTCATAATTTGTTGATATATTCACGAAGTTACCTAAAAAATTGACACCCGGGCTCACGATTCAATTACGTCATTTTTATAATTTTTTAAACAATTTAATTAATGTCAGTTACGAAGTTACCTAAAAAATGACAGCTACGTCATTTTTATAATTTTTTAAATAATTTTAGTTAATGACTATTCACGAAATTATCTAAAAAATGACACCCTGACTCAAAATTCAGCTATGTCATTTTTTTTATAATTTTTTTAATGATTTAATCAATGATACACTATTTTTAACTCTTTAATACCTTTTTTAAAAATTTTAATTTTTCAACATTTCGCAAACAAAAGTAAAAAATATAAAGCATAGTATAAACATCATTATTAATAATTTTTTTCTGTGTAATATTACTTAGTCGGTAAAAAATTTATAGCATAGTATGAATGTCATTTTTTATAATTTTTAAATAATTTTAATTAATGTCAGTTACAAAGTTAAGTAAAAAAATGACACCCTGACTCACAATTCAATTATGTCATTTTTTATAATTTTTTAATAGTTTTAATTAATGATACATTTTTAACTCTTTAATATTTTTTTAAAATTTTTTCAGCAATTTTCCAAAAAAAAAAAAAAAGTAAAAAATATAAAGCGTAGTATGAACGGTATTACTAATTAATTTTTTCCCGTGTAATATTACTCTGCTAATGACATTTCCCTATTTGTTAGGCATTTAATTCTGCACAATAATATTATGATAGTTGATTAATGTTTTATGAGGTTTGGTGGTTAATTGATGCTTTGTGAGGTTTGTTTGTAATGTTTGTTAAATTGTACAGAATTGGTCAAATAGAACCTATTGAATTAAAAAAAAAAAATTCATATTCTATGGCAGGCATAATAAATCGTCGTATTACATATTTTACGACGAGCAAGGAGAGTTGTGATTTGTCCCAAGAATTAACGGAGCACAAAAGTAGTTGTAGAAAAATCAAACACGACATACAAGATCCACTGTTAAAGGGTTTTCAATGGCATGTAAAAATAGTTGTAGAAAAATTAAACACGACTTACAAAATCCGCTGTTAAAGGGCTTTTACGGCGTACTACGGCATGCCGTTGAAAGTGAATGACTTTCCATGGCTGGTTATAATAAAATGTTACCTTGCGCGTCATAGAATCGTATCCATGGCGTGCATTTGGCGCCGTAAAAATCATTTTTTGTTGTAGTGAAAAATAAAAAAATTCCATGGCCAACAACAGCTAGTGTGGCATTGTTTTCATTAGTCTAGAGCAACATATCATAATGGAAAAAAAATTCAAAATTTTGATATAGATTTCTTACCAAAATAACATAATTTTTAATATATATATATATATATATTCGAATGCATCTTGATTAGTTCTATTTTATGAAATTACACGTCCGCAATTCAATGATAAATATGCTTACTTACCTAAAAAATATAGTCTCATCCTCAGTTTAATAAAAAATTCACGTACTTACGTATACGAGCACTCATAATTTATTGATATATTCACGAAGTTACCTAAAAAATTGACACCCTGACTCACAATTCAACTACGTCATTTTTATAATTTTTTAAATAATTTAATTAATGTCAATTACGAAGTTACCTAAAAAATGATATCTACGTCATTTTTATAATTTGTGAAATAATTTTAGTTAATGACTATTCACGAAATTACCTAAAAAATGACACCCTGACTAAAAATTCAACTACGTCATTTTTTTTTATAATTTTTTTTATGATTTAATTAATGATACACTATTTTTAACTCGTAGGTAGATATGTTTGCGTTGCAAATTGGATTTGAGCGGGTTTTGACAACTTTCAATCCAATTTAAATTGGACTCAACCCAAATAGTCTTGGCTGCCCTCAATGGAGATTTTCCAGTGGTTCCACTGCCAGTGAAAAACGGCTGAGTTATTGGTTGACACAATTCAAGCTGTCGAATTAGGCTCCATCAACATTAGGATATAAACAAACCTTACGTGTACATACATAAACATATATTTTATTCTGCAGGTACACAAGTTTTTTTTAGTCTAGATCCAAGTCCTTTTTTCTTTTTCTTTTTCTTCTTTTTTTTTTTTTTTTTTTTTTTGAATTTTTTAACCACCAAAATGACGTAGTTTTAGAGTTTTGGGGGGGGGGGGGGGGGGGGGGAATTACTAATCAGTTGAATGTTGAGAAAAAAATTCAAATCAATAAAAAAATTTATAAACATAAATTTTTCCATGTATATGTAATTATTTTTTTGTAATTTGGCCTAATTTGTAATTTGCCCTTTTTTTTTTCTGTCTTGATTTTTTGGTGTTTATCCGTTGGAGGAAAATTAGTATTTATAATATATATATATAAGGTAAATATCTGATGCAACAAGCAGAACTCTGAGTTATCTTGGAAGACCTTGTTTAAACGTCTTCTCTGTTAGGGTTTTGTTTTGCTCTCCGAGACGTACGTACATACAATGGAGGATCAACAATATCAACCCATTGAAGAGCAACAAGCACAAGCTTCAGTTTCTACATTGGCAAATAATGTAGATCTTGTGGATGTGGATGAGTACTTTGCTTCTCTCCCACCTGGTTACCGTTTCAATCCTACAGATGCAGTGCTCATTGTTAACTACTTGAAGAGAAAGATCAACCATCAAACACTGCCAATCAACAAGATTCATGATGTTCATCTTTACAAATTTAATCCTCAATATCTTTCAGGTTTCTAATCTTTTCTTTCTTTTTTTCACTTTTGTTTCTTATATAACATCATTTTCTTTCTTTCTTGAAGTTGTATCCATGTTCTTGAATATATATACACACTGTCTATTATTAGATTTCTCTAAAGTTTTATGGGTTTTATTTATCTTCTCTTTTTCTATCATTATTTCTTCAATATGTATTCATGTTCTTCAATACGTATTCATGTTCTTGGATATGTGGTATCGGTATCAAAGAAAAGTGATACAGATTTCTCTTAAGCTTTAAGGGTTTTATCTGTCTTTTTCTATCATTATTTCTTGAATAGGTATTCCTGTTCTTCAATATGTAGTATCAAAGAAAATATGTAGTATCAAAGAAAACTGATTTTCAAACAGAAAATGCATTAAAAAAAATAGTTTATTATAATTTTTTTCTAAAGCTTTAAGGGTTTTTATTTGTCTTTTGCTATCATTATTTCTTGAATATGTATGTTCTCATTATTTTTTATTTTTCTTATGTGATTTGAATGGATATTAACAAGATCATGTTTTTTTGATCGGCTATTAACAAGATCATGTTGGCTGCTATGATATACCTAATGGGTTTTTCCAGATTTGATTGTCCCAATATTGCATTAGTTTTGTTACGCATATTGAAATTTTGGAATCATATGTAATGTAACTCATTCTGATTTCTTTTTATTTCTTCCTTTGATGTATGCATATTCATTCTTTGGTTTATGAATTGTATATTCTAACATTCGATGAAGTTTTAAGGAATGAGGGCCAGCTAATAGTCTAACATGTTTAATGAGTTTTATTTATATTATGTCTGGTGTTAATTAACAGAAAATTACAAGCCATATGAAGAGAAGGAATGGTATTTCTTTACACCAAGAGATCGAAAGTATAAGAATGGGAAGCAGCCAAATCGAGCTGCCAGTGATGGATACTGGAAGGTTATCGGTACTAATAAGACTGTGAGATTTATGGGTGCTGATGTTGGCTTTAGAACCGCATTAGTATTCTACAAAGGAATACCTTCCAAAGGCGAAAAAACCAACTGGATTATGCATGAATATCGATTATCAAACAATCATCCTAAGGCTCCAACTGTTGGAAATGAAACGAGGGCAGGTTGCCTGTCTCCCTATTTATGTGTATATATATCAGCAAAATAGAAGTTATACTTATCTGCATGTGTTCATCACCTGATTGTTTTGGTATTGTATTATTATTCACACAACAATCTTCCTAGTTATTGATTATGATTTTTTTTTACACATCATAAATATTTCTATTCATTTTTTGACATGTTTTCGCAGTAATTATGATGTTGATTAGGACATTACTACAAAAAAATAAGGTTTTAAAAACCAAAAATTAGAAACAATTATTTTTTAGGAACCAAATATTTTAATTGCGAAAAGTGTCATTATTATATTTTTAGCAACGAAAATTGGACATTAGTGGTAAATTAATTATCCTTTTAGGACCAATTTTTTTTTTTTTGAAAAAAATAAACCATTTTGAGACTAAATTATTAGCAACATTTTCAAAATTTTGTTGCTAAAAACCTTGTTTTTTGACTTTTTCGAGACGACTTTTTAGTGACTATCCTCATGGCGATGGAAATTGGTCCCTAAATGTCTTTTGCAACAAAATTTTCATTTTTAGAAACCAAAACATTTAGTTTCTAAAACTCTTATATGTTGTAGTGGATAGATATTCATACAATTTGACACCGTGATTGCTCTCTTGTTTGAAGTCAGTATTTTTTTTTTTTGCACATAAATTTACTGTTTTTATTCATCTTTTAATACATCACTAAAATTACTGTGGCACAATTTTAAACTTTTTTTGTTTCCTTAATTGTTGAAATATTTTCTAGTGGCACTGACTGCTACCATGATTACTTTTCTTGTTTACAGTTAGATGATTGTGTTTTGTGTAAGATTTACAAGAATGTAGACAGATCAAGGAGCATAAGAAACCGATATCCTGATGATGAGGAAGTTGTTCCAGCTGAACATTGTTATAATGAACATCTACCTGCTGAAAACTCTGCAATGTTGCCATCTCTAGAAAGTTTAATTCCAGGTGAAGCTATGGAAATGGACAGTGGTTACAATGGCAAAGTGAATCCAAATGCATTTATTAATTCACATTTTCTGCAAACTCCTCAACTTCATTTCAATCATGATCAGGTAATGATGGCTAATAGTACATATTTCAATTATCCTTATGATGTCAATAAGCCGCCAATTCAACCAGCTATGCAATTGACTTTGAAACAACCACAATCTATTGATGGTATGAAGAGCAACATGAGGCCGAAATCAATGAATCAGAATCTACATTGTTGGGCGCTTGAGCCAAGAGGACTCGATGAGGAACTGAAAGGTCCGATGTTTCAATCTGATGCCCACATAGATGAATGGTTTCCGGGTCTTGAGAATAGTGTCCCCAGTTGCTGTAGGATGCCATCGCATACTGGTGATATCAAGTAACTTGAAGGAACGGAGAGATTACCTATTTGTTTATATAGTAAGCACTACTGGATGATTTAATTTTAGGCTTCAATTTGTTTGTGTTTGTTTTTTGGCTTTTTAGTTGGCTGGTTCAAGAATTTTGGTTTGGATTATTGTTTTATCTAGTTTTAGAATTTTGACTGGACACCTTTTATATTTTACAATGCATGAACTTGAAATTTTCAAGCACTAAGAACTCCAAATTCAAGAGTACTTGTGTATAAATATTATTTACTGGAGGTGTTATGAGGATATATGGTGTATTTTTCCATTAGTAAAAGGGGGATTATGTTTTTTGGTGTATTTATGATTGAAGGGGAAGGAAGGGTACAATTGGTTCGATTGTTTTTAGGGTTCTTTACCATTTTTGTATCCCTTGTTTTCCTTTCAAAGAGGTCGATTTTATGACATCTAAGCAATATTATATTGTTAGAAGAGCCATCTTCAAATTTTATTTTTTATTACTTTTTTGAACCTTTCTTTTCAACTTCCTTAGAGTTAACTTTCTTTCATGATGATTTAGGCCTCGTTTGCAAATAGACTATTTTAATAACTTTTGATTTTTTATGAAAAGATATGTAGAAAAGTAGAGATAGTGATGTGATGACTTATAGTGACTTTTTGACTAAAATGTTTAGTCTCCAAATGAGGTATGTTGATGTAGTGTGCTTGTTTAATTTTGTATCCAAACAATCATTTATGTTTAATTAACTCTAGTTATGTTTTGGGTTGGGTTTTGTTAATTAAAGTTAATTTATGTGGAAGAAATTTGTCCAGATGTTTTGTTGTACTTGAGTTGATGTAATTACATATACAAAGCTTGTAAGGAAAGCTAGAAAGGGAATAGAAAAATATGCTCAAGGGACTGTTCTATTTAGATCCCTTTTCTCCTCTGTTTTATTCTTCTTCTTCTTGATTTTCTATAGAAAAAATCAAATCTGATTTTGTGTGTTTTAGATTCATTTTTCTGTAGTTTAAACACACATTTGATTCCAAAACACCCAACATAAAGTGGTATCAAAGCCAAGTTCGAATCGGAAGCTTGGATTTGAAAAGGAGGGTTGAAAATAGAAGGTGTGTAAAGAAGAAAAGTGGGTTTTGCAGAAAATCTCCATGGCTAACTCAAGCAACCAAAGTATGGGTATCCAACAACCATCTATGCCTATTTTTGCTAGAGAAAATTATGATTATTGGTGTGTGAGGATGAAGACCTTATTTCAGTCCCAAGGTTTATGGAACTTGGTACAAAATGGATATGATGAACTTGATTCAACAACTACATTAACTTCAGCATAAGAGCAGCAACTAATGGAAACTAGGGGAAAAAAAAGGATGCTAAAGCACTCGTCTTCATCCAACAAGCACTCTTTGATAAGTTGTTTCTAAGAATCATTGAACCCAAGAAATCAAAGGAAGCATGTGACATTTTACAACAAGAAGAATTTCAAGGAGACAAAATGGTAAGAATTATCAAACTCCAAACTCTTAGAAAGGAGTTAGAATACTTGAAGATGAAAGAATCTAAAACTTTAATTGATTGTTTCTGTAAACTGATGGAGATTGTCAATCAAATGAAATCATATGGTAAAAGAGTTGAGCAAAAGAGAACTATTGAGAAAATTCTAGTTAGTTTACCAAAAAATATAACACAATGGTGAGAATAATGGAAGAAACAAAGGATATCTCTAAAATGAGTGTCCAAGAATTGATGGGTTCTTTGAAAGCTCATGAACAAAGGTTGTTAAAACAATCAGAGAAGCCTCTAGAGAGTGCATTCCAAATGAAAAGTTAATTTGAATTCTAAAAGTCATGGAGAATCATCAACTAATGAACAAACAAGAGGGGAATCATCAAGAGGTGGTAGACAAGGAAGCGGAAGAGGAAGAGGTAGAGGAAGAAATTCATCAAGAGGAAAAGGCAGAAGCAACAATGATAGAAGTTCAAGTGTGGAAAAAATTACAAGAAAGTGCAGAATTTGTGAAAGGGGAAATCATCTGTAGAAGGATTGTTAGTTCCAAGAGAAACCACAATGTTATAAATGCGAGAATTTTGGCCATCTCCAAAAGAATTGTAAAGTCAAGAACAATTAACAAGCTAATTTTTCAGAGGAGAAAAATAGAGAAGGAAGCTTATTTTATGTTTGTCAAGCAGCCTCAGACCACAAAAATAATGTTTGGTTCCTTGATAGTGGGTGTAGCAATCATATGATAGGTGATAAGTCTATTTTCTTGGACATGGACACTTCAATTTACTCTCAAGTTAAAATGGGAAATGGAGTTTTATTAAATACAAAGGGAAAAGGAACCATAAGAGTTAAAACAAAGAAGGGGACTAAGTTTATTCATGATGTATTGCTTGTTTTAGACTTGGGGAAAAATTTACTAAGTGTTGGACAACCTGTAGAACATGGATATGTAGTCCACTTTGAAGCTAACAGCTGCATCATTCATGATAGAAATACAAAGCAAGTGGTGGAAAAAATTCAAATGGAGAAGAACCGAAGCTTCCCACTCACATTCAACTATGCTAGAAATGTTTTGAAAGCTCATATGAATGATGAGTCATGGTTGTGGCATAGAAGACTTGGGCATTTGAATTTTTATAGTCTAAAAGTGCTTCATCAAAAGAATATGGTCAAAGGACTTCCAAGTATTGAGAAAATATATAATGTTTGTGAGGGGTGTGCACTTGGGAAGCATTATTGGCAACCTCTTCCCAAAGGAGTTGCTTGGAGAGCCAAAGAAATGTTAGAGTTGGTTCAAACGAATGTTTGTAGGCCTATGAGAACTCCCTTCCATGCCCAAAATAAGTACTTCATTCTTTTTATTGATGACTATACAAGGATGACATGGGTATATTTCATGTGGGAAAGATCTGAGTGTTCACTATTCTCAAGAGCATGGTGGAAAAGCCAAGTGGGCACTACTTAAAGACTTTGAGAAATGATAGTGGCAAAGAATACAACTCTAAGAAGTTTGACAAATTTTGTGAAGAATGAGGTGTAGAAAGGCAACTAACAATGGGTACTCCACAACAAAATGGAGTATCTAAGAGAAAGAATCAAACGGTGACAGAAATGGCCAAATCTATGATGCATGAAAAAGGGCTACCCAAGAGTTTATGGGCAGAAGCTATTTACACAACAGTGTACTTGATAAATAGGCGTCTTACCAAAGTCGTTTGGAATGAAACTTCCATAGAAGCTTGGAGTGGAAGAAAGCCATCAGTAAAACATCTCAAAGTATTTCGATGTGTTTGCTATGCTCAAATTCCAAAGGAAAGAAGAAGCAAATTAGATGAAACAAGTGAGAAATGTATCTTTGTGGGATGTAGCAGCAAGTCCAAGGGTTATCGATTGTATAGCTTGAAGAAAAATCATATTATAATAAACCAAGAAGTGTTATTTGATGAGAATGCTTCATGGAATTGGGAAGATGGTAAAATTGAGAATCAATCTATCCTAGTTGATGAGATGCAAGAAAATTAAACACATGAAGATAAAGATAATGAAGATTCACATCATTCCTCACCAAGGGCAGTTTCATCATCATGTTCCAGCTCTTCTTGAAGTTCAAGCTCAAATTCTAATTCATCCTCACCTAGCTCAATTCCAAAAAAGATGAGGAGTTAGAGTTATGTATATGCTAGATGCAATTTTTGTGTAGCAGAACCTGAAAGTTTTGAAGAAGCAATTAAAGAGGAAGCTTGGAAGAAAGCAATAGAAGAAGAAATTGAAGTCATTGAAAAGAACAACACACGGGAATTAGTTGAAAGACCACAAGGCAAGGAAATCATTGGGGTGAAGTGGATTTATAAAATAAAACTGAATTCAGATGGTTCATTCCAAAGAAACAAGGCAAGGCTAGTCACATAAGGGTATACACAACAGCCTGGAATCGATTTTCAAGAAATATTTGCACCAGTTGCACGACTTGACACCATTCGAGCTCTCATTGCTTTAGTAGCCCAAAAAGGTTGGTCATTGTATCAACTTGATATTAAATTTGCATTTTTAAATGGAGAATTGAAAGTGGAAGTGTATGTTGAACAACCCCAAAGGTTTTTAATGAAATGAGATAAAGACAAGGTGTATAAATTGAAGAAAGTATTGTATGGGCAGAAGTAAGCTCCAAGAGTATGGTATGGCCAAATTGATTTCTACTTCATCGACAAGGGTTTCAAGAAGAGCAAGAGTGAGCCAACATTATATGTGAAAAATCAAGGTATATCAATTCTTATTGTTGCCTTGTATGTTGATGATTTGTTAATTTTCGATAACGATGATACAATGATTGAGGGATTTAGAAATGACATGATGGAAAGATATGAAATGAGTGATATGGGTTTGTTGAATCATTTTCTTGGAATTGAAATCTATCAAGTTGAAGATGGAGTATTTATTTCTCAAAAGAAATATACTGAAAATATTTTAATGAAATTTGGCATGAGTGGTTATAAGCCCATGGCCACACCACTAGTTGTGAATGAAAAACTTATAAAGGAAGATGGAGAGAAAAAAGTTGATGGTTCGTTGTACAGAAGCTTGGTTGGAAATTTGTTGTATCTGACAACTATAAAGCCGAATATAATGTATGCTGCAAGTTTGCTTTCTAGATTTATGAATAATCCCAGCCAAAATCATCTTAGTGCTGCAAAAACAAGTTTTGAGATATATTCGAGGCACAACCAGCTATGGTATCAAATATTGCAAAGATTCAAATGTGAAATGGCTTGGCTTTTGTAATAGTGATTCGGGTGGTTGCGCTGATGATATGAAAAGCACCTCCGGGTATGCATTTTCCTTGGGTTCTGGAGTATTTTCTTGGGCATCAAAGAAGCAATAACGTGTGGCGCAATCATCCACAGAAGCTGAATATGTTTCAGCGAGTTTGGCAACTTCCCAAGCAATGTGGTTAAGAATACTTGAAGCCGTTTGCGAAAAGCAAGAAGACGATACATAAATTTTTTGTGACAACAAATCAGCCATTACTATGGGTAAGTATCCTATTTTTCACAGCCACACTCGTCATATTGCAATTAAACATCATTTTATTTGGGAAGTAATTGAAAAAGGTGAAGTGTAGCTCAAATTCTGTAGGTCGGATGAACAAATTGCATATATATTCACTAAGGCTCTTCTCAAAGGAAAGTTCCAGCATTTCAGAGAGTTACTTGGAGTTGTGGAGCAGCACATTAGAAGGGAGCAATGTTGATGTAATGTGCTTGTTTAATATTGTATCCAAACAATCACTTATGTTTAGTTAACTCTAATTATGTTTTGGGTTGGGTTTTGTTAATTAGAGTTAATTTATGTGAAGTAAATTTGTCCAGACGTTTTGTTGTACTTGGGTTGATGTAATTACATATACAAATCTTGTAAGGGAAGCTAAAAAGGGAATAGTTATGCTCAAGGGGTTGTTCTATTTAGACCCCTTTTCTCCTCTGTTTTACTCTTCTTCTTCTTCTTCTTTATTTTCCACAAAAAAAATCAGATCCGATTTTTTGTGTTTTAGATTGATTTCTCTGTAGTTTAAACACACACTTGCTTCCAAAACACCCAACAAGGTCTTAGACTCAAATTTCTTAGTTCATTAGCCATGAAAAATTTCTTCAATTGTTTTGTGCTCAATACACATCAAAGATGACAATTAAAAAACAATTTTACTTGTATTAAAATTTAACAAGAAAAGGCTTATACATTTGTCAAAACAAGCCCACTAATCAAAATATTGTCTAGTGCAGTGCTTGTGCCCAGTTTCATCACCTTGGATCTTTTTAACACATATCTGTAGAAAATGAGACGGTTTCAGATTAGTACCAAACTTCATTACTGTATACATGGAGTCATAGACTTGAGAGAGAGAGAGAGAGAGATTAAACATGGGCTGCAAATAAAAGGAGCTGCTCATCAAAAAATACATGCTTTATTCATTACAAAAAACATAACTCTATTCAACAGTTAAACAAAGCAATCTCAAACTTCAAGCTAAATCGCCTAACAATCGGGCTTAAACAACACTGGGCTTGTCATGGTCAAGGTAGACGGGATCCAATAGTAGCAACATAATTCCTCTGAAAATTTCCAATTAAATATTTCAGGAAAAAAATGTTCATGGGTTTAATGACTATGAGTACTTCCAATAATTCCCAACATTTAACTACACTATGTTCTCTTTTAGATAAGTCATGCAGTTGCACCTTTGCTAAGACAAATGAAAGATGAGACAAAGATGTTAAAGGTCTTCCAACCAACTACAAGTTCTTTCTTCTATCAACCTCTATCACAAATGCCCCATCATGCCCAACTCTAGTTTTATACTTTGAGCTCCTATGCTTTTACTTCCTTATTACTTGTACAAACAAACTTATTATTTTGAACACTTCCTCAAATTTGTGTATCATTCATCTGAATACTCTAATCATGATCTCACTTCCGTAAATGACTAGACTAGATTGAAGCTATCAATTGGAATACTTTGTCAAAGTACATACCTCTTAAGGTTCAGGTCTTTAGGTGGTTAGCTTGGAAAAATAAAATCAAGACAACAAAGTTCCTACAAAAAATAGGTGTTTTAAATGAGAATGTGCCCACTATCTGTATGTTTTGCAAGGAGGAGAGTGAATATGTAAGCCATGTCTTGATCTTGTGCCCTTCTGTATGGAAAGTTGGGACTAAAATGCTAAAGTGGTGGGATGTACAAGGAGCCTTACCAGGTTTAGGAAATAACCTACTCTTATGGTGGGCAGGGGGGAAAGTGAAGAAGAAAGAGACGAAGATCTGGAGTGTTATTCCATTGGTTGTGATGTGGTCAGTGTGGAAACACAGAAATGAGTGTATGTTCAAAGCATCCAATCCAAATTTTAGTGTGTGTTCAAAGCATCCAATCCAAATTTTAATGAGCTGTGTGATTTGATTAAGTTTCGAATTGCTTTGTGGATGAAATCAATCTTTAAGGAGTTTCGTTTCTTAGTTCAAGACTTCATTACTAACATGAGGTAGGTCAGGAAGTGCTTGGGAAGCAGTGTGTTGTTATGATAATCTGACATGGATTTGTTTTGCTGCTAGTGATGGCCTATGACCTGGGTTGACTTGTATTTGTTGCTTTGGATTTTTTTTTTTTTTGCTTTGTTTGTATTTCTGTTTTGGGCTGGCTTGTATCTATACTGTTCCGGTTGTTTTGTTGGTTTCTTACCAACCTTGAGGCATGTGCTAGCAAATAATTGGGTATGCTTTGCGGTGCTAACCTAATTAGGATAGTGTAGGCTTACTGTGATGCTTTTTGCATGCACTTCCTCCTCTCTATTGATATATTTCCATAGTTGTATGTTAATTTCATCAATAAATATTTTTTTTTCTTTGGCTGATAAAAAAGGAAATAAACACAAATGTGAGTGGAAAGTGACAGTGAGAAAAATGGTGACTTGTCAAAGATGAGCATTGAATTATAATTAATAGTGGCATTAACCATTCTTCCTTTAGCTTATTTTGCTTAGTGATCTATGCTATGAAGTATAGACACTTTAAAATAGGCTTTGTAGCAATGTTGGGCACAAGGACACGTGCCGAACATGTACGGGACACATTTGGCGTGCCCTCCCTTTTTTTTGGTATGGGACATGGTAGGGGCACTGTGAGACCCCTAACTTTTGTAAACCTTATTAGGTCCTTAAATTTTGAGTTATTATAATAAAGCCCTTAATTCGTTGATTATTCGCAAATTAATACCTAGAACCGAAAACGCATCACGGACGAACCCATACAAACCCTAATCGACCTTGGAAGCTTAGAAATTATTTCTAACACTCTAATATTAATTATTTAACTCTCAAATTTTAGATTAATCACTTTAAACCTTAACTTTCGGTTTTCACAATTTTCGTTCGGTTATTTACCTTTAAATTCAAAGCAAGATAATACAAACCGAATTATTTTTTCTAACACTAATTTATTAACTCTACACTTGAAATAGATACTTTAATTGAGCCCAAGCCCTCACATTTTTATTAAATCACAAATTGACTCCAAACAAGTAACATTATGTATTTATATATACACTTGTATCGTAAAATCTTTTTTTAAAATATTTTATTTTACAAACTCCAACAATTGTACACAAAAAAATAAAAATATAAAACAAGTCCATCAATTCACCATCACATGGCTAGCCATCACCATTGTAGGTGTAATCAATGTACTATAAGACAATTTTCCATGATTTAAGGAAGAAAAATCTTTGACTTATTACAAACTTTTATATACATGTATATAAGCAACTAGGTTGGTTTGATTAGGAAGAAAACCCTAACTAGATCATATTTAGGAACCTAATTAAGACCTTTAATCCTCTACTATTCCATTGAATTCAAACTAAATCCAAACTATCCAATCCAATTCCAACCAAGGGGCATTTAGGACCTTTTGCACCAAATTCATTATATAAACAACCCCTCCCCTAGCATTTTACATACAAGAACAACACTTATACACACTATATTCAGCTGAGACAGAAGAAAGGAAGGAGGGTGAGCTTGGTAGAAGAGAGGAGAAGAAGAAAAAGTTTGCTAGCAATTCCAACAACCCTCAAGTAAGCCACAACACAACTCTCTCTTCCATTTTTCTTTTTCAAATACATGTTATTAGAAGTTTAAAATGGTATTTTCAAATGTGTTATAATGGTATTCTTGTGTCAAAAATGAAAGGAGTTGAGCCTTGATTCTACCCTTCTTCTATTTCTCTTAATCGGTATAAGACTACATTTTTCTCTATCAATCTCTGAAAATTTTCAAAGGCACACCTTCACCTTAAATTTCTGATTTTAATACATATTATTTAGCATGTTTTCATCACAAGATAAGTGGAAAATTTCTCCTAGCTGACCTCTTTTCTCACCAACTTTCTATTTTCAAGAACTGTGCCAAAAAAATCTGTTTTACAGCCACCTTACGAAAATTGTAAAAAAATGTATAAAAATATTTTGGACCTCCATTTTATGTCAAAATCTTTCTTAAGGAGTTATCTTTCAAGGAAGATTGGTTTCATTGAAAACGAGTGAGCAGTTTGTGAGAAAATCTGATTTTCGTAACGGTCGACGAATTTGGACAGAGCTTGAGTATTTATGAAATAACTACAAATCTGGAAAATTTATTCCATTTCTGAAAAAATGTTCTGAAAACTAGATAAAATTCCTTACGAACCATAGGAAGGCCAGGCTCTGGAAAAATCTGAAATAGCCCTTTTGAGTATAATCTTTAGGTAGTACTGAATCTGGAAATTCTGTTTTCATTAGGGTTTTATGCTCTTGTGTTCATGAATATGCTTATTAATTTATGATCATGTCTCGATATGATATTTCACATGTCATAGGTTTATGTATTTTATTTTAATCCTTCGATGGTGCTCACACTTAGGGCTGCAAACGAACCGTGCCAAGCCGAGCTTTGCTAAGCTCGAGCTCGGCTCGTTTACTTATCGAGCTCATTTATTAAGCTCGAGCTCGGCTCTATAAGAAACTGAGCTCGAGCTCGGCTCGGCTCGGCTCGGCTCGTTAACAATAATGAAACTCGAGCTCGGCTCGGCTCGATTAATTTTTTTTAATATTATTTATATTATTTAAATAAAAATATTTAAGTAAAAAACATTATTTTATATTATTTAATATATAAATAATGTATATATATTATTTATATATTATTTAATATATAAATAATGTATTTATCATATAATTTAAATAAAGGTAAATAAGCCGAGCTTATGCGAGCTCGAGCTCGGCCCGTTTACTAAACGAGCCTAATAATCGAGCTCGAGTTCGAGCTCGGCTCGTTTACTAAATGAACTGAGCCCAGCCGAGCCGTTAACGAGCCAAGCCGAGCTTGTTCATGAACAGCTCGGTTCATTTGCAGCCCTACTCACACTTATGCAAATCTGGAAATTATATTCATGTGCGAATTTATTCCCTTAACTACTTGAATATTCCTAGAGCTACTTGTGCCTATCTTCATATGTGAATCTCATGTGTTATAACCTTATTTTCTTCTATTTGTACTATTTAGTTGTTCAAACTTGTGCAATAGATGTTGTTTCAAGAGCATGTCCTAACTCTGACTTAAACTATCTAACTCAAACGGGAAACTTAATGGGTGGTAATGGGTTGCAAATTTTTAGACAAGATTACTAAGATATTGATTAGTTGACGGGATGCGTTCCCTATTAGGAAGTTAAAATCTTGCGCAAGTGGTTTTCGAAACCCTTGAACGGAGCGGTTGTATTCGGACCCTAGGTATTTGGTGTAAGGAGGGATTTGGGCAAGACCCATTATCACCGTCTCTTTTGAGGCCCTACGGTTGGCGCTACGCGGTATACAACCGTTGGTAGACATCCAAAGTTAGTTCTGCAACAAAGCAGCAAAAGAGGGGGCATACTGAATAATCCGCGTCCAATTCTTGTGGTTGGGAGGACGAAATCTCTTTGGGGGATTTCTAGATTTCTAACGTCTAACCTTGTAATCCTTTATTATTGAATGATTATCATGCTTTATTACTTGCTTGTTATAATTGTAATGGTGTATTGGATTGGGAAAAAATGATTGGGTGTGTGTGCGTTGACTGGGCATTCAAAGCTCACGGCGTTTCATGCCAGGTATCAAAGAAACATACGAAGCCAACGAAGAGTCAAAGACATTTGAAGACTTAAGTTTTTCTTAGAGAAAGTTTGGAACCATTTCGCTCATTGGTCTAATTGTGCTTTTATTTATTCTTTTTGGATTGTAATAGTAATGGAACTTGTTTTGTAAATTTAAAATTTGAGACGCTGTAATTATTATTTACTTTGTAATCCTATGCCTATCTCTGCGTTGCTTATGAGACCTTGCGTCAATGCCTTTTAAGATCTGTCAAAAGGGTGGTGCGCTACCTAAGAAAGCTAGACTTAGAGGGAGGCTAACTTGACTCCTCCAGCGATTTGGGATCTTACTCGGTTATTGGCCATAGGACTCATTAGTGTCGTTTTCTAGACTCCTAACCTTAGATAAACCCTATATTTAATTGATAATATATTCTCTGAAGTTCGCGATTTTTGGGGCGTCACAGACACGAGGATACATGCTGGACACATATAGGACACGCCAATTAACCTGTACTTTTTTTTATGGGACATGGTAGGGGACATGGCAGGACACAAAATGGGATACGGCGGGGTCTTTTTTCAATTTTTGTATATCTTTTGGGGTCAAAATATAAATTTAATAAGTAAAAAAATTATATCAAAAAGCCGTAATCGAATCCCTAATTCGAATAAAGAGAAGAAGAGACTTAATCGAAAATCAGAAGAAAAAAAGAGAGAAAAGAAAAGTGAACCTACGAAGTCCTTAGTTGATCTCCATTGAGCTCATCTCTGTTGATCTGCGCCACAAGTCTCTCATCTCCTCTCGCCTGTCATCTGTATCACTTTCTCTCATCTCTTCTCTCTCTGTCTCTCGTTTTCTCATCTTTCCCTTTCATTCTCTTTCTCTCTTCTTGATCATCATTGCATCTTGTCTGTCTCTATCTCTTGTCGCTCTCTATCTTTTCTTTTCTTTTATAATCCACGATTATATCTATCTCTTATTTATTTATTTATTTATTCTGATTATACTCTATGATGGTCTCTCTCTCTCTCTCTCTCTCTCTCTCTCCTTTATTTATTTATTTAATTTTTTTATTATACTCTTATTTTCGTATAATAAATATATATTGTTTATTTTTATTTAAATTTTTTTCCTTATAAATTTATATATTGTATAATAAATTTTATTCTTTATGGATTTCTTTGAATAAAATTAATTTATAATTTAATTAAATATAGTGGCTTATATATATATATTGAATTAACGTTAGTTTTTTTTATTAATTTTGATTGTTTGGTACTGACATAATATCAATGTACATTTCAAATACATATAAATATAAAATTAAAAAAAAAATTCCATGTCCCTTGCCGTGTTCGTGTTGATATTTTTTTTTTGAAATTGGCGTATCCCGTATCCATATCCGTATCTGTATCCATATCCGTGCTTCATAGGTGATATGTAATTGTACTCATGTTGATTTTTACAAGTATGATAGTTTGTTATACTTATTAGATGCATGTGTGTATTTCTATCATATTCGAGGTTTTGAAAAGCGGTTGTAGTTGTCATAATGGTCGCAATGGCAGTAACGTAGTTGCAAGGTGTAAAGGTCGTATTGTAACTTGAAACCATGAATTTTTTTATTCACAATTTGACCACAGAAAAAAAAAAAAACCACTTATTGATATGCTTATTTTTATTTCAAAATCACATTTATTGGGGTTTAAAATAAATTTTGATCAATTTTTGTTAGTTTTTATGTATGATCCAATATATTTCATATTTTTGAATCACTATAAATGGAATTTTTTTTACATTTTATTTCAATAGTTAGTGACATTATATGTCATAAATCCAGATTGCACCTTTTATTTTTATTTATTTTGTTATTAATTGTTATACAATATAGAGTTCGTGACTTATAATATTGTGTAATCTTTTGATTTTATTTATTTTTTTTTTTTGGGAAAAGAAACTGTGCAAAATGTGTAACGGTATGTAACGGCCCGTTACGGGCGTTACGATACCATTATGGCTATTACATAACACAATAATAGCCTCTCTTTTTTTTCTTTTTTCTTTTTTTTTTTTGATCAACAAAAAAAGGGAGAACTTTATTGATAAAACAACATATATTACATATGAGAGTAAATCAATAAAGAGGGAATGCAAGAGCAAAAAGTATCATAGCAATTCAACTTAATACCAACTAGGTTGGCACCAAGAAGAATGCCTAATCATCTACTAGCTCAAGCCAAACTACAATTGCTGTTACATGTATGAATTTCCATCACACTGTAAAAACAGGTGTAACGGGTAGTGCCTACCACCACAATCGCTTTTTAAAACCTTGATCATATTGCTACATTGATTTCGTTTTATTCTTTCATACTTTTCCATGATTTTGTTTTGTTCATTTGCATGGTAAGTATTATGTCTCACCTAAAACCTAAATGCAACACTAATATCTAATAATTCAGGTATCCCGTCTGGATGACATCAAATACTAGAGTTTAAACATAAATATTAGAGCAAATTTTACTTTACCCCTCTATGGTGTAAACTATGTGCACATAACCTTTTTACTATTTGAAAATAACCACTTCGCTCTCTATGATTCGTAGAATAAAGTGCACCATCACATTTTCAGGCCTAATTAACGAAAAGTGCATTACATGCGCCTATATTTCCAAATGGTCAGGGGGGTTATGCACACATAACCCAAACAATAAGGATAAAGTGAATGATTTAGTTCAAAAGAGAGGAACAAGATGGGGTATTTAGGTCAATTTAAAAGTGTTGTTAACGAAAACTAGTGGTGTGTAATAGTCCACAAACCATAAGGAGTTAAGTAGCAATTTTCAAATGACATGGTTATTATGTGCACATGGGCTATACCACATGAGGGTAAAATGAAATTTGTCCTAATATCCGTTGCCTGATCACTTACAAAGAGTCGAGCTTGATAGGCCAAGGAATGTGCGAATAACTGATTTAGATATTCTCACTAGTCATTTAAGGAGGGGTGAATTTTTAGGCTCCCAAAACTTACGTGGTGATTTGCATTTTGGTGAACCTGCTGGTTTTGGTGCCTTTCTTGGTCACGGATGTGTGGGGGGTGTGCATGGTCCTGGAAACTCCCTACACCAGCTACCTCTTGGCGAACCATTTGGAGGAAACAAGTCAGGCCATCCATGTCTTGGTGAGCTAGGATTTAGGAGCAGTTATTCCCTCACCGTAAGTATTGTTAGCCTTTTTGTAAATTTTGATTGCAGGCCTGTTGCCTACAAAATTCTTAGTTTTCGTGCATATGAATGTGTGTAGTGCATCTGTTTGTTTGGATGTATTTATTTCTTTAGGGTGGCATGGATCCTTTTGACAACTCAAGGAAGCAGAAGCCTGCAAGCATGGAGTGGTGCTGAATTGGTGAAATTAACTGTGAAACAATGGAAGGGTTAGACGTGCATTCACAAACAAGGGATCACCAAAAGGTGGCTATGAATATTGTTCTAAGCATAAAGCAGCAGATTGCAAAGGAGCAAAGGTACGTTGTCATCAAATTTTTTTTTTTTTTTAAAAAAAAAGTATAAATTTTTTGAAACTTAAAAGAGCCCCTTTTTTTTGTCTCGGGTTAGACGTGCATTCACAAACAAGGGATCACCAAAAGGTGGTTGTGAATATTGTTCTAAGCATAAAGCAACAGAATGCAAAGAAGCAGAGATACGTTATCATCAGTTTTTTCAAAAAAAAGTAAAAAAAAATTTGAAAACTTAAAAGAGCTCTTTTTTTTTGTCCCCTTTGATTTGTAGAACTTCCAATAAGCAAGTCGAAAGGTTCCAGTTATGGGGTTCCTATGCTATATGATGGACTAAAGCAAGCTCACCCTTAGCATGGGATTGAAGTTGTGTCTTGATATTTTCAATTTTGGCAATCATATGCCGTTGAATGTCTCTCTTTTCATCATTTGGGGTGGTTTATGCTAGTTTTGTCATTTCAGGTGATTGTTCTTTCTTTTAGTGGAGATGGTATTTTGGAACTGAAGTTTTAGCTGCAGTCAAATTTGTTTTGTTTTTGATTTGACGTCTCTATTAGTAATGGGATATTTTATGTCTAATTAATACTTTAGCGAATATGATATTGTGTTATCAGTCATTTGAATAGCTTATAGCTATTTTTCTATTGAAAAAGTGAGGTGGTTTATGTAGATGCCATGTCTAGGCTCTAGTTTTTGGTTGAAATGTGCATTTGATGAGCATGTTGTGTGTTAAATGGGTGCACATATGAAACGTGCATTTGATGAGAATGTTGTGTGTTAAATGGGTGCACATATGGGATTTGGGTGACATTGCTTTATCACATATCTCTCTGCAAAGTTTGCTTTCTTGGTAGCATATTTCCTTTTTAGATATTTTATGCTTTTTTTATTTTTGATACCAAAACTTGGACTGGCTTTTTTGTTGCTTGTCCTTCTCTCATCCGTTGACATTGGTGGGCCATTTCCAAGCAAGGATCTGCGGCCACCCTTTCCTGCCGCCCTCGCCAAAACGATATTGTTTTATACAAAACGACGTCGTTTTATTTAGTTATTTTTTTCTTTTTTCCAAAATTTGAGTTTCTCACTTATTTATTTCACTTTCATCTTCGTCCCTCTCTGTTTAGCCCTAACCACGTAGCTGGACAAAGAGAGAGAAGAGAAGTGCAGCTGGACAAAACGAATAGAGACGATCGACGAACGGAGAGACGATCGGCACGATTTGTGAAGACAGAGAGAGAAACGAACTGAGAGGGATGGTGGAAGGAGATGAAGGTGATGGACAGAGGATGACAGAGGGATACGAGTCCGACTGTGATGTGATGACGGCAAGGCAACATTGCAGCCATGACGAGGTCCATTTCAGCCTCTCTGTTATTTCTCCACCGCTATATACATATATACGTATATATAATTGTTTTAATATTAGGTTATCTGCTTCAATGGGCATTTCAATCTCTGTTTCATTTCAGTCTCTTGTGTTTGTTTTTGATGAAATGGGTATTGTTGAAATGGTTTTGATGATATGATATATATGATTAGTTGCTGATATGCTCAAAAGTGCATAGTTTCAAACTTTCCATATTTACATTTTTTATGGTTATAGTTGCTGATATGCTCAATGGCTATAGTTGCTGATATGGTTTTTCTATATGTCATTCAAATTTAAAAAGATATTGGTAAATATTCCTAACTGTATATATTCCAAGGCCTACATTGTAAATATTATAACTTAAATGCTTAACATATGTACTGTAAGCTTTATACTTCAAAAAGAAACACTTAAGAGAGATTGTGGGTGGATTGAGAAATTTAGTAAGTCTATTTTGAAATTCAATTTTTATTTTTTGTTCTTGCCTATTTTTTATATAATGAAACTCAATGAATTACGATTATAATGATAAAAATCAAACACAACATTTATACTAATTAATGCAAAGAATCTCTTAAAGAAAAGCCCCAATATATACATACAAGGTGTAAGAGTTTTGATCAATCAAAATAGTCCCATTGGTTGAATTAAGATGGTTAAAGAAGCCTTCTTTTTAGTGTTAACTCAATTATTAAAAGGAATACAATATTTGTCACTGGATAAATTTCATTGAAGTCATACATGAATCCACAGTGAAATTCAAAGCATCCCTCTTAATCAAATGTCTTATAAAAATTATATAAATGAGAGAACATATTAAAAGATCCAAGTAATAAATGAGAGAACACATTAAAAGATATTGGTAAATGTTGATAATTTAGATAATTGGATGCACAGAGGTAAATGTTGATAATTGGATGCATAGAGGTACTTTATTAAATTAGAAACACAGAGGTAGAAAATTAAACGCTGTTATACCTGTCCGAAAAAATCCAAGTAATAAATCCAAGTAATATAAATTGTTTCGTTGCACCTATAAATTGAATCGTAGGTAATGGAAGAAAATAATGTTGATGATGAATTGGCCAATTGTGGTTGAAAGCCAAAATTGGGCATGTCATTTGACTCTGAACAAGCTGCGAATGACTTTTATAATACCTACGGCGGAAAGGTGGGCTTTAGTATTAGGAACGCATATGCACACAAGAACAAACAGACTAAGGAAATAACTTCATGGACTTTTGTATGTTACAAAGAGGGAACTCGGGGTATTGACAAATGAGATCCGCTAGTAAAATTTCCGAGACAAGAGGTGAGATGTGGTTGTGGTGCCCAATTTAGTATCAAGTTAGATAGAAATTTAGAAAAATATGTTGCAATTGATTTTGTTAAATATCATAATCATGACCTTGTGCCTCAAGAGTGCATCATATGTTGCCATCCCAAAGAAAAATATCTACCACCCAAGCAATTGAAGTAAAATTGGCTTCAGAATCTGGAATTCCTCTTAGGTCTGCTTATGAGCTATTTGGTAGGGAATATGGTGGAAGGGCATCACTTGGCTTCACCAAATTGGACCAAAAAAAATTAATTGAGATCGAAGAGACAAAAAGATTTGGAATATGAAGAAGCGGGTAGTGTATTGCAGTGCTTTCATAAGAAAACTTTGGAAAATCCATCCTTTTTATTATGCAGTCCAATTAGATTGTGAAGAGCAGATAAGTAATAAATTTTGCGCCAATGCTTAAATGATAATGGACTATGCTCAATTTGTTGATGTAGTGATTAGATTGTGAAGATCAGATAAGTAATATATTTTGGGCTGATGCTTAAATGATAATGGACTATGCTCAATTTGGTGATGTAGTGACCTTTGACACTACTTACAAACTAAATAACGAGCATAGACCTTTTGGAACCTTTGTTGGATTTAATCATCATCGAGAAACAGTTATATTCGGTGCAGCGTTGATGTATGATGAGACTGCCAAATCATTTACATGGTTGTTTCAGATTTTTTTTTGGTGGCAATGTCAAACAAAGCTCCAAAAACTATTTTCACAGATCAAGATGCTACGATGGCTAAGACCATTCCAATTGTCATGCTTAATACAAACCACCGGCTTTGTACATGGCATTTGATGCAAAATGTTGTGAAGCATGTAAGTTCTCTTTTTGAAGACGTAGGGGTGAAGGGTGTGTTTTCAAAATTTATGTATCAAATTGATGATGAAGAAGAATTCAAAATGCAATGGGACCAAATGCTTGATAGGTATGATGTACGGAACAATCATTGGTTGAAGCAAACTTTTGGTGTGAAGGAGAAATGGGGATGGCCATATATTATAAATTCTTGGGCAGCTGGAATGAGTACTACTCAACTATGTGAATCATTTAATGCATTTTTGAATGATTATCTCAATTGTGATCATAACCTTGATGGAATTTTTCATGTATTTTGAGAGGGTGCTCTATGACAAGAGGTATAAAGAATTGGAAGCCGAGTATAATTTGTCCCAAAAATTGCCAAGGGTTTCAATTCCAACTTTGATGTTAAAGCAAATGGCAAATATTTACACCAAAACAATTTTTGAGGAATTCCAAAATGAGTACGAGCAATCCATTGAAGCGTCCATTGTAAGCACTATTAATGATAGTGAGAGTACCATATTCACAATTCGAATGGTGGTAGATGGAAAAAAAAGATAAGAATGTGACAATGGATAGAGATGGTTCTTTGAGTTATAGTTGCAAGAAGTTTGAAGTAAAGTGCATATTGTGTCGACATTGTCTAAAGGTGCTTAGAGATATATTCAATGCAATGGGCCTTCCTGCACAATATATACTGAAACAATGGACTAAAAAAACAAGGGTTGAAAGTGTGAAAGATAGCCGTGGGTATGACTTCAAGGCAGATGTGAAACTACATCAAAGTGACCGATATAGGTCATTGCTGAATATGTTTAGAGAAATAGCAAGTAGAGCCGTTGAAAGTGAAGAAACTTATCATTTGTCACTTGCAAAAGGTGAAGAATTGAGTGTAATGGTTGAAGACAAATTAAGTGTGCACACTTGTAGTCAAGTGGAGGTCATTGAATTGAGAAATTCCTCAACTAACACATGTCCACAGAGTGATGAGATAGATTGTCCAATCCAAGCTAAGGGACTCAAGAAAAGACAAGCAACTAGTAAGGAAAGAAGAAGGATCAAGGGCGGGATAGAAAAATCTATTGCAAAAAAGAAAAGAATGCAATCTAAGCAAGTAATTACACAAAATTGTTGCATATGATTAAATGGTTTTTTGTTATGTGTTATGTGATATGTGTTACCAATTTTGTGTTATGTGTGTTGGAAAAGTAATGAGTTAAAGAAATTGGTTGTTTGTAGGGTGATTCTCTTTGTACTCCCGAAGGTCAATCTGAGCCTCCTGCTGCCATGGGTAATAATCCTATTCAGGTAATATTTACTATTGTGTGCAACCTTGTATTAATCTTGTTGGATTGGTTATTCTTGTAATCTAGTAGGGTGATATTTATTATTTTGGTCTTTTTTTATGCATGTAGGATGGTTCTTTTTGTGCTTCCCAAGGTCAATCTCAACTTTCTTCGGCCATTGGTAATCATTCAATACAGGTAATATTTAATATTGTGTGCAACCTTTGACATGCATAGACCTTAGGGAAATTGAACCTCATACGGAACCATTGTTTTACTTTTTTAATGTTGTTGGATAACTAAGATTCCTACATATCTTCATTGGTTGTTCTTGCAATGTAGTCATGTGAATTTTTTTTTTTCCTACGTCGGTTGTATAGGGTGTTGCTGTTTATACTCCCCAAGGTCAATCTCAACCTCCTTTCGTCATGGGTAGTAATTATGTTGAGGTAATAATTCATATTGTGTGTTTTTTTTAAATGAAAATGCATTATTAATTTTTTTTCATTTCATATATTATTTGCTTTATGTTGGTTTACGTTAGGGTCATGGTCATGGTGTCTATATTTCTCAATCTCAATCTCAACCTCCCTTTTCCATGGGTCGTACAAGTGTTCATCATGTCATGTATCCTATATATAATGTACGTTATAATTGCTTACATACTATACATACAAATGATAGTATACATTGTATCAATATTTTAATAAATTTAGCACTATTGCAGGGAAATAACACGCCTTAGTCAATACCTTTAGTCTATCCCACTCAAACATCGTTCCAGGAGTTGCTTCGAGGAACTAGTGTTCAACACTTTGCAGTCCAAATGTCGCAAGCCTCACATAGTCCTACTGATAATCATGTAGATGGACATCCCTGAACGAACGATGATGTTATTATATTTTTAGATTTGGGTGTATTTTTTTATGTTGTTCGGATTTAGGTCAATTTTTATGTTATTTTTTGCGATGAGAACAATGTTTGGAAAGGATTTACAGTTTACTTGAGATCAGAGTCAGGTTCTCTAGGCGGAGATTTAATTGATTGTAAGAATCCGTGACATTTTTTTCTGTCTTTTTTTGTCTATTTTTTTCAATGTTCTGTTTCATGCTGTGTAGACCTACAAGTGAGATTGTTCACTGCCAGATTTTTGAATAAGCAATGAGGCTTAATAGCATCTATTTCTGAGAAGTTAATTTGTGAAGCATTTTCATTCTTCCCCTGACTTTCTGTATGTTAGAAATTCTCTCAATTTGCATGCCTGTTCTACTAAGAACATTCTTTACTGATTGATAATGCAATGGCTGTAATTTGGTTTTATCTAGTCTGGTTTCTGTTAAGTAATGCCAAAAAAATGTTTTTAGGTTTTTGCTGTCTGGGAGCTTAAGATGATGTTCCTTTTGTTTTCTTGAGTGCATCTGGGAAGATGAGAATAGGTGAATTTTGTGAAGGATAAATGCTAATAATTTTTAAATTCAAATAAATGGGGGAATAACTAATAGGTACATTTATACTTTGTCAAATAATAACAGCGAACACATTTTTTTTGTGTTTTCACTGCAATAGGGGAATAAAGTATAAAAATGTTAACATATTAACAATGTGCCACCACCAAGTGCAACAAACATCAACAAAAAATTGCACCAACCAACCCACAATACATTACTGATACCAACATTCTTACAATATATACATTACATGCATAAACAAAGAGAAATACATTGCTTCTACTCCTAACTTGCATATATATTGTTACATCTTCATAACTGATACAATACCAATTACAAGCAATATAAACAACCCATACATACGACACCAACTTCGATTTATGTTTGTTTCCAATTTAATCATCTTCGTGTTTTGAAATTGAAGTTGTTTACTTTGAAAGCAAAGTTGTTCGCTCGTAAATAGAAGTTGTTCGGCAACAATTGGCATATTTTCCATTTGCACTTCTCTTTCACCTCTACATTGTGCATTTGTAGGCAAGCACCATCCAATCTTGACAACAATAAAATAATTTATTTTTGTTTCGCTCCGTCTCAAAAATTCGTATAGTTGCTTTTTTATGACATTTAGGACAATTTTTGTTGCAAAATGTCAATTGATTTGACGTACTACTGTTGATACTTGAAGTTGACATCTGCAAAAATATAGAGCCAAAGTAAACGAAGATGTTCATTTAGAATATGAATAAAAAAAAAAAAAACTAATATTGTAAATGAAAACAAAATGATAAGGATTCTGCATACACTACGATATTGCTGTTAGGGTATACTATATATCAGGCTACAGGTGTTTAGGAAATAAACAGATTTGAGGGCTTTTGAGTTAAATTGGAGCTCATGAGGGTCATTTTAATGATTATAGGCTACTTCTTACTAGAAATTGAAAACAAAATATTGCAAAGAAACTAATAAAAACTAAAAGAAACTACGAGAAAGAAAAAGAAGAATAAGTCAATCACAAATCTAGGCAAAGCATCAAGTAGCAAAGAGTTGACTAGAAGATCATTAAACACTAATTGCATTAAGCAGCAAAGAGTTTGAGCAACAAATCTAGGCAAAGCATCAAGCAGCAAAGAGTTGACTAGAAGATCATTAAACACAAATCTGATAACAAAGATTTCATGGACTATAAAACCATAAAAACACTAATTGCACAAAACAACTCTTTGCAAGCACCCAAAAAGATAAAAGTAACCATGAGTTCATTGCTAAAACATGAATAGTAGCCACTATAGTTAGTTGTACATAGAAACAATACAGCAACTAGAAGTTTCTATGGTACATTTAAAAATTAACAAATAAAAAATTTAGGAAATGCAGAGACCCAGGGGGCTCTTAATTTTGCATGGTCTCAATTTTACAAATTAAGGAGGTTCATATCTCTAGTAAACAGGAGCTAGCTAGTTTTTCAAGAATACAACCAAGCAAATGATTTATTTCTTTCTTAGTTTGAGTAAGAAAAATTCAATTACATGTTAAAAGTAAAGAGCAAAAACAATTCTTACAAATGCTTTGCACTAAAGAGCTCAACAAAAATGCCATGGAAACCAAACAGAGCTTGCATCTCTCACTCTGTTACTTCAAAAACTCTCATAAACATGCTTAATATAAAGACTACTCAATGTGCTCATAGTGACGAGGCTTGTGGATGCCTTAGAGAGAGATGTGTTTAGATCTATAGATTCGTAATCAACCGATTTGGAATTATTCAGATTTATAGATATGTGCAGTGGGATTAAGGATCACATTCTATCACATTCACAAAACAGATGTAGGGATCAGATTCTATCATTTTTGTTCACAAATTCAGAATATGGCTGGTCTTTACAAAAATTCACCATGTAGGGATCACATTCACAAAGCAGATATAGGGATCTTAATCTATAATGAAGACCAAAGGGAGAGAAACGGACCTCGTCACCCTCTCTCTTCATTTCTCGCACGACTTTCTCTGTTAGTCTCTTGTCACTCCTGTTATGACCCAAACCCGTCCCTATAGGTTTAGCGTCGTAACCGGCAATAATCCTTGGATTACTGAAGGCCTTTTAAAAAAATAACATGAAATTAGGGGCTGCGGAAGCAATAAACAGAAATATACATAGTCTATTGATCTGTGAAGACATACATGAAACAGATATTCTTAAACTTAAATAAAGATGCGTGTGACGCCAAAAGACATAGTTGATACACGTCACTCCATGTACAATACATATTAACAGAAATTGGCCATAATCAAAACAAAATAACCAAAGTCTTAAATATTCACAAAATCATGGCCACAGGACTTGACATGATCTGGAACCTCCTTGGAAGGCACAAAGGGTGGCTGACAAACACAAAACCCTTCAGGCATCATCCTAAGCCTGGTCGCGTGCCTGGTTACCTACATATAAAATATAAATAGTGAGCGAGAACCCAGTGAATAATAACAAAGTAAAGGGTTTTAATGAATGATGTCCATCATATAGTTAAAAATCAGAGTCTTATGCAAATTCAGATTTCAAATCAGAAGCAAATTCATACACTTGTTCATATTCATTTTCAAAGTTCATACATTTCACATCATAGTACATGGCACATCCATTAGCGTTAACGAATCCGATGACCCATAAAAGGGACAGCCTTGAAGGCATTCTGATGACCCATAAAAGGATAACCATAAGGCATTCCGATGACTCGTGTGCATAGAGACGTTTCCGATGACCCATAAAGGGATGGCCAAAAAGGCACTTTGATGATCCATAAAGGGACCTGATGACCCATAAAAGGACGCAAAATATCATATAATGCTATGGATGCCACAAGTACATTTCAGAAACTCGGACGATCATTCATTCACACAAAACATGGTATTACAGAGAACTAATCATGTCGTATCATCAGAAAATAATCTATAGCGACCCCGGTCTTTTCTCAGTTAGTTGTTGTATCCGGACTTATGTTCCGTAGATCCCGTTGTTATATAATTGTTGTTGTTGTCCTTTATTTCCTTCTTCTTGAGTTATAGGATGTATTGGGCAGGTTGGTTGCAGGTTAGTTGGGTTGGAAACCTAGTGTTGCTGTCCAGATTTTTGGACCTTCGCTCGAGCGAGGAGTTGGTCGCTCGAGCGAGCTTTTGTTTTTGGTCCTTCGCTCGAGCGAGGGTTTGGTCGCTCGAGCGAGAGTTGGTTTTTGTGTCTGGTGGCTCGAGCCAGTGTGGCTTCGCTCGAGCGAGCGATTGCGTCTGGCTCAGACCTGAAGGTTGCATTTCTTGGCTCGAGCGAGCTTTTCTTCGCTCGAGCGATCTGGTTCGTTCTTCGCTCGAGCGAGGAGTTGGTCGCTCGAGCGAGCTTCTGGGTTGTTGGCTCGAGCAAGGCTGTCTTGGCTCGAGCGAGTGTTTCTTGTGTCTGGTCGCTCGAGCGAGCCTATCTTTATCAGCGAGGCAGCAGCGGATTTTAAACCATTTTTCACCCACTTTTTGATTTCAAACTCTAAAATCCGAGAGCCTCTCTCTCTAGACTTGCCTTCTCTCTAAGAAATCATCTCCCTAGAGTGTGAATCTACCCTAGGGCCTTTGTTAAAAAGATAGAGGGTGTTGAGATCTTCGATTTAATCTGAAAATCTTTGGATTTGGAGCACATTGGTCTTTGAGTCTTCATCTCCGTTTGAGCTCAAACTTCGAGGTAGGGATAACCTACTCCATCTTATGAGTTTTGTCTTTGAATTTTGGCATTCTGATATGTTGGGGGTTGTTGGGTAATTTTGAGAAAGTTTGGGTCTTTTGTGTAAATTTACAAAAGTTGGGGTTTTATTTATAATAAACCTATATGCAAGTTAGGCATAGAGAAATGAGATTAATGTTGGAACATTGATAGAAATAGAACCTTAGGGTTGTTTTGTAAATTATGGTAATTTGCCCTAATTGGTTTAATTAATTAATGTAGATAATTAATTAAAGAAATTGAAGAATTGAGTTGAGAATGTTGAAGTTGGGAATGTATGGGACTAAAGGGTGTAGTGGAATCATTCATTGCTCACCTAGTTGAAATGTTGATATATTATCCATTTGTGCATTTATTTCCTGTTTAGAGATAATTGCTTTGGACTACCGGTGGAGGGTAGTATTGATTGTTGTAGACAATGCATGATGATTAGGCAAACTAAAACTAATCAATTGGATGTGTCATAGAGTATGACGGTCGGTAGAATACATTAACTTTATGTATTGATTGATTGTGCATACGACCAGTGTGTTTATATGCATTATGTGTGGGCGGTTGTTAGAAGACATCGACTTTGTGTATTGATTGATTGCGTATATGATTCTGTGCTTATATGCATTACTTGTGTATGGGAGGAGATGGGGGATGTACTCCACGGTTTAGGGGAAGATGGGGGATGTACCTCTAAGCCGGTTAATGGTTAAGGGAAGATGGGGGATGGACCCGGGGATGCAGCTCATATGCTCTCCCATTGTAGTTATGATACAGCTCTTATGCTTATCTATTGAAGTGTTGATACAGCTCATATGCTTATCAATTGAAGTGTTGTTTGTTTGATTTGATATAGCACTAACATGTATATCATCATCATTTTGTGAAGTACGGAAGCGTTTGGATTGATTTGATATAGCACTAAAATGTATATCGTTATCAATTGTGAAGTATAGAAATGTTTCTATGTTAGGTTGATACAGCACCAAAATGTGTATTCACCTTGGATTTCGAAAGTGTTCTAGTGGTGAACTAAAATCTCATCAAATGTTTTGGCCAGAGTACTGAGCCTTATTTTCAAACTCAAAGTTGAATAAGAAATGGAAAGTGAAGTGTAGCATAGACTTGATTGTCATGGAATTGTAGTAAGGCGTAAATGAATGTATCAGTGTTGACCATCTTTCAGTTGCTGATCTTTTAGTCATTATTCATAGTTGGTTTAGTGTATTTCTACTGGGCTGTGGCTCACCCTATATGGGAACATCATTTTCAGGTACAGGTAGCATGCCACCTCCAAGGACATCGCCTGGGAGGCTAGAAGTAGGCAGACGTTTGTGGTTTTGTTATCTTTTGTTGTACTACATGTAAATTTCAAGCCAAGGGCTTAATATGTATTTGAGTTAGTACTCTCTTCTTTGTAACCAAGTGTTAGCTTGGAACACTGTAAGCCCATAAGGCATTTGCTTCTATTGTTAACCTGTAATGCTTCTTGTAAAGAATTACTCTGTGGAATAGAATGATGTTTGTCTCTCATGTCAATGCATGTCTAAATTGATGGGTTTAATGTTATTATTTTGAGGGCGTGACATAATCAAAGTCTAACATAACTTTACAAAGTTGTTACTCACAAATAACAGATGGCCCCAAACAAACGAATAGAGTAGGCAACTCAGATATCTTGCGGCGCGTGACCCACATAGGTACAAAACAAATACATACTGAATTACACACCCAAAAACATTTACCTTGTTCTTTCTTATCTTTGTGTGTCTCTACTTTTATCCTCATTATTGTGCCTTAATTATGACCTAAGAATGCCTAGGATGGAATGAGAATGCAAAAATGTACTTGAAAACACTTAACAAAACTTAATGAAAATAGGGTTCTCGCTCAAGCACAATTTCCTATGCTCGAGCGGACATGCAAAATGTGAGTGGTCGCTCGAGCGGTCTGTAAACTTTTGCAAAAGTGCTGGTTGCTTGAGTTTTCCGCTCGATGCTCGCTCGACGCTCACTCGAGCATGAGAGACATGCCATCACTCGAGTGCAACTTTTGTCGCTCGAGCGGACTGCAAAACATAAGAACTTCTAGGAGCATTCATTTCACGCTCGAGCGGACTTCTGGTCACTTGAGCAGAAGTGCACACACTCAAAGTGGTCGCTCGAGCGTAGGAGCAGAATTCTGAAATTTTCAGATTTGCTCCCAAGCTCAAGACTCAAATCCAAATCCTTCAAAACACATCCTTTTGGACCAAAACTTAGTAAAACAATGAGAAACTCATAGTAAATGATGAATTACAAACTATTTTGCAAAATTCAGCCCAAAAGCATGTCAATTGTGCAAAAATTCAACTTGAAATGTAAGAACATGATATGAACATGACATGCATGTATTCACTTGGGTTCATGGCTTCCAAAGCATGATCAAATGAGGTCCAATGGTGAGAAATGATATGGATTCTTCACACCTAGAATTACAACATGCATGAGAGAAAATATTTGAAGACAACTTCTAAATGTTATGAAATATGCATGCATGCATGATATGATTTATACTTCTTCATTCTAGTTCAATTTCAACTTAATTCTCTTGTATTCATGAACTTACCAACTCAAAAGCAAGACTAAAGGCTTGAATTCTTACCTTATACTCTGGATTCACAAGTGTAGAGACTTAATTTCTAAACTCTCTTCAAGTTTCCAACAATTCCAAGCAATTCACCCATTCTTCCTTGTTGAACTCACTCTCACTTTTGGTCTCTTTTTGTCCCACTTTTGTAGCTCAAAAAGAATGAAATGAGAGTGTATGGATGCATATAAGAGTCCACTAGTGCCTTAGTTAGGCTTGGATTAAGGAATTCATAAATTAGTGTCTTAATTGAGCACTAATTAATCTAATTTAATCGTTCCGAATCGAATTTCAATTAAACCTACCATAAAATTCTAAAAATTCTAATTAACACATAAATCAAGTCAATTTCTGAATTGGATCCGATAAAGCCTTCAATTCACAAACCGAAACGGAAACATGAACAGATCTTTCTACATTAAACAGATATAAACACACATAAGGCAACATATGATGCAAAATTTCACTTTAATTAGTTATTAGACATAATTAAGCATGGATTAACATTAATCATGGGTCGGGGTTGTTACAGCCTTCCCCCCTTAAAGAGTTTGGTCCTTCAAACTCGAATTACCTTCATTCTAGAAGAATACCGAATTCAAAGGAAGTAACTCAGGGTATCTTCTCATCATGTCTTCTTTTGTCTCCTAAGTTACATAGGTTCCCCCGTGATTCTGCCAATCAACTTTTACCAATGGGATTTCCTTGTTTCTCAATCTTTTAATTCGGTAGTTAACGATCTGTATTGGCCTCTCTTCGTACGTATAATCATCTTTCAAGAGCACATGAGTTAGTACTATCACATGAAGTGGATCTCGTAAGTAATCTCGAAGCATTGAAACATGAAAAATGTTGTGTATGTTTTCCATCACTGGAGGTAAGGCTACTCGATATGTTACTGAATTGATCTTCTCAAGAATTTCATATGGCCTGATGTATCTAGGTGCTAACTTGTCTTTTACCCCAAACTGTATTTGCCCATTCATAAGAGTTACTTTTATGAATACATGATCCTTGACTTCATATTCTTTGTCTCTCCTGCGAACATCTGCATAACTTTTTTGGCGGCTTTGTGCGGTTTTCAATCTTTGTCAAATCAATTTCACGTTTTCAATGGTTTCTTGCACAAGTTCTGGGCCCAACAATGGTTTGTCACCTACTTCGGCCCAACAGATAGGAGAACGACATTTCCTTCCATACAGAGCATCATAAAGAGCCATTCCAATACTTGAATGATAGCTGTTATTATATACAAACTCGGCTAAAGGAAGGTAAGTCTCCCAATTCCCTTGGAGAACACACACATTCGCAGCATATCTTCCAAAATTTGATTGGTTCTTTCGGGTTGACCGTCTGTCTGTGGATGGTAGGCACTACTCAATCATAATTCAATTCCCAAAGCCTATTGCAAACTCTACCAGGATCTTGATGTAAACTTCGAATCTTTGTTAGATACAATATATATTGGTACACCATGTAATCTCACAATTTCATTCACATACATGTTAGCTAACTTGTCCGCATTATAAATAGTTTTAACAAACAGAAAATGGGTAGATTTAGTCAAACGATCTACTATAACCCAAATAGAATCCATATCTCGAGAAAAGCAAGGCAATCCCATGATGAAGTCCATCATGATATGTTCTCATTTCTATTCTGGTATTGGAAGCGACTGTAGCAAACCAACGGGTCGTTGATGTTCGGCTTTAACTTGCTGGCAATGTAAACATCTAACCACAAAATTTGCAATGCACTTTTTCATTCCTGGCCACTATAAGTTTTATTTCAAGTCATGATACATCTTTGTGTTCCCCGGACGCATAGCAAACTTAGAATTGTGAGCTTCAGTCATAACACGTTTTTTCAAATCACAACAATCTGGTACACAAAGGCGATTCTGAAATTTCAACACATTATTGTCAAGTACGAATCCTGGCCTTGGTTTTGAGTCAATTTCATCCACAATCCTTTTTAGAAATGCATCTTGTAGTTCCCCGTCTCTTATCTCTTCAATAATTGTGGGTTAGGCAGAAATACCATCTAGAATTCCACCATGTTCACGCAAAACCACTTAATAACTCTTTTCGACCAGTGAGCAAACATGACAAATTCCCAATAGACTTCTAGCTCAATGCATCCGCAACAATATTTGTTTTCCCTAGATGGTACAAAATTTGTAAATCATAGTCCTTGATCATCTCTAACCATCTCTTCCGTCTCATGTTCAGCTCTTTTTGGGTGAAGAAATATTTTAAGCTTTTATGAACTATGTATACTTCACAAGTCACTCCATACAGGTAATGGCTCCAAATTTTTAAAGCAAAAATTACAGCAGCTAATTCAAGATCATGAGTTGGGTAATTCTTTTCATGTGGTCGGAGTTGCCAAGAAGCATAGGCAATTAACTTTCCATTTTGAATTAACACACACCCCAAACCTTTGTAGGAAGCATCACTGTAAATTTGAAACCCATCAATACCATTAGGCAAAGCCAAAATTGGTGCAGTTACTAACCTGGTCTTTAACTCTTGGAAAACAGCCTCTTTTTGGTCAGTCCAATCAAATGATGTAGCTTTCTGTGTTAATTGAGTGAGTGGTAGAGCAAGTTTGGAAAAATCTTTTACAAATCTGCGATAATAGCCTGCAAGTCCTAGAAAACTTCGAACTTCTGTTACATTTGTCAGTCTAGGCCAATCCACAATAGCTTCAATTTTCTGTGGGTCAATGGAGATACCATCCTTGTTGATTACATGTCCCAAGAATGCCACATTGTCAAGCCAAAATTCACATTTGAAGAATTTTGCATATAATTTCTTTTCCCTCAGAATTTGGAAGGCAGTTCTCAAATGATTCTCATGTTCTTCCCTGCTTTTGGAGTAAATCAAGATATCATCAATAAAGACAATAATAAATTCATCTAGAAATTGTTTGAACACCCTATTCATTAAATCCATGAACGCCGCAGGTGCATTAGTTACCCAAAATGGCATTACCAAAAATTCATAGTGCCCATATCTAGTTCTGAATGTAGTTTTCTCTATGTCTTCTCCCGTAACCTTTAACTGGTGATACCCGAATCTAAGGTCAATTTTAGAAAACACTTGGGCTTCCTGGAGTTGGTCAAACAGGTCATCTATTCTGGGTAATGGATATTTGTTCTTCACGGTTACTTTATTCAACTCACGGTAGTCAATGCATAGTCTCAAAGATCCGTCTTTCTTTTTAACAAACAACACTAGGGCTCCCCTGTAATAACCCGACCCTCGTACATGTTTTCTGATATACTTTTAGTCCCTTATTCTGTGCATTTAAATGCTTAATGTAAAGTTTCATGAGAAATTAAGTCCAAGCACATGGATCTTATGATTTGGAACCATATCTGTTTAGTAAGGAAAGCATATGTCACAATTAAAAATGTTTGAATCAGAAATGGAGGGCCTTAGAGACTTGATAATCTGAAATTGATTTTATAATTGGAATCAGCATAATTTTTAAGTAATAATAAGCAATTGTGTAGAAATTTGGTTTGGAACGATTAAATTGACTAATTTTTGTCCTATTCAACTTTTTTCTTTTCTATTATATCTATATGTGCCTCTTTGAATAAGGAACTTAGAACCTTATAAAAATATCTCCTAAGAGGAAATTAGAGAGGAAAAAAGGGTTTGAAGAAAAGAGGTGAAAGTCTTCAAGATCAAAGAGTGGGGAATTAAGAAGAATTCAAAAGTAAGTCTAACCCATCTAATTCCACTTTCTTTCCTTGCTTTAAGTAGGAATTTCTTGATGTGGTGTGGGTTGGAGTTGTGATGGAATTCATATATTTGATTAAATGGTTGCATGTGTGTGAGTGTGTGGGTGAGAAAGTTGGGAATATTATGTAATTGAATTTTGTTATGAGCTTTAAGAATTAAAGATTTGAATCATAATTGGATTGTTGTGTGTTTGTGAACCTTGGTAACATGATTTTGAACCAGATTTCATCAATTAAAATATCTATTTTGAGCCTCAAGAATACTCACCAAAAATTGAGTTTTGCTGAAATTTCGAATTGTAATCTGTCCAGATCGCCGCACGTGTAGGGCTCACAGCCGCACGTGCAGCCCAAGCTGCAAAATTTTGTTCGCTCCGTTTTGCGTGCTTAACCCTCTGGTATTTTTGAAATATGTGTTTGATGTCCCTAAGATGCCTGTAAATTCGTTCGAAGTAAAATGAAGCAGGAAATGAATTAAGAAAGAAAAAGAACTAATGACTAAGTTGTGCATGTGTGTAGGGCATAATCCGAGAGGGGCAAGCACTCCGCTAAAGCATTGTGAGTAGTAGTATGGTGGTTGTACACTTAATTATCGTTAATGATTTTCATTGTTAACATTCCGTTCCTTGCAAGTAATTATGTTAATAATATGTTGATTGGAAATCTAAGGACATTATTGAGTAATATGTTCTGTTACTGTTGATAATAAATACTAACATTCTGTTATCTGCAAGATAGCTATATTGATTTACGATGAACAAATGAAACGTATGAGCATTATGGAACTACGGTACCCACGTATCTCTGGAATCGTTCAATCTATAAAATGTGCTTACCTTTCGCTAATAATTATCAGCAACGTTCTGTTAAACTTAAATTAACTATGTTAACTCATGTGAATGATGCAACGGTTACCATTAGTACTCTGTTAATTGCAGGTCAACTATGTTAACGTATATGAACGATTAAACAAGTGTGTATGCTTCTGATTAATAGTTAATATCAACATTCTATTCTCCTCAAGTGGACCACGTCATTTCTTAATGAATAAAGAGAATTTATGTTCATTCTTGAATAACGGATTCTGTGTAAATATGAGAGCATATTATTTTGTTGTTAATAGGTTATAAGTTATCAAGTGTGGACACCTCCGAAGAATCAGGATAATTGGAAAAGCTATGTGTATCCATATGAATCTGAAGTTATTTTGTTATGTGTTACATATGGACCTGAGGTTGTTTAGACTCTACGACATAAATGCAAAAGTTTAACATCATTATGTGACCCACGTCAGAATGTGAATTATTTTGTCTTTGTTAAGAGTATGGTAGTGACATGATATAATAAGAAATGCTCTATTTTCTGATATGTTACGTTTCGAATCAATGAATGATTGTCCATATATATAGAAAAGTATTCATGGCATCCTTAGCACAAGGCCCTTACTCGGGGGTAATAATACCGTGGTCTTATGGCCCTTGCCTGGAGGTAATAATACTATGGTTCAAGTATGTTATAAGTTCCCAGTACCGGAGGTTCCTTTATGGACCTAACAAGTATGCTCTATATTGATTTATTAGCGCTATTGGATGTACCATGTATAATCAAGTATGAACTCTGATTTCTGTTTATGATTCAAGCATAATTAAGAATATATATGAATTTGTTTCCATTTATGATATGACATGATATGAATTGTTCGGTCTGTAAGACCTATTGATTTCTGGTATGGAACAAAGTGCTGCCCGGAACTAAGTGCTACATTGTGAGCCACCTCTAGAATCCGTATGAGACACCTCTTGAGTCCATACATATATGAACTAGGCTTAAAGCCAATCTGGGCCTATGGCCATTCTGTATGATCTATTAGGCCAGAGGCCATTTTGTATTCTGGTATGAAACAAAGTGCTATACGGAACTAAGTGCTGCAATGCCAGTCACCTCTAGAATCCGTATGAGACACCTCTTGAATTCATACACGCATGAAAGGGCTTAATGCCATTTTGTTAAAGGCTTAATGCCATTCTATTAAGGGCTTCATGCCATTTTGTTAGGGGCTTCATGCCACTCTGCTTAAGGGCTTCATGCCATTCTATTAAGGGCTTAAAGCCACTCTGTTTAAAATTGGGCCTAAGGCTGTTCTGAAATTGGTACAGAAACAAATTAACCATACGATCTCTTTAATTATAAATGCATGGATAGGTATTATAATTCAAGTTGAGCATTGAATCGTTTATGTGCTATTATTCACTGAGCTTGGCTCACTTTATGTTATGTCTGTTTCTGTAGGCACTCAACCTGGAGGTCAATCTTAACCCATGACATCCATTCCTCTTGTGTCAACCTCAGAGCATCCAGGCACCTAAGTGAAGGCAGCTCATCTTATGTATATGTATATGTATATGTACATAGCTAGATTTTCAGATACATGTCATTATATGTTTATTTGCATTATGTTTTGTTTGTGATCCTGGCATAGTAGTGATAGCTCAATGGATGTTTTGTATGTTATTATATGATATTAAATGCTTCCGTTCAAGCCCCATATGTTGTATATGTCGTATTACCCATCCGTTTCTGAAGTAGTCATGCCCAAACTTTTAGGGGCGGGTTTGGGGCGTGACATCCCCAAGGTGAGGTACTCGAACGGTTGAATTTCTTGTCTAAGAGTTCTTGGAGTTAGACTTTTAATTCTTTCAGTTCAAAAATTGACATTCTATGCGGAGTTTTAGATATAGGTTGTGTCCCGGTGCTACGTCAATAGTAAACTTAATTTCCCTATCAATTAGGTTTCCGGGTAGGTCATTAGGAAACACATCAGGAAATTCACAAACCACAGGAATAGTTTCCACGCTAGTACTATCTGAAGATACAGTCATTACACTGCACAAGTAACCCCGACACCCTTTTCTCAACAATTTTCTGGCTTTCATAAATGAAATTAAGTATGGTGGAGGAACTACCCCATTTCCAGTAAAAACAAATTCATGCATACCAAGTGGTCTAAACACAACTGGTTTACTTGCACAGTCAATGGTGGCACAGTATTTAGTCAACCAATCCATACCCAGAATATAATCAAAATGATCAATGTTCAAGGGTAGCGAATCAACATACAATGTCATTTCATCAATTACAATACACTGCTAAAAAAAACACTTTTTGCGACCACCACATGCCGTTGCAAATAATAAAAATACAGTCGCAAAAACTTTTTGCGACGGCCTATGCGACCGCAGATGGGGGACGCAAATGTGGGGGTGGCAAATACTTTTTGCGACGGCAAAGCAATGGTCGCAAATTATTTGCGACCACCTAAAGTACTTTTTACGACAACTATTTTGCCATCGCAAAAAAAATTAAAAAATTAAAAACACTTTTAGCAACCATTGCTTTACTGTCGCAAATAATTATTTATTAAAAAAAATCATATATGTGTTTGCTATAACAAAAAAATCAATTACAAGCACCAAACAATTTTTTGTAAATAAAAAATAACAAAATTAACAAATTAATTAAATTTATAATAGACATTATCCATTAACCATCCTTAAATACACTATACTAAAAATTCAAGTCTTCAAAAAAAAAAAAAAAAAAAAAAAAAAAGAGCAACATAATCTTTGGCTCCCAACATCAACCGCTCGATCATATCAACTATTCCCTCAACAAAATCTGCAAAAACATATATCAAACTTGACTTGAAAATTTAATGCACTTCAATGTGTTAGTTTAGCTTGAAATAATCAAAATAAAACTATGTCAGTGACCTCCCTCTATGGCAGATCAGTGATTTGCAACAAGAGTTTCAATTACCATGAGAGCAACTTCAGGCTTAACTATGGGATCACTTAATTCGGCAATTTTGATCTTAGATATACTAAGCTTCACTGGTTTACATGTGAAAAAAAAAGAGTGAAAAGAGAGAGAGAGAGAGAGAGAGAGAGAGAGAGCAAGGAAGAAAGGTACCTTCCCTATTAAGAACGTAAAGTCATCAATTAGAAGCTTTCCCCTTTTTGATGCAGTATCTTGAGCTTTATGCACCTGTAGAAAAGTCATATTCTGTCAGTTTACTGTTGAAAATGCCCAAAGATCTTAAAGTTTCAGCATCCAAAGAACCAAACTTAATTTCTATACCAATCTCTGGTGGCTGCCTCTGGAAGGACTTGATTTCATCTTCGGTGAATGAACCAAATACCAACACCTGCAAGTGATGAACAATAACAAAACCACAAAAATAGCATGTAACAAAGGCCTACATAATGCAACTTTCTACCGTGCATAAACAAAACAGTAAAAGATTGAATTGGAAAGCCATTCCATTATCAAGACATGATAGAAACTCATCTCATTGTGTGAGAAAGAAATTTGATGTGAGGTAGTCAAAGGGGTTAACAGACAGTGGTAAATGAACCCTCTCAAAAGTGTACTCTAGGCAATGCCTACATGACACCCAAAGGGAACAAAAAGAGGGTTTTGCATTAATACCATCCTGAAAACTCCATATCACATGAGAAAGAATAATTTGGAACACCAATAGAATTAGAGAAGGACTATGCTTAACTCTAGTTAGACAATTAAAGCAAATGAGACATACAAAGGAAATTCTAAATGTAGATGGGCTAACTTGTTTGATCATGTTCATTTCTATACTATGCTAATTGACCTCTCGAAGGACAACCTAAATCATGTTGCATAGGCGCCCCATCTTCTATTAACTTCCAAGAGCGTTTGAGGGCTTGTAAACCAAGACAATGGACCAAAGTGACCACCTACCCTTATGCCTTTGCAGGTGTAAGGTTCTCCAACCAGCATGCCCATAAAATCCTAGCACCCTAACACTTTTGTGATCCAAATTAGAAATTTTAAACACAAGGTTTTAAATTTCACGAAATGTTAAAGATTTCTTCAAGTTTTTCCCATATCTTGATTATACAAAGCAACATATGTAGACTTTTGAAATCAAACAGGATAGAATTGAGTGATCTAAATTCAAGGCAGCAGTCTACATTTGAAAGCATCATACACATAATGTTCTAAGAATCTAGTTTTATATGCTAAGATTTCCCCCTAGCATTTGCAACTACCATCTTGCAAAGTGATGCACATAAACCCACCCTAAGACAGAACACAAATCCAACACAATATGTACATGCCGACACCCAACATGGCAATGTTCAAAAAAATAAAATAAAAATTAGGACACTACATCACAACAAATAAATATACATAATTGCCAGTATGCTACCAACCAAGCATTAGTGGGGAAAGAGGAGGAGATACGAAGTTTGAAATCCTTTACTATGCTATGAATTGCCAGCAATTCATGAAGTAGACACAAGTAATCCCAAATTACCATATTAGTTACATACTCCATAACAATATCCTCCACCAGTGATCCCAGCTTACCATATCGGTTACTATGAACCTGGCACATCATGATACTCATGTAATAGTATCTAATTTAAAATTTGAACCTGGCATATCTAATTGTTCATCTAATAGATTGGTCCTAATACTCATGTGACTGTATAGCTGGTTAACTGGTTTTGACCTCTCTTTATCCTTATAAATTCAACCTTAAAAACCTACACTCCTCACTTCATTGCTTCCCCTTTCTTTGAGAGTCTCCGTGTGTCTGGACCTAATTTCTTCTCCAGTACACAGAGCTCTGTCGAAGTCCTCCTCGACCACCAAAGTTCAAATTCAGGTAAAAAGACCCACCACCAAGTAAACAGGTTCCAGTTTATTTTCATGGCATTTGAAGGCAGTATGGATCCATGAAAATGGAAATAATGCAAATATAACTTCATCACAAAAAAGTGATGCCATATGAAATTACATCTTTTTTCTTGTAATCTATAACTGATCTTTCACATTTTTGAAAACATGATTATTTTAGAAATTATTGAGCTCGTGACACACCTTAGAGTTTTGTTCATTGATGCAAGTGTTTAATTTACAAGGAGATAACAGATGCATAAATGGATTGTAAAAAGCATGCCAATTCTTTTCTTCACTAAAAAAACTGACCAATTGTGGCAGCATTCAAAGGAAGGACAGCATTCAAGCTAAGCTATAAAGTTCCTGCAAACAAATGCAATTTAAGTTAAAGAACAACCAGAAAATGAGCATAATTAAAAAAAATTAATGTTGTTTTGCATCATGGATTTGAAAAGAGAAAAGAACATGTGAACAAAATATAAGCTACAATTTGACTCTATTTCCCTTAGCTTTTCCTTCCATTTTCTTATTTCTACCCAAATTCAAGATATCTTAACACATAAAAATTAGTAAAAGAAAGAGATCATTGGGTTTATTTTCAATATTAAGCTATAATCTTTTCACAATCTAGCAAGCCTTTTGGAAGAAAAAACCCAAAAGCAAAACAAGCACTTGTGAATTTTTTTTTTTTTTTTCCCGATTGCTCTTCTTCTCTCTTTATTGCATAAATAGTTTTGTGTAAAGATAAACTTTGTCAACCTGATTAGAAATTTCAAGTCGCCTTTTTTATACTCTTCCAAAACCTACCTCTCTAAGAAGACAGTTCCCCCTAAAATTTTTTGTTGCAGAAGCCAATTGGCGAAATGTAAAAGTTTGGCCAGTAATATGATCTGACACTATCTTTTGAGAATTCCTTCACTTTCAAAGAGGGATTGTTTTTCAATTTATCTGAAAACATAATAAACTTATAAAATAGTGGAAAAACAAAGTTGTAATGAAAAAACATACAAAGAGGGTTCATAAATGTATTATTCACACGTACATATAGTGTAACTAAATTAAGTTCAATATAGGAGGGGGATGCAGGGTATTATGGAAGTTGAAAGGTGATTTAGCTTCTAAATTGAATGCTTCATTTAATATCATGGTAAGGACACAAACTTGATGTGAAAGACATTGAAAACAAATCAGAGCTGCATTAACAAACAACTTGTAACAAGAATTTTTACTCTCAAATGTGGCCACTGTCCATATCTTTCCTGGAGTTTCTGTCTATTCAAATCAAAACAACTAACATAATCTCATAGAGATTAAAAGTGCCTTTTTCACACTTGCAATTAAGGATATTCAGTACAAAATAACTTTTGTAGAGAAAAGCACTCCTTAAATAAATATTGACAAACTACAAAAGGATTTTTCATCATTGACTTTTGTGATGATGTAAACTGAACAATAAATAAAATGCTTATAGAACCAACAACATACTCAAAGCTTTATTTGTACTCATGATATTAGTACCTAACATAGCTGTGTACAAGCAATTGGATCAACAATTCTAGATCAACACAACACAGATGAAATCACAGTAGAAATAGTAAGAGTAGATAGAGATTGTTACAAGAGGTTCAAACACCTCTATTGTTTTCAAGAACGAATTAAATTCAACAGAATATTGAAATTCAACAGAATAATGAAGAGGAGAGAACTAAAACCTCCCCAAAACCTCCAAATCGCAGAATATTGAAATCATTAAACACATCTAATAGATATAATAGAGAGAGAAAGTTGGATTCATTCATAGAAATTAGGCTTACCGATTATGAATCAATCGAAATCTTCAAATCTTCATCAACAATCGATCAAAACCTTCAAATCTTCATCAACAATTGATCAAATCTTCAAATGAACAATAAAATTGTGATGGAGAGTCCAAAGCGAGAGTCGAACGAGAGAGAGTGAGATTTTGAGAGAGAGAGTTCATACCGTTAGAGTTCAATCTTCGACTAAAAGAGATAAGGGATCGATTTGGGAAATTGAAAGAGAACCAAAATCGATTTTTCTTTTTTTTTAAGTTAAGAACACGATTTGGGGGTTTAAATAAAATGACAATTTGGTGTAAAAAGTGATTTTTCGTGACGGTTAAATAATCGGTCGCAAAAAAATAAACGCAAAAAGTCTTATTTCTAGTAGTGATATTACATACTGGATAAACATAAGCACATATCATAGAAACCCCAGTCGGTGTAGACACAAATAGTAAACAATTTATAGGTCCTAATGGTCTAGTTAATTTTTGAGAAAATGTATGCGATACAAATGAATGCATGGAACCAGAATCAATCAACACATAACCATTCCGAGCATAGATAGAAATTATACCTGACACCACAAATTCAGTGTTCTGTACATCGCCAAGCGCAAGAGCAAATACTCAACCCTGCTTTAAGGTTTCCTTCCCGATGTTAGCTTTTGTGTTCATTCTTGATGCCAAGGCGGATCCGGCTGAACTTGTTGTGGGGTGATTAGTATTTTCGAGTTTGACAGGATGATCTCTCTTCATATTGCCAGTTTTACCACACCTGAAACAGGCACCTGATGCTCGATAACAAACCCCCTTGTGTTTCTTACCACATTCTGAGCAAGTCTGTATAGATCCACTACTTTGGCTTGGGCTACTGTAAGATCCTATATTTTGCTTCTTTGAGAATGACCGACCTCTTTTGAAATTAGATCCCGATCTTTTGGCCCTCCATTTACTTGTCGGAACAAGAGTTTGTTTCTTAGCTGCCAAAATGGCTTCTGCCATCAATGCTCTATCCAACACATTCACATACGTAGGTAGGTTGAGGACTCCTACTCGATCTAGTATATCTAAATCCAATCCACCCTCAAATTTGCGGGCTTTCTTATAATCCGTGTCCACCATGTGAGGAGCAAATCTGGCTAACTCAGTAAACTTAGCCTCGTACTCAGCTACGGACATTCTGCCTTGCTTGAGTTATTGAAATTTTGAAACCTTTCGATCCCGAAAGCACTGTGGAAAGTACTTGTCATAGAAAATTGTATTAAATTGAGCCCATGTCATGTTCTTATTACTATTCCGGACTAGTAACCACCATCTATGAGCTTCATTCTTTAAGGTATAAGTGGCCAAAAGAACCCTTTGAGTCTCAGAACAAAGAAAGACCTCGAACAATTTTTCCATCTCAAGTAGCCATGTTTCTGCCTTCAACAGCTCAATGCCACCTAGGAAAGTAGGTGGCTTCATTTTCATGAACTTTTGAGTCAAGTTGATAATGTCATTATTGTCCGGTTCAACTTGTACCGGCGGAGGCGATGGAGGTAAAGGTTGTTGCTTCTGTTGTTGTTGAGTCATTGCCTCAGTTAAAGCTGCAACCATTTGTTCCATGCGGCTCATTCGAGCCTCAGATGATTCAGCTATTCCATCACTTCTTGTATTTTCCATTTGCTATAAGTAAAGGGAACATTATAAACATAGGCAAATAGTCCTTTTACAATATTCAGATCATTTGTTTCTATATCATGTGATCATAATCAGATTTATGTTTTCACTTTCAATAAACACACACTTACACATGCAGATAGAGTGCCCCTACTTCTTACTAGGACATCCTAAGCTCATATGGACTCGTGTGCGCGGTAGTACACGTGCTCTGATACCACTCTGTCACAACCCAAACCCGCCCCTATAGGTTTAGCGTCGTAACCAGCCAGCAATCCTAGGATTATCGAAGGCCTCTTAACAAAATAACATGAAATTAGGAGCTACGGAACCAATAAACAAAAATATACATAGTCCATTGAGCTCTGAAGACATCCATAAGACAAATATTCTTAAACTTAAATAAAGATGCGTGTGACACCAAAAGACATAGTTGATACACGTCACTCCATGTACCGTACATATTAACAGAAATTTGCCCATAATCAAAACAAAAGAACCAAAGTCTTAAATATTCACAAAATCATGGCCACGAGACTTGACATGATCCAGAACCTCCTCGGGAGGCACAAAGGGTGGCTGACAAACACAAAACCCTTCAGGCATCATCCTAAGCCTGGTCGCGCGCCTGATCACCTACATATAAAATATAAATAGTGAGCGAGAACCCAGTGAATAATAACGAAGTAAAGGGCTTTGATGAATGATGTCCATTATAGAGTTAAAAATCAGAGTCTTATGCATATTCAGATTTCAAATCAGAAGCAGATTCATACACTTGTTCATATTCATTTTCAAAGTTCATACATTTCACATCATAGTACGTGGCACATCCATTTGCGTTAACGAATCCGATGACCCATAAAAGGGACAACCATGAAGGCATTCTGATGACCCATAAAGGGATAGCCATAAGGCATTCCGATGACTCGTGTGCACAGAGACGTTTCCGATGACCCATAAAAGGACGGCCAAAAAGGCATTCCGATGACCCATAAAGGAACGCAAAACATCACATGATGCTGTAGATGCCACGAGTACATTTCAAAAACTTGGACGATCATTCATTCACACAAAACATGGTATTTCAGAGAACTAATCATGTCATATCATCAGAAAATAATCAAAGTCTAACATAACTTTACAGAGTTATTACTCACAAATAACAGATGGCCCCAAACAGACGAATAAAGTAGGCAACTCAGATATCTTGCGGCGCGAGACCTACATAGGTACAAAATGAATACATACTGAATTACACACCCGGAAGCATTTACCTTGTTCTTTCTTACCTTGATGTGTCTCTACTTTTATCCTCATTATTGTGCCTTAATCATGGCCTATGAATGCCTAGGATGGAATGAGGATACAAAAATGTACTTAAAAACACTTAACAAAACTTGCTGAAAAATAGGGTCCTCGCTAGAACGCAACTTCTTACGCTCAAGCGGACATGCAAAATGTGAGTGGTCACTCAAGCGCAAGATCTGTCACTCGAGCAATCTATAGACTTTTGCAAAAGTGTTGGTTGCTTGATTTTCCGGTCGATGCTCGCTCAAGCGTGAGAGACATGCCTTCGCTCGAGTGTAACTTTTGTCGCCAGAGCAGACTGCAAAACATAAGAACTTCTGAGAGCATGCATTTCACGCTCGAGTGGACTTTTGGTCGCTCGAGCAGAAGTGCACACACTCAGAGTGGTCGCTCGAGCGTAGAAGTAGAATTCTAGAATTTCCAAATTTGCTCCCAAACTCAAGACTCAAATCCAAATCCTTCAAAACACATCCTTTTGGACCAAAACTTAGTAAAACATTGAGAAACTCATAGTACATGATGAATTACAAACTATTTTGCAAAATCAAGCCCAAAAGCATGTCAATTGTGCAAAAATTCAACTTGAAATGTAAGAACATGATATGAACATGACATGCATGTATTCACTTGGGTTCATGGCTTCCAAAACTGGTGAGAAATGGTATGAATTCTTCAAACCATGCTAGAATTACAACATGCATGAGAGAAAATCTTTGAAGACAACTTCAAAATCTTATGAAATATGCATGCATGCATGCTATGATCTATACTCCTTCATTCTAGTTCAATTTCAACTTAATTCTCTTGTATTCATGAACTTACCAACTCAAAAGCAAGACTCAAGGCTTGAATTCTTACCTTATACTCTGGATTCACAAGTGTAGAGGCTTAACTTCTAAACTCTTGTAACGCCCTCAAAATAAACCCATAAATCATACATTCAAGACATCCATAAACTTAAGAGAATAAAGCATAATTCTATTTATCAGAGTATTCGTTACAAAAGTATTACATGTTGACATCAAAAGTAAATGCCCTACGGGCTTACAACTTTCCAAGCCAACACTTGGTTACAAAAAGAGAGTACTAACTCAAAACACAAAATAAGCCCTTGGCTTCATTTACATGTAATACACAAAATAATCACAAAAAGCAAGCCTTCAGCTTCTACAACCTCCCAAGCTACATCCTTTGAGGTAACATATCACCTGTACTTGAAAATGATGTCCCATATAGGGTGAGCCAACGCCCAGTAGAGATATGCTAAGCATAATATAAGCAATAACTAAAACATTAGCATTTAATAAATGTTTAACTCATACAAACCAACGTACAACACAATCCAATTCCAGGACAGATATGCCCATATTTCATTCCACTTTCCTTTACTTATCAAATTTTCAATTCATAACTTGGCTCAGAACCTGGCCAACAATTTAATAAGACAACGACTCATATTAAAGAACTTCCTTTTTAAATGAGATAACAACTCATATCAAAACACTTCCATACTTCACAATAGATACACATATTTGCTGTATCAATATCATATTAAAACACTTCCATACTTTACAATAGATACTCATATTTGCTGTATCAATGAAGTCCATCCCCTATCTCCTCCCAAATAATATCCGGTTTAGGAGTCCATCCCCTATCTCCTCCCAAAGCGTGGAGTACATCCCCTATCTCCTCCCACACAATACAATGTATATAAACAATTATCATATACATGATCAATCTATACACATATTTGATGTATTATTCCAACAGTCATATTCAATGACGTATTCAATCGATTAGTTTTAATTCACCTAATCATCATGCAGTGTCTACAACAATCAAGACTATCCTCCACCGATAGCCCAAAACAATTATTTCTAAACAGAAAATAAATGCATCAACAGATAAATTATCAACATTTTCAAAAGTGAGCGATTAATAAATCCAACTCCACCATTCCATCTCATCTTAAGCCAATTTCATCATTTCCATCCCAATTTCATATTTCACAATGAAAGTCATTAATTACACTAATGACCCAATAAAACCCAAATATGGCATTTTTCCATTTTTTTTCCATATTGACCCAATGGTCCAAATATCATTAATAAACATTCACAACCTCATGTTAAGACCCATATACACATATATAGTTCAAAAGGAACAAAACCCATCTTTTCAATCTTTCAAATCTCAAACCCTAACTTCCCAAATCAAACCATTTATACAAAATGCCCAACATCTATGTTAAAGATCATAAAAATGAGTAGTTATCCCCACCTCAAATTGAGAGACCCAAAGGGATGATGAAGAAATTCGAAAATGCTCCAAACTTCAAGATTTTCGGATTGAAATGAAGATCAAGGCATGCTCCACACTTTTTGCAAAGGAACTAAGGAAGAAGATCACTCAAACTAGATCAAACCTTAGAGAGAAGTTGAAGTCTAGAGTGAGAAGCTTTCAAGTTTGGGTTTTGAAAAGTTAGAGAGAGAGACGGTGCTGAAAAAGTGATCCAAAAAGCTGTTTTATGGACTGATATACAAACAGGTCCGCTCGAGCATGGAACGCCCCGCTCAAGCGTCAGACACAGACTTACGCTCGAGCGTCAAAAGCGTCGCTCGAGCGCCAGATGCATACTTCCAGAAGTTTTACAGACGATGGTCCCCGCTCGAGCGTGAAAGTGGACGCTCGAGCGTCCGATGACCTGCAGAACAAAATGCTGAGAGATGAATAATCACACTCGAGCATCAAAACGCCCGCTCGAGCGTCAAAAGTCCCGCTCGAGCGTGAAGACCAAAAACTGGGCATCAACTCTTGGTTTCCAAACACAACCAACCTGTTTCAAACCTGCCCAACACAACCCAAGACTCAAATACAAAGAGTAAAGGATGGAAATGAGAATATGACAATAACATATCCACGGAACCGAGTCCAGAATACAATAAACAAAGAAGGGAATAAAACCGGAATCGCTATAACCTTACCCCCTTAAAGAATTTCATCCCCGAAATTAGTTACAAGTTTCAAAAACATGCTTTCTCAATTCTCAACAATATTACAATTCAATATTTATCAACCTGACCCATCACCGGTCATACGATCCCTTCTCAAGGGGCAAATTACAACATATTCTACAACATGCATTATCAATATGCATTCCTTGAATTTCAACAAATTCCAATACCATATTCCACAAGTCTATAACATATTCAATGCCAACAATATATTTGCATTTTCGAACATAATTAACATATGCAATGTTAAAGTAAACTTCCATTTTTCAAGGCATATTCAACAATTTCCATAAACCAAAACATATACAATGTTTTACAACTTAAGACATATTCAATGCTCTTAAAATTCATCAATACAAGAAAATTCCCAATACATAATTAAACATTAACAAACAAGTCCGGATATTTTTCACGGACCTCCAACTCACGTTCCCAAGTGGCTTTCTCCACTCTGTGATATTTCCACAAAACCTTCACCAAGGGTATCGTCTTGCCTCGCAAGACTTGTTCTCGTCTATCCAAGACCCGTACCGGTCTCTCTTCGTACAAGGCATCCTCATCAACCTCTAAGTCGGTCCAATCCAATACATGTGATGGATCCGGCTCGTACTTCCGAAGCATACTAACATGAAACACGTCATGTACTCCGGACAACTACGGCGGTAAAGCTAAACGGTATGCAACCTCCCCAATCCTCTCAAGGATCTCAAAGGGACCAATAAACCGAGGGGACAACTTCCCACTCTTCCCAAACCTCATCAAACCCCGCCTAGGTGATATTTTCAGAAAGACGTGATCACCCGTCTCAAATACCAAAGGCCTCCTCCTACGGTCGGCATAACACTTTTAACGACTCTGGGTTGTAACAAGCCTCCTACGGATAAGCTCAACTTTCTCCGTTGTCTCCCGAACCAACTCCGGGCCCAACAAAGGTGCATCACCCACCTCGGCCCAACAAACTAGAGACCTACACGGTCGGCCATACAAGGCCTCAAATGGTGCCATATCAATACTGGATTGGAAACTGTTGTTATAGGCAAACCCCACCAAGGGCAAGTGCCTCTCCCACGACCCACTAAAGTCAAGGACACAACCTCGAAGCATATCCTCAAGGATCTGAATAGTACGCTCGAACTGCCCCTCAGTCTGAGGATGATAAGCCGTGCTAAAGGTCAACTTAGTACCTAAGGCACTCTGCAAACTCTGCCACAACCTAGCAGTAAAACATGGATCTTTATCTGAGACGATCGACACTGGACCCCGTGCAACCTCACTATGTCTCGAACATACAAGTTGGCAAGATGATCTACCGAATCTCTCACACGCATAGGAATAAAGTGCGCCGACTTAGTCAACCTGTCTACAACTACCAAGATAGCATCACTACCCCGCTGAGTCCTAGGAAGACCTACAACGAAGTCCATCGTGACATGCTCCTATTTCCACTCGGCTATAGGCAAGGGTTGCAACAAACCCGCTGGCCTCTGATGCTCGGCCTTCACTTGCTGACAAGTAAGGCATTTAGACACAAACACTGCCACTTCTTTCTTCATCCCCCGCAACCAAAACTGGAGACCCAAATCACGGTACATCTTAGTGTCTCCCGGATGCACCGCAAGGCGTGAATGGTGAAACTCTCGGAGTACCTCCTCCCGGCAAGACTCCGGCACAAACAAACGGTCTCGGTATCTCACACTCAGGTTCGGATACACAGTCAAACCCTTCTTAACCTTCCCACTGGAGATCTTCTCTCGGAGCGATTCTATCTCAAGGTCACCTCTCTGTGCCTCTAACACTCAATTCACAAGTGTAGGCTGCACAACTACAGAAAACAAGGCCGCAGCCTCAACGGATTCGCCCAGAAGCAAATCGAACTCGCCAAGTGCATCCAACATCTCCCATTCCCGGATGGCTATACAAGCTACATCACTAATGGATTTCCTACTAAGGGCATCGGCCACAACATTGGCCTTTCCCGGGTGATAGTGCAACTCGAAATCGTAATCCTCAATGAACTCCATCCATCTTCTCTGCCTCAAATTCAAGTCTCTCTGTGTAAATAGATACTTCAAACTCTTATGATCCGAGAACACCTCGAACCTCTCACCATAAAGGCAGTGCCTCCAAATCTTCAAGGAAAATATCATAGCTGCTAACTCTAGGTCATGTGTAGGGTAATTTCTCTCATGTATTTTCAACTGCCGCGAGCCATAGGCTACCACTTTCCCCTCTTGCATCAACACACAACCCAAACCCTCTCGTGAGGCATCACAATAAACCGCATAACCCAAACCTCTCTCCGGAATGACCAACACTGGAGTGGTAGTAAGTCTAACCTTAAGTTCTTGGAACGACTTTTCACAAGTCTCACTCCACACAAACTTAACCCCTTTCCGCGTCAATCTAGTCAACGACGGAGCTAGCCTGGAGAAATCCTTCACAAACCGACGGTAATACCCAGCTAATCCCAGAAAACTGCGGATCTCAAAAACACTCTTAGGCTGTGCCCAATCCTGCACTGCCTCTATCTTGGATGTATCAACAGACACCCCTTCCTTGGAGACCACATGGCCTAAGAACTTAACCTCTCTTAGCCAGAACTCACACTTCCCAAACTTATATAGCTTATGGGCTCTAAGCAACTCAAGCACCACCCTCAAGTGTTTCTCGTGCTCCTCCTCAGAAGGTAAATAAATCAGGATGTCGTCTACAAAAACGACCACAAAGCGATCTAAGAACTCCTGGAAGATCCAATTCATCAAGTCCATAAACACTGCCGGTGCATTGGTGAGCCCAAAAAGCATCACCAGAAACTCATAATGGCCATACGGCGTATGGAATGCCGTCTTTGGGATATCCTCCTCCTTGACCCTCAACTGGTGGTAACCCGATCTCAAGTCTATCTTAAAGAAACAACGGGACCCCTTCAACTGGTTAAACAGATCATCTATACGGGGCATAGGGTATTTATTCTTAACCGTAACCCGATTCAATTTCCGGTAATCAATGCAAAGTCTCAAGGCACCATCTTTCTTTTTAGCAAAGAGGGCCAGTGCTCCCCATGGCGAAGTACTAAGGCGAATAAAGCCCTTATCTAACAATTCCTGGAGTTGAATCTTCAACTCACTTAACTCGACTGGGGCAAAACGATAAGGTGCCATGGAAATCGGCGTCGTGCCGGGCACTAAATCAATAGAAAACTCCACCTCTCAGTGTGGTGGTAAACTAACAAGGTCCTCGAGAAAGACGTCCGAGTACTCACAAACCACTCTGGGCAACTCAATCTGGATCTCATCACACTCGCTACTCATAAAGCTAGCGAGAAGACCACTAAGCTCACTCCATCCTCGCAGATCATACACTGGTGGCAACACTCTACCAACCCGATCCCCCAAGAAATGGAAACAATCCCCGCTCAAGGTACATACAGTGACCCTCTGGTGGTAACAATCAATAACAGCCCGGTATGACGATAACCAGTCCATACCCAAAATCACATCAAAACCCGACATAGCCATAACTACAAAAGCGAATGGAAGCCGGCGGTCGGCGACCTCTATATCACAGCCCCGACACCCTTGTTTCAAAATCAACTAGCCCCCAACAGGTGATACAACACAAATAGGAGAAGCTAACTTTGCCAACTCCAACCCCAAAACCGATGCAAATGCAGCAGATATAAAGGAATGGGATGCACCCGTATCAATCAACACATTGGCAACCGAGTTGCAAAACAAAAAGGCACCTCTCACAACAGATGAAGCCGGTACAAGATCCTGCGCAGTAACTGCATATACGCGCCCTAAAGGTCTCTGGTCTACCTGCTCACCTCTCAGAGCAAAAGACTGCTGCACAGACTGAGACGATGAAGCCCCCTGATTGGCCCTCGAGGCCTGAACTGACTGTGCTGGCAGAAAACTCTGCGTCTACCTCGAACCAGACACACCAGATGTGCCACTTAACTGCGGGCAATACCTCTTCAGGTGCCCCACCTGACCACATTGGTAACAAGAGAGCGGCTGGCCTCTGCCCTGACTCTGGCTCTGAGGTCGAACCAAAGATGAAGCTGCTCTCTGCCTTCCTCCCCTTTGCGGGCAAGCTGGAGACTTGTGACCCAACTGACCACATTTGTAACAAGTAATACCTCCTTGACTGTCTCTCCCCGAGCCCGAACTCGGCACTAGAAAGGTCGATCTCACAAAAGCACCCTAGGACTGCTGAGGGTTAGAACCCCTCTGCCTCCTGCCATCCCCCTGGCCATCCTGACTCCTCTTGGAGCCCCTCATCCTCTCCTCCTCCTCCTGCATAATAATCTCAAGATGCGCCGCAGCATCCACAAGGCGTCCATACTCCCGAGTCATGGACCCAGCAACTCTAGTCTTAAGCTCGTGCCTCAGCTTCTTCTCGAACTCAAGACAACGGCGTTCCTCAGACGCCACTAGCTCAGGAGCAAACCTAGATAGACTGGTAAATGCGGCCTCAAACTCGGCCACAGGTATACTCAGCTATTTGAGCTGACAAAACTGGTCCCTCAACTTCTCCCTAACAGTTGGAGACAAAAACTTCTCCTGGAAAGCATCTACAAAGGCCTCCCATGTGCCACCAATACGTCCTCAAACAAACTTCCACCACTGACCCGCGTCTCCCTTCAGCTGGAAAGACGCCAAGGTCACCTTCAAAGCCCCGTCTTCGATGCCAAGCATTTCAAAGGTCTTCGTCATCTGCTCAAGCCACTCATCAGCTTTAAGTGGCTCTTTCAGATCACCCATAAACTCGTCCAGGTTAGATCGGAAGAACTCCTTCTTCAGAAAAGAAGGCCCTGCCTCAACAACATAGGCCTGGACTTGATTCTTAGCTCTGAGAATGTCCAGGGATTCCCTCAATGCTCCTGCCATCTCGCGGGCTAAGGCGCCCATGGCCTGCTGACCTATTGGCTTGGCCACATTGGCCTCACCAACACCCTCCTACTGCGCCGGAATCTCATCCGATATAGGCATCTCCTGCCTCCTAGGCCTACCTCTCCAACCACCACGTCCTCGTCCTGACATCCTAATAAAGGTAACGAAGAACATTAGCACATTCACAAATGTGCCGAAGCTATTTCACTCGCGTCCTAATGCATTGTACAACAGTAATTCATTCCACGTAAGCACATAATCACATAAACACTTACAAATTTCATTTCCGGATAATGACAGTCCTGAGGCTTTGCTAGAGTTCCAGTTAGAAACAGTATTGATCAAGTGCTTTCCCAATAGGACTCCCAGAAACCCAAGGATCCAATCAACATCCTAGAAACTAAATCTCATACCCAAGTATTCACATAAACATGTTATCACATAAGCATATAACATTACACCTAAGTCTCTAACAAGCGAGACAAACCCATTGTGATACTAACTACTTTCCACGTAGCCTAATTATTCAAACTCGGTACGCTCTGATACCAAGTTGTAACACCCTCAAAATAAACCCATAAATCATACATTCAAGACATCCATAAACTTAAGAGAATAAAGCATAATTTTATTTATCAGAGTATTCGTTACAAAAGTATTGAATGTTGACATCAAAAGTAAATGCCCTACGGGCTTATAACTTTCTAAGCCAACACTTAGTTACAAAAAGAGAGTACTAACTCAAAACACAAAATAAGCCCTTGGCTTGATTTACATGTAATACACAAAATAATCACAAAAAGGAAGCCTTTAGCTTCTACAACCTCCCAAGCTACATCCTTTGAGGCGGCATATCACCTGTGCCTGAAAATGATGTCCCATATAGGGTGAGCCAACGCCCAGTAGAGATATGCTAAACATAATATGAGCAATAACTAAAACATTAGCATTTAATAAATGTTTAGCTCATACAAACCAACGTACAACACAATCCAATTCCATGACAAATATGCCCATATTTCATTCCACTTTCCTTTACTTATCAAATTTTCAATTCATAACTTGGCTCAGAACCTGGCCAACAATTTAATGAGACTACGACTCATATTAAAGCACTTCCTTTTTAAATGAGATAACAACTCATATCAAAACACTTCCATACTTCACAATAGATACACATATTTGCTGTATCAATGGAGTCCATCCCCTATCTCCTCCCAAATAATATTTGGTTTAGGAGTCCATCACATATCTCCTCCCAAACTGTGGAGTACATCCCCTATCTCCTCCCACACAATACAATGTATATAAACAATTATCATATACATGATCAATCTATACACATATTTGATGTATTATTCCAACCGTCATATTCAATGACGTATTCAATCGATTAGTTTTAATTCACCTAATCATCATGCAGTGTCTACAACAATCAAGACTATCCTCCATCGATAGCCTAAAGCAATTATTTCTAAACAGATAATAAATGCATCAACAGATAAATTATCAACATTTTCAAAAGTGAGCGATTAATAAATCCAACTCCACCATTCCATCTCATCTTAAGCCAATTTCATCATTTCCATCCCAATTTCATATTTCACAATGAAAGTCATTAATTACACTAATGACCCAATAAAACCCAAATATGGCATTTTCCCATTTTTTTCCATATTGACCCAATGGTCCAAATATCATTAATAAACATTCACAACCCCATGTTAAGACCCATATACACATATATAGTTCAAAAGGAACAAAACCCCTCTTTTCAATCTTTCAAATCTCAAACCCTAGCTTCCCAAATCAAACCATTTATACAAAATACCCAACATCTATGTTAAAGATCATAAAAATGAGTAGTTATCCCTACCTCAAATTGAGAGACCCAAAGGGATGATGAAGAAATTCGAAAATGCTCCAAACTTCAAGATTTTCGGATTGAAATGAGGATCAAGGCCAAGCTCCACACTTTTTGCAAAGGAACTAAGGAAGAAGATCACTCAAACTAGATCAAACCTTAGAGAGAAGTTGAGGTCTAGAGTGAGAAGCTCTCAAGTTTGGGTTTTGAAAAGTTAGAGAGAGAGAAGGTGCTGAAAAAGTGATCCAAAAAGCTGTTTTATGGACTGATATACAAGCAGGTCCGCTCGAGCGTGGAACGCCCCGCTCGAGCGTCAGACACAGACTTACGCTCGAGCGTCAAAAGCGTCGCTCGAGCGCCGGATGCACACTTCCAGAAGTTTTGCAGACGATGGTCCCCGCTCGAGCGTGAAAGTGGACACTCGAGCGTCTGATGACCTGCAGAACAAAATGCTAAGAGATGAATAATCACGCTCAAGCGTCAAAACGCCCGCTCGAGCGGAGAAGCAACAACGAAGGGCCCGCTCGAGCGTCAAAAGTCCCGCTCAAGCATGAAGGCCAAAAACTGGGCATCAACTCTTGGTTTCCAAACACAACCAACCTGTTTTAAACCTGCCCAACACAACCCAAGACTCAAATACAAAGAGTAAAGGATGGAAATGAGAATATGACAATAACACATCCACGGAACCGAGTCCGGAATACAATAAACAAAGAAGGGAAAACTGGGATCGCTATAACTCTCTTCAAGTTTTCAACAATTCTTAACAATTCACCCCTTCTCCCTTGTTGAACTCACTCTCACTTTTGGTTTCTCTTTTTCCCATGTTTGTAGCTCAAAAAGAATGAAATGAGAATGTATGGATGCATATAAGAGTCCACTAGTGCCTTAGTTAGGCTTGGATTAAGGAATTCATCAGTTAGTCTTAATTAAGCACTAATTACTCTAATTTAATCATTTCGAATCGAATTTCAATTAAACTTACCATAAAATTCTAAAAATTCTAATTAACGCATAAATCAAGTCAACTTCTGAATCTGATGTCGATAAAGCCTTCAATTCGCAAACTGAAATGCAAAGATAAACAAATCTTTCTACGTTAAACAAATATAAACACACATAAGGCAACATATGATGCAAAATTTCACTTTAATTAGTTATTAGGCATAATTAAGCATGGATTAACGTTAATCATGGGTCGGAGTTGTTACAGCTCTTGTCGCCTCACCGCCGCTTGTCCTCGCCTTGCCTCTGTCGCCTCTCCATTCGTCACCTTGCCTTGCCTCGCCTCTGTCGCCTCTCCATTCGTCAGCTCAGACTCTCATCCAGATCATCGCCTCTATCGGTCTCTTGTCCAGATCATCGCCTCTATCGGTCTGTTTAGTCTAGGGTTCAAAAATGGAAATGGGAAAGCAAAATAAGAAAGAAAAGGGAAAAAAATACCAAAAAAGTACAAAACGACGTCGTTTTGTAGCACGGCAGGGAGGGCCGCAGGAATGTGCGGCCGAGGATCCAGACTTGGCCATTTCCTGGAGCTTGTTTCAATTGCTCGTTTAAAGATGGAAATCGCATATCCTAATATTCTTGTACAAAGCAAGCATTCAAAATGAAAATATTTTCTCACTTACATTTTTTTGTTATCCAATGAGCATGGATATGAACCTGGTGGGACATAGATACCGCATGCTATGAACACTCTGAATTTGCAAATTTTTAAAAATTGGGATAGAGACATGATGGGACATTCTAACTGTGACTTAATTATTAAAAAACAATATTATAACACTGTAGTTTTGGAAAAATGATTAAAAACTTTTTTTTTTCTTTTTTTCTTTTTTTTTAACTTTTTTGACTTTTTTATATGAGAGGTGATATAATCCAAAATAGGTTAAAAGTTGGCTTTTGGTTTTTTTTTTTTTTTTTTTTTTTTTTAATGTTCCCAAATGGCCTGTGCTCACAAGTCACAAGCTTTGGTGGGGCTCACCATTACATGCTGAGGGAACAATTGCAAATCTTGTGAGTGTGTTTTTAAAATTGTTATGTCCCTAAGATTTTTCATTTTAAATACATAAACAGTCAAACGCAAACACACCTGTGAAAATGATATGCGTTGATATGCTGGGAAGAAGTGAGGAAAGATAGGCCAATGTTCATTCTAAAAAATTCTTAATTATTCTAAAGCAAATTGGAAGTTCGAAGGGCTAAAGTTCACCCTCATAATTTTATTTTTTATAAATTTTTTGAGTCTTTCTTTTCAACTTCTTTAGAGCTAGCTCATTTTTCTGATGATTTATACTCGAATTTCTTTCTTTGTTTATTCTTACGAAATTTTCTAAATTGTTTAGTAAGATATGTTTATTATTATTCTCATCTCATCTTCTAAAGCTTTTGAACTTTTTTTTTTTTTTAATAACACTTTTTAAGGTGAGAAAAGAAAAGAAATTAATTTCTCACCTATGTGAAAAAAGAAAAGACATCTCAAAAGTTTGTAGTGTGCCTATAAGTTCTTTAACTTTGAATTTAGACAATTTCTACACTTTTGACCTTTGTTGAAATTCTATTATGAGAAGGTCATGAAATTTCTTGACAAATTTTTTTTGTTCCTTCATTACCTTGCCAATGTTATATGATCCACTGTTACTATATTCATTTAGTGTAAAAATATGTTCTCAAATATGATCCTGTTATAACTATTGATCATAAAATTGAATTTGAAAAGTCTCATGCTATTTCATTCTAATATTATCAAATTAAATGATAAGCAGTGCACACAAGCTAAATTTGAACTCATTCAAAAAAAATTTAAGTTTCCAAACCAACTACTTCCCTCGTGATCTCGGTTCAATATAAAAGTTGTTTTAGATCAACTCAAAAATAAATAAGTTAAACTTAAATACATTTTAAAATTTGTAAAATTTTCGAGACAAACTTAAATGATTTAGTATTTAGCTCAACTCAAGTCATTTAAAACTCTAGCTACAAATGGCTACTCTATCTTGCTTGAAGGAAAATAAAGTTCATTTGATTGTAGATTGATCTTTCAAGACATTTTACTCCAAAATGGAGGAAGAGATTAATTAATCACAAAGACCCAAACATCAGTTGTGGATAGTATAGAAAAGTAATGATCTATTTTATTGGCTTTAACAGCGATTACAATGATAAAGATTAAATAATAGAAGAATTGAATAGTGGAAATAAGTTGCGTACCAAAAATAAAAAAAATAAAAAATTGTTACAACAAAAATTACAGGGTATGACTATGAGGAAGGAAGTGACATATAGTTGTGTGTAATTTTCTAGGACATGTTGCATTTTGGAGGAAGTCCCTGAGGAAATCTCTTGGTGTCAGTGCAGTAATTGTATATCATGTAGTTCTTCTGTACCCATTTCAATCTTCCTTGGTTTGTGGAGTCCAACTGTTCTGAGAGCCATGCATTGTTTTTAGAAGATGAAGAAGAACTTGAACTACATGATGATGACCCAGAAGACCAAATGCAAGCATTGGCATTGAAATTTTTGTATGAAGCAGTGAATGGAGCTTTTGTCCAGTCAGTCTTGACAAGTCCACCTCTTGTTGCCCAATCATCAGCATTCCACAGACTGGAGTATATCCTCATGGGTTGGTTCTTTGGGTATGGAACACCAACTGACTCTGCATTCTTGAACTCTCTAATGGGTGTTCCATCTACAGAGAAACTGAAATGGGGACAAAAAATTATTCAATCAATACAAAAATTTTGAGTGCAAAATTGAGAGAATTGTCATATATGCAAAATTTTCACTAATTTTGGGAGTACTTACATGATGCGTTGGGGGTTCTAGAGAATGGAGTAAGTGTGGAAATCGGTAGTAGGGTCGAACCAGAGGTAGAATTGTTGCTCTCTGTTGCCTTTGCCTTGGCTAAACACGTTGGTGTGAAGAATGTAAGGATCACCACTCAAATTCCCCAAGAATTCAAAGTCTATCTCATCATGGGTTGTTCCTTGTGATGATAACTGCAATACAAGAATCATATTTATTAGATATTATTCATAAGAGCTTACTATTTCTAGGAAAAACATTGATGCTAATACTATATATGATAGGTATAACAAGAAAAACATACATAATAGGCAATGACAGTGCCAGCAGAGTTTCCAGGGACAAGCTTGAGTTGCATATCAATCTTTCCAAAGAGATATTCATTGCTGGATTGGAAGCCAGAGCTAGAGGTTTTGTCGAGAGAAAGGGTAAGAAGTTGGGAATTGTTGAGGATTTTAGCCCTGCCATCACCCCATGTGATGGTAAAGTCTTGATTGAAGTTACTAGCTGATACAACAGCCAATACAGAGCTTAATACAATTGCAGATATCATCAACAACAGTATTGAGCTCCCACAAGGAGAAGAAGCCATTGATGTTGAATGTGAATGAAGACTGCTTGCAGTGAATGATGAGAAATGATGAGTTGGTTGATGATGAGTTTTGGGGTATGTGGGAAACTGTATTTATAGAGAGGCAGAAAGAGAGAGAGAGAGGGGCGAAAGCAGAGGAAGGTTCATTTTACTTTACTAGTAGAACTAGAGTAGAACCAACCAGGTGTTGCAAGTCAAAAAAAAAAAAAAAAAATAGTAATGCTAGATATCATGAAAAATCTTTCATGAAAATAATCATGAAAGCTTTGTGACCCTTGGATTACACTTGGAATAAAGCATCACAGACTAATCAAGATAATCCAAGGATCATAACTATTCATCCAAATTTTGAGGAGCTGTGTGAGGTCATTAAAGTGCGAGTTGCGTTGTGGTGCAAAGATGCTGGCTCTTTCTGCTCAGGTTATTCAGTTTCTGATTTTGTGAATAATCTGCATCAGGTAAGGTTCTGCATTAAGGGGGTTGGCTGAGTTAGGCATTGGGGTGTAAGGCTTTGGTCTTGGTCCGCATTGGTGAGGTATGCTGGGTTTGGCTGCTGGGTGGGAAGAAGGTTCTGTTTTGATCTGGACTGGTGCATGCTTCTTGGTGAGTGGGTGCTGGGTGGTCTGCTTGGGATGGGAGTTCTGCTGGGAGGCCTGCTCAGTGTGAGGCTGCTTTGGGTCTGTCCTGCTTTTGCTCTGCTTAGGTAGTGGCAGTGATCTGCTGGGTTTTTTGCTGCTGGGTGGTCTTGATCTGGACTGTTTTGCTCTGTTTGCACTGGACTCTTCCTGCTGCTGCTGCTGGGTGGTCTTGATCTGGACTGTTTAGGTGATGCTGGACTGATGTAGAGGGTGTGGGAGTGGTTTGCTGCTTGATCTGTGTGCTGGTTGCGGGAGTGGTCTGCTGCTAGGCCAACTGCTGTGATGGTGTATGCTGGTCTGATGCAGAGGGTGTGGTCAGCTGCTGTATGCAGAGGGGTGTTTGTCTTGGTGGTTTGTTTTTGGTTTTTTCTTTGTATTCTTGTGGTTGTTTTCTCTTCAACCTTGTGGTGTGCTGACAAATGATTGGGCTGCCCTCGCGGTGCCAACCTAGTTGGGATCGTGAGGTTTGCTTTGATGTCTTTTGCACTACCTCTTCCTTTATTTGATGTAATTTCATTTTGATAATTTTCATCAACAAAGGTCTTTTTTGCTGCTCAAAAAAAAAAAAAAAAAAAATGATGATTTTCATGAAAAAATTTTCATGATCCCTAACTTTTCTAAAAAAAAAAAAGTGTTGGTGTAGTATTGCATTGGGGGTAGCTTTGAGCACAACTGGACACAGATATGTATATATATATATATATGGGCTTAATCTATAAAAGGTGGTTGTGAACGCTGTGAAAAGAAAAGAATCAGCATCCCTCCTTAAGTTTTTTATTTGACTTCCTACTTGTTGGGTTATTGGACTCATTTTTAGACCCAATTTCGATAATTTGAACCGTTTATATTTTAAAATTTGTTGACTATATCATATTTGTAAAAAATTAAGTTGATCGAATATCAAAAAGTATATGTTCGGAAAACTGTTTATTAAATTTTTTTAAAATATAGTTTTTAGTTCGATGTTTCGAACATATATTTTCTGATATCCGATTAATTTGATTTTTTTATAAGTATGGTATACTCAACAAATCTTAAAATATAAACGGTTTGAATCATCAAAATTAAGTCTAAAAATGGGCTCAATAATCTAATAAATAAAAAAATCAAATAGAAAACTCGAAGAAGGGATCTTGATTCGAAAAGAAAAAGGACAAAAACAATTTGACAACATAAATTACACGCGGATTTGGAGAAAGAGTGGTTGGGTTGTTCGTGACTGAGGTCAATGTCAGCCCTTTTGACTAAATTAATTAATTTAATATGTATATGGGTACAAGCATCATCCATTAGCCGCGTCTGTTTCCACCTCCTAAACTTCCTATTTGGTGTTCTGCAACATTTTCATGTATTTGTATTGTTAATAGGGGTGCAATTTTGACCCAAGGTTAGTTTGAAATTTTTTAGGACTTGAGTAACATATGTCGAATTTAATGTAAGTTTAGATAAAAATTTAGAAATTTTAATTAAATTTGAGTTGGATTTAGGTGGAGACAATATACAACTCGAGCAATTTGAAGTCTAAATTATAGAGAAATTTAACTAAGGGTTGGTTTGGAATGTTCTAAAAAAGTGCACTTTTTGACTTATTGACTTATATGGGTTGGGTTTGATGTGATGTATTAGAGAGGTGATGTGATTTAAATAAGATGATGTGACTTAAATAGGATAGTGACTTTTTGACTTTTTATATTATTTCGTTTATGCCAAACCAACCCTAAAACTCCTTAAGCCCAACATGTTAGTTTGTAAAGCACCGTTCAAAATATTTTACTTTCGAAATCTTTTAGCAACAAGCGCTTCCTCCATGAAAGATACTAACTAGTGTGTTTGGATTGAATTTTAAAAATTGAGTTTTTTTATTTTTTTTTTCATATTTTTTTTGTTTTTAGTGAATATTTTAAAATTTTTAAGCAATTTTTTTACTTTTTTAAATATACCTTACTTAGATGTATCTAAATAGTAAAATATTTTAAAAAATTAATAAATACACAAAAATATGAAAAATGTATTGAATTTTTAATTTTTTTAATTTTTTTATTTTTTGTATTTTTGGTATTTACTGAATTTTGTAAAGATTTTTTTCACAAATATTATATTTTTTTAAAAAAATTGCTTAAAATATTTTTAAAAATCATTGAAAAGAAAAAAAAAATACAAAAAATAAAAAAGTAAAATTTTTTGAAAAGTATTTTTTGAAAATTAAAACCAAATAAGTTGAATATGTTTCCTGTTTTTTCATGATAATCTTGTACTTATGTATATATCCAGTCTACTTTCACTGGCCTTTTACATAGTAACACCCATTATTCATCTCAGGGAAATCAAGAATCTAAGAAATCAAAATTCAATTCCAAAAATTCATAAACCAAGAAGAAGAAGAAGAGTTTTATGCTGATTGTTGCAGTGAAAGTAGGTCTAGGTTTGGGTCTTGGTTGGGTTTTGATGAAAGTAGTGATGAGTGTAGAAACCCAATGTGATTAAGGCCTCGTTTGGGACAGTCCCGTTTAGTCAAAAAGTCAAAAAATTACTAAAAAAGCCAAAAAGCCAACCACCCATACCAAAAAGTCAAAATTTCTCTTTTCTCTCTACTTTTTACACATCTTTTCGTAAAAAGTCAAAAAGTTATCCCAAACATACTAGTTTTTTTTAGCTCATATTTTAGCCAAATAGTCAAAAAATTACTAAATTAGTCTGTTCCTAAACAAGACCTAAGTAAAGTTTGGTTGAAGGATTGGGCCCATTGATTGAAAATTTGGTGTGATTGGAAGGAATTTGTTGATTAATTTGTTGAGTTTGTTGATTGTTGTTTATAAAATTTTCTTCAAATACGTTGAATTGTTGTTGATTTCTTTATGAACTCGTAGTGAAGGAATTTGTAGAGTTTCTTTTCATACTCTGTTTATGAAGACAGTAAAGTGTTACTCTGATAATCAGTAACATGTTATTATGAAATAGAGTAATATATTACTATTTACATCAATTTCGATGATAATTTTTTTTTTTCTTTTTTTTTTTTTTACGAATTCTTGTTTAATAAATTTTGATGAGAGTATTCTGAAAATATTAATTTTATTAAAATCCGACATTTAGATCAAAAATTATATTATTTTAAAGTTTAAAATATTAAATTACTGGCTAAGAATATTTTGATAATAGTAATATGTGCTGAACTTTTAAGAAAAACTTTTTATGCTTACCCTTATATACATTAAAGTTTTATTATGAGATGGCTTTGACCAAATTTTCCTAAATTATATATATAAATATATTAAAATATTAAATTTATATATAAATTATTAATCGTTAGATGATATTAACATATTAAAATTATTAGATTATATTTACTATCTATATAATATATAAATATATACAAGTAATACAATACAGCTTGGGCAAACCTGAACAACTCTCAACACAATTTAGACTAAGTTTCGACAATCTCTTAACCCGTCTAAATTACACCCGTAATTGTCAGTAGATATGGGTATGGAAACTTATTCAACTAATATAAATAATAATATTATGAATCAAATTTGTATATAAATAACATGGTGAAAGAGGATCAAAGTAAAGTATAAAGAAAATGATATAGAAATCTATTTTCTAGATTTAGTGACACGTAAAGCAGTTGATTGGCTGATAATTAGAGAAGATATGAAAAAGAAAAAAGTTATTTTAAATATTTTAATAAGCTGTCTCATCTTTAAATTTGAAAAGTAAATATAATTATTAGATTAGAACAGGACTACTCAAAATATAATTAACTATTTTATTTATGATTTAAAAATTTTCATTTGAACTTTTGCTCAAAAAAAATAAATTACTAAATCTCTCTTTGGCAAGTGAGTTGGGTTTAGGTTGAGACCGAAAAAGCACAAAAAAAAATAAAATAGGCTAAATCAGTTAATAAGACAAAATGTCACATCCAACCATAATTATTACACTTCTTTTCTCACAAAAAGCAAAAAATTCAAAAGTAAAATTTTTTTTCTTAAACGAAACTAATTTAATCCGGCTAAATTAGCCAAAAAATAAAAAATCCAGCTAAAAAATATTTTTCCCAAATGAATCCTAAGGACTAACTACTTTAATTAGGTATTTTAATTTTTTTTTTAAAAAGACGTACAAAAATAAAAAGATTAATTTTTTTTATAATAACTTTTTAAACATTTTAATTATTTTAGTATGTTTTCAAATTTGCCTTAAATCTGCCACGTCATCATACAAATCATGAGCAACCCCACTTAACCACAATGAGTGGAATTAGTTGAGCCTCCCCTCCCCTCACCTCCCCTCCGCCACCAGACGCGGTTTCTTTATTGATGGCTGTCCTCCTGCTCCACTTGGCTAGCTGCTTCCCGCATAGGTGTATCTGTCCAGAAATTGAGAACTACTGGTGGTCCTTGGCATGACCATGATATTTTGGGTGTGTTGTGATTAGGGGTGTAAATAGTTTGGTTCGATCACTGTTAAGGGTATATTTAATATCGAATTAATTTTTTCAATTTTTATGATTGAGAAATTGATACAGATCGTATGTTATGGTTCAGTTTTATTATTGTCATTTTGATGTAGAAGAGAAATTTATATGAATTTTTAAAATGTTTTATAATAAATTATAGAATTTTATATTGAAAATAAATAAAAATATATATATATGAAAATTGCTCTATAAATATTTTTCTCCCTAGTTTTTATTACAAAAGTGTATTATATTAATTACTTCTTATATAATGTTCAAGAAATTATAATATAAAAATATTTAAATATAACATTCGGTTGGTTCGATTTGCATCGATATAAAAAATTTCAAAACTAAAACAGACCGTATGTTATGAAAAACAAACCGAAAACTAAAATTTCAATTTGTTTCGATCAGTTGGCTCAATTTTATCGATTTTTCTTACATCACTAATTGTCATTGATGAAAAATATGAGATTTACAATTTTGTGTGTAGTGATGGAAGGACAATTAAAAATATAGTGATTTGTAATTGATTAAGAATATGATCACGTGATACTTCTAGATCACAATAATTTTTCCCAAAAATTTCCGGTCCAGATCGTTTGGAATTTTGAATGTCTAGAGTTTGAACATGAAGACGCGACATTATGGGATTATTTAAAATGATTTAAATAAATATATGTTTTTGACTTTTTACAAAAAAAAAAATATACGAAAAATAAAAAAAAGATATAATCCAAAAAATATAAAAAAGATAAAAAGTATATTATTTTAATATACCCTAAACAAGTTCTAAGTTAAAAGGATCCAATGATTCAAAAACAACACACTTTTCTTCCTAGGTGATATACTCATGCATAGTAGGTTTTTCGACTCCAAAAATTATTTTAAAATATCATATGTATCATGTGTCCATATGTTATCTTTTAGTTTGCATATTTTAGAGGGGTGATCTATCGGGCAAGGCCCTAACGTTGTATTTGGTTGAGGGATTTTGGAAGAAATTTAAAAAGGAAAAATAAAAAGGTGCGTGAAATTTGGTAAAATGTAAGTACATTTTATTCATATTTCACTTATATTTTACTTTTTTCTTTCCCATTTCAAATCCCTCTTCAAATCGCTCGATTAAACAAAACGTAGAGAACTAAGGACTCAGATGTCACACTTAAGTGGTGTTACACAGTAGAGCTATTTAATCATGCAACCGTAAGTCGCAAACTCACACACAAGCAGAAACTCGAACCCACACTCTTAACACTGAGTACAATTAACCCATACTTAGAAGAAAAAAAAGTTCGTCCTACCAATTATATTTATTATTGTCCAAATAACTGACCCGAAAAGAGTCAAACATGAGACCCAGAGGATTATACCCCAAGGCCATATTAGGTCTGCTAGCCCCTTGGGTTAAAAATGTACATGCAAACTACAAAAATAAAAATGTGCCAAGACAACCAATGGATGATGCATGCTGACATTAGACGTTATAAATATGGTTAAAAGAGATGACTTCAATTATCAACCACTTACCAAATACGCGTGTTTGGTTGTAACTTGTTGGACATTTAACTTTTCACAGCTAAGCCCATAATATCTGATATATATGCCTGTAAAAATATGGCCCCTTAACACCGACTCTTGCTTCTACTCAAGAACTTTCCTCTGGTTTTTCCTCTCTCTCTCTCTCTCTCTCTCTCTCTCCCTATAAATACAGTTTCCCACATACCCAATCTCTCATCAACTCAAAACTCATCACTGCAAGCAATCTTCATTCATATCCCTATAAAACTCTCATCTTTTCAATACCAACCACAAAAACATCAATGGCTTCTTCTTCTTCTAGCTCAGTATTGTTTATGATATCTGCAGTTATATTAAGCTCTGTATTGGCTGTTGTCTCAGCTAGTAACTTCAATCAAGACTTCACCATCACATGGGGTGATGGCAGAGCTAAGATCCTCAACAATTCCCAACTTCTTACCCTTTCCCTCGACAAAACTTCTGGCTCAGGCTTCCAATCCAACAATGAGTATCTCTTTGGAAAGATAGATATGCAGCTCAAGCTTGTGCCTGGAAACTCTGCTGGCACTGTCACTGCCTATTATGTATGTTTTCTTACTTAATGTTTACATCAATCAATGTTTTTCTAGATATATGATTTTATAATTAACATGTAAATTTTATTCTTGTATTGCAGTTATCATCACAAGGATCAACCCATGATGAGATTGACTTTGAATTCTTGGGTAATTTGAGTGGTGATCCTTACATTCTTCACACTAATGTGTTTAGCCAAGGCAAAGGCAACAGAGAGCAACAATTCTACCTATGGTTTGACCCTACTGCTGATTTCCACACATACTCTATCCTCTGGAACCCCCAACGCATCATGTAAGTACCCTAAAAACAGTGCAAATTGACATTTCTATCAATTTTACATTTTAGATTTTGTATTGATTGAATAATTTTTTGTCCCCATTTCAGTTTCTCTGTTGATGGAACACCCATTAGAGAGTTCAAGAATGCAGAGTCAGTTGGTGTTCCATACCCAAAGAACCAACCCATGAGGATACACTCCAGTCTGTGGAATGCTGATGATTGGGCAACAAGAGGTGGCCTTGTGAAGACTGACTGGACTCAAGCTCCATTCACTGCTTCATACAGAAACTTCAATGCCAATGCTTGCATTTGGTCTTCAGGATCATCTTCTTGTTCTTCTTCATCATCTAATAGCAATGCATGGCTCTCAGAACAGTTAGACTCCACAAACCAAGGAAGAATGAAATGGGTGCAGAAGAACTACATGATATACAATTATTGCACTGACTCAAAAAGATTTCCACAAGGATTTCCTCCAGAATGCAGCATGTCATAAAATATTAAACACAAACTGTACATCACTTCCGTTCCGCTATTCAATTCTTTTATTATTTAATCTTTATCATTGTAATTGCGCTTAAAGCCAATAAAACATATCATTACTTTTCTATATTATCCACAATGATGTTTAAGTCTATTTTGGAGTAAAATGGCTTAAAAGTGTTACCTGCAATCGAATGAAATTATTTTTCTTTCAAGCAAGATTGTGGAAATTATTTTTCCTGTTGTAACTAGAGGTTTGAACAAGTCAAGTTAAGTCAAGTAATAAATTGTTTAAATTCTTAACCAATTTGAGAATGTGTTTAAACGTGATCTGATTATTGTTTGAGTTTAAAATTGGATTGGTTTTGTCAGTTTCCTTTTAAAACACTGATTGATTTTACAAAAATACTTGAGACCACTAATTAGTGGTAACATTAATGATGTGGTAGTGGGTCCCATCCACTGCCACAGTGTTACTGTGTCTTGATTTTTTTTTTAAGTGTATGCCAACTCATTAATTAGTAGTGCTTTAGAGCACAACTTTTAGTGGTATGTAACATTGCTGTTGATTTTAACGTTTAATTTTTTTTTTTTTTTTAAAAGGTTGGTTTTACTATTTGATTTGACAATTGCAAAACTTTCCGGCTTGGTTTTTAAAATGATTTATATAGATTGATCCTACTATTTGATTTGAAATAGAGTCCGTTTTACCATTTGATTTTGAAAATGTGCTGATCTCACTATTTGATTTTACAATCGAGATAATTATCCCATTTGATTTTTTAAATGATTCATTTTATCAATTGATTTTAAAATAGATTGATGCTTGGTTTGGAGAGAGACTAAAATCGGCAAAACAAAGTTATTATAAATTATCAAATCGTTTTCTCATTTTTTTTATTTTTTTTTATTTTTTACATATATATATATTTTATAGAAAGTCAAAAAAACAACTAAAAGCTATTCTCTCTAATTTGCTGTTTGATTTTGTAAACAACTCAGGATAATTTTCTGATTTGATTTAAAAAACTGATTAATTTTACCAATCGATTTTTGAAACAAAGTGCCCTTCAACGTTTGATTTTGAAATCAAGATGATTTCACACTTTGATTTTGAAAGCTAATTGATTTTGAGGTGTTTGTTTGGATTTTTTTGAGCCAACTTAGAGCATCTCGAACGGTGCATTACTTTTTTCACCAAATCTGAGTAAAACATAGCTAACTTTTTCAATTTAATATGGTTTGCTCCAACGGTGCATCAAAAGGGAAGAGTCATACGGTGGGTCGACCGGCGGGTTGACCGGTAAGCGCTTTTTTTTTTTTTTTTTTTTATAACTTGTTTGAACCTTTTTACCCTGTTTGAACCTACCTATTTGAAAGGGAATTGGTCGACCGATAGGTCAACCGGCCGGACATCTTGTTGGTGGACCGGTTGCCCCCGTCCAACGGTATAGAACAATTAAAAGATGAAATCTGGAGCTTGTCCTCAGTTTGATGAAACTTTTGTTCCATTCTCATTTTGATATCAATTTGGTGAAACCATTGGAGGGGGAAAAAGTGATTTTTTTTTATCAAATTTCAAATATGATGCAAGGTTTGATGCACCGTTGGAGATGGCCTTATAACTTTTAACTTTCGAAAAGTTATTTTAGACTGTTTGGTTAAATTTATTTCAAATAACTTTTAATTCTAACAACTTATTTTAATTAAAAAAAGCTAATTCTGAGAAGCTTCTCAACCCTAGCTTCTGATTATCATCTTTTACTGTGGACATATTAATTTACGGTTATACTCTTAGATTTTTTTTATTTTTTTTTAAATGGAAAAAGATCCAAATGGACTATAGATTATTATTTTTATTTTTTTATGAGAAATGTAGACAATTAGTGAATAAAAAATAAATAAAAGTTAATTGAAAAAGCTACTTCACAGCTTATTTAATTTAAAAATAAGTTGATCTTATCATTTGATTTAAAATCTGGTTAATTTGCAGATTCATTTAAAAAAAAAAAATTTGAATTTTCAAAATTTTAAAATTGGTTTATTTTACCATTTGATTTTGAATTTGAGTTGATTCTATATTTTGATTGCGAAAACAAGTTGATTTTAGATACAACTGCAAACAAGGTTCTGAAAAGTGGTTGCGGTCGCCGTAACGGTGGCGGTGACGCGGTTGCGGTTGCGCGGTGTAAAGGCCACAGCGTAACGGTTGCGGTTACCGAAACTGTGAATTTTTTTATTTTTCGCACAATTTGTAAAAAACTTACCGATACGCATATTTTTTTTTTATAATCATATTTATTGGGTTTTAAAATAAATTTTGATAAATTTTTCATAATTTTTAAGTATGATCTAATATATTTCATATTTTTAAATCACTAGAAAATGAATTTTTTTACATTTTATTTCAATAATTAATGACTTTTTATGTTATAAATCCATATTACACTTGTGGCAAAAATTCCTTTAATTGAACTTAGATGTATAAAATTATTTTTAATTATTATACTTGTGGAAGCATATGTACATTTTAACTCAAATAGTTTTAAAAAAGTATACATCCATAATGGAAGAACTTGACAAAGTACATAACATCATAGCATAAATCACAAATAACAGAGAGTACATTTTACATAATGTTACTACTAAAATTACATAATGTCACCACCAAAATGAGTGACGTGGTGCATCTTGAGATTCAGATTGTTGAGCTTGATTGTTGCTGCTACCTTCACTCCACCAAAATGAGTGACGTGGTGCATCTTGGGAATCAGATTGTTGAGCTTGATTGCTACTACCTTCATCCCATCCAGTAGGAAATATATAAGTAAATGTGCTCATCATGTCATCCCTTTCTGTTTCGTGCATTGGGAGAGAAAATGGATACCTTGGCTGAAAAATATCAACATACTCTTCTTGAGTTTGTTGATAATTTGGCAAACCGTATCCTAGAGGACCATGTTGTTGAGGAGGCCAAGGATAATTTTGTTGAGGTGGGTAAGGATAGCTCTGGCTATCACTACTATAGGATGGGTAAGGGTGATATGGATAACTATGACTACTATCAGATGAATCAAGCTGTTGTTCTCTACTTCTTATTCTTCTTTCAACCTTACGTGTATCACTACCACGAAACCTCCTAGGTAGTTGGGGTAAAGGTGCAACAGGTTCTCCAATATCATAATGTTCCCCAACATCACATAATCCAAATCCTCCAATAAAATCTTCACTTCCTACACCAAAACTAGTACCATCACCGCCATCACCACCATTGTCGCCGCCACCACCACCACCGTCACCGTAAGAGGTGCCTTCACCATCACCATCATCACCTCCTCCATCAGATGGTATTAAACCACCACTATTATCACTTTGAGTTGGAGTAAGAGTTGAGCTTTGAGAAGTACGTTGAGCTTGATATCTATGGGTGCCACCACCATCGTTTCCATCGCTACCATCGCCATTGCTGTCGTCGCCACCACCACCACCACCATCATCTGAGACCAAATCTAGCCATTCAGAATTATCCACACCATCTAGTAAAGGATTTTCCCTTTCTTCTATCCATGGACTTATTGGATCATCTTCTTCAAATATGTAATCCAAGTTAATAGGATTAAAACTCCTATCAATCTCCTCTTGACTGTTTCTTTTAACATGTCTCAATTTTAATCTCATGTTGTAGGTAATGAAGACTAATCTTTGAATTTTCGTATATTTCAATCTATTCCTCGTCTTCGTATGGATGAGACTAAAAGTACTCCAATTACGTTCACAGTGAGATGATGTGATGGTTTGACTTAATACTTTCACAGCTATTTTTTGAAGTTCAGGAGCACAACTGCCATGAATAATCCACCACTCAGCTGCACAAAATTACATTACACTAGACATAAGTCAAAATATGATAGAAAATTATTTAAGTATTTATATATTGTAAATTTGTAATTTTACAAATAAAACCTGGATTTGATTGTTTCCATACTCTTTGTGCTAAAGGAGTGCCAAAAGTTTCCTGTTTATCTCGAAACAGCAATAACTATAATTTGGACAATCATTACAAGTAACATTTGCAAAAGTAGATTATTACTATTAAAATTTAAATAATTGGTACATACTTGATTTGTTGCTTTCACTTGAGCATCCATATTAGGCTCCAGTCTGGTAATGACTTTTTTAAGTCCATCCATCACTTCTCTTATCATTTCATTGGATGAGGTAACACCATATTAGAATTGAGGATTTAAAAAATATCATTCAAAAATAAGAAGACAATTAATAATTGTAAATAAATATACATTTTATAATTGAAATCGTAACACTTACCAGCCGTATGCAAATCTTGATGCAATTGAAAAGACCATCGAGTATCAATAATTTTCCAATAGTCGGTGTAGTAGCGACAATCTCTTTTAATTGCCAACTTTGCTCTATCTATAGCTTCATATATGAAACCCATTGTTGGCTTCTCATTCCCATCAACCAGCCTCGATACTCTGACTAGGGGCTCATGAACTTTACAAAGCTCTGTTGCTTTCTGCCAAAACTCCTTTCCCAAAATAATTTTTTTCACATTGTAAGGCTGCCCAGTCTTTGCCTTCCCTCATCTAGAATTCTTCCACTCATCACTATTAAACATAGCTCTCAATTGTTGTTTATATCTAACAATACTCTCAATGGCAATAAAATTTGTAGCAAATCGAGTGATGGCAGGTCGAATCAATTCTCTATCTCCAGTGAATTTTCTCATTAAATCCAACACACATCTACTATTATAAATGAAATTGGTGATGATTTTACCATCTTCAATCACCTTTGCTACACTTTTCTTATTGGCTATGTCTTTTAGCATGAGATCGATACAATGTGCTGAACAAGCTGTCCAATATAAATATTTCATTTTTCTTATTAACATTTTACCAGTAGCTTTCAATGCAGGTTCATTATCAGTTACCGCTTGAACAACGTATTGTTCTCCAATTTCATCAATAACTTTATCTAACAACCCAAAATAATATTCAGCAGTCCTACTAATAATATTAGAGGCATCAATTGATTTGTAAAATATAGTACCTCTATTGCAATACACTAAGAAGTTGATGATGTGTTGCCGAGTTAGACTGCTCCAACCATCACACATGATGGATACACCTCTCTCTGCCCAAATTCCCTTAAATGATGCTATCCATTCTGTCATTTCATCATGCTCCATGCCCAAATATACTTCAGAAACTTCATAAGCACTAGGACCTTTTACTCCTGGCCCTACTTCAGCAGCAACATCAAGCATGGGTTGTGTATACTCTGAATCAACTGCATTGAATGGAATACGATTATAGAGTATAAACTTGGACACTGCCCGTCCCAATCTCTCTTTTAACTTCTGTAAATTCATTGTAGAGATTTTCCGTTGCTTTGTACTCTTGCTCTTTTGGAGTTCTACATCCATTGCTCTCAACCTTGTTTCAGGAGCATTGGGCTTAATCCAATTACGTCCACTCCTACCAGTTTCACGCACGGATTGTGATCGACGAAAAACATTAGCAATACCTGACCCTTTTGGCAATCTTTGACCACTACCCCCTGCACCAGAACTACCACTTGCATCGTATTGTGATCCATGACCTGCAACACCTCGTCTAAATTGTTGCCTTTCCTCCCATTGTTGTTGTGAACGAATACTTGCTTGTCTAGCCCTAGTCATCTCTGGATCAGAGTCAGAGTCATCATCTCGAAGATCTACAAAATCTCCCCCTTCATCCTCATCATAAAGATCATCTCCCCTAATATGTGCTTCCAATTCAGCTTTTCTCTTTTGCTTGTCTGCTTTACTCATTTTCTTATTTTGTAAATGTTTCATCATTTCTTGTATTACGTCTCTACTAACATTAGGACAAGAATGCACTTGCCCCGTTTAATGTGCTAAATGTTGTTTGAAACGCGTAATCCCACCTTTAATGTGATGTCCACAAAATTTGCAAATAATATGATGCTTAGTGCCTTCAACTTGAGTTCCAAATTTTCAACCAATATTATCACTTGGGGGTTCATCATTGGCACCCTTTTGTCGTGACATTTTTGAATTTGAATTCTGCATTACAAAAATTAAAAAAAAAAAAAAATTCAACCCCTATTTATTGTCACAACACATTACAATAACAAATTTCGTCATTAAAAAAAAAAAAAAATGGTTGTTAAATGAAATGATTATAAAAAAAATTCAACCACTATTTATACATTTGGATTTTACATGCTAATGTAATTAGGAATAAAGACATTTTTCATGGCATTGTTTGAGCTATTGTTTTTATTTTTATTTTATTTTATTTTTTATTTATTTTATAGAAAGATATTTTTTTTACAAAAAAAAAGTTGTGACATCAAAATTGTTGTCACAACACATTACAATAACAAAATTAAAAAATATATATTTCAAATTAAATACTAAATAAAATAGTTATAAAAAAATGCAACCACTATTTATACACTTCGATTTTACATGCTAATGTAATCATATAAAAATTAAAAAATTAATTATAAAGAATTTTTTTTAGGTATCGATTTTTTTTAAAAAAAAAGATATTTTTAAAATAAAATTGTGCCTTTAACAGTGTTGTAATAACAAAATAAAAAATATTTATAATTAACTATAAAATGAAATGATTAAAAATAAATAAAAAAATGCAACAACTATTTTTTTTAAAACTTGTGATCATTGTTGGAAAAAAATAAAAATAAAATAAAATAAAATGAACTTTGCCAGTTGTAAACCACAAGGAAAACAAATGCATCTTCCCAAGGTGAAGTCACTGGTTTGATAAAGAAAGGCAAGCTACTGAGCAAACGATATACACGGTTTGATAAAGAAAGGGGGCTTATCTTCCCCATGAAGCTACGCTACTGAGCACCCAAAATTTGATAAAGAAAGGCAAGGCAACAGATCAAATTTTGAACTTACTTCGTCTTCCACACAAAGAGGCAGTCACTGGTTTCAACAGCCTTGAAGATTCAACACAGGTTCATCTCTTCCATCTTCCATCTTCCCTCTTCTCTCTTCTCTCTCTCTATTTCTCACTCATCCGTATTTCAGATCAGATCTGAAAATTTGTGGAATCTCACTTCAATTCAAAGTGATTCATGGGCTGTAAAGACAACCGACAAAAGTTCCATTATAATAAAGGTGCGTAACGTGCCTTTTCTTTTGTTTTTTTTTTCGAAAATTTGTGGATGTCCAATACAATATGGAATCTATCTTCAGCCTTTTTCTTTTGTTTTTTTTTTGTGAAAAGAATAAGCTAAAGAAGCCCTGTAACGTGCTGTAGACGCGCCCTTGGGCCTCACTCTACAGTTCGGACTCCCTTTTTGTTTGTTGCGGTTCTTAATATGAACCAAAGAGTCCAACTCTGGCAAATCGTTTTGAGAAAAAAAACAGATTTTTGAAAAGAAGTGCCAAACATGGACTGCTTTGCCAGATACAGAGTCGCCACCTAAATATTTTTTAATGGGGAAATTTAGGAAACCCTGACTCGGTGCCGAAGGCCATGTGCCCGTCATCACCAAAGTTGTCTTGGCTCGGGAGCTTGGGTACGATCGGGGAAGGTCAGCTATGAGCACCCCCTTTCGCCCGGTCCGAAGACCGGCCTCTACTAACCATGATATCCGATTTTGAAAACATTATGTGTTCTTGTTCTGGTTATTAGCCTAGATTTACTATGTTATGCGCACAGCAAACAAGTATAGACTAGACCGCCTAATTTGGAAACAAGCATTGCACATCCGTTTGTTTTAGAAAATGCTTTGAAATTTGCTACTCGCAAGTAGGCTAAAGTACGGATTTCAACTCGTTTTTTCCAACTCAGGCAATCCAACCTTCACCCACAGGCAATCGAACAGTTTATCTCACATAAGCAATTAGCCACATGGTAAGTATGCTGTCATGTTAACACTCACATGCATGCGAGATGCTAAAGCATAAATACTTACATTGTACTCCACGCCAAAACAATAAACTAGTTAGCAAATATGCATGTCCTAGTTCATGTTAAGTGGCTAATGCAACACACGCAAGGATGCAGTTAGAGTAGGCTCGGCTAACCCTAATGGCATGTGAAATGCTACAATTATCACGTATTCAATTTGGAATTGAAAATACAATGCAGTTTGTATGATGTACCGAGCCCGGTGCATGTAAGACAAATGCATGGATGCACGCATGCATGGCATAAGGTATGCAAATTTAGACGTGCCCTAATCTACCATCATAAGCAGGTAAATAAAAGGGGGAAAGAAGTGGAGGTTGGAAGACATGCACACACACGCACCCACACTTATTACAGATTCGCCCTCGCTCGGAGGGACCAAAAGAATAATACAAATTAATTAACTACGCAAGCTAATTAAATATTACAAATTGCCTAATTAGTTAACAACTAATTAAACTAGGAAAAAACAGTAAACTGCCTCGGGAGGAGAGCCTGATCCAACACATGCTCGGGTCCTGCTCGGAATTGCACTGCCATGCAAAGATTGCTTCTGTTTTCCCTGCTCTGCCCTTCTGCAGACTACCAAAATCTCAGAGATGCTTCTTTAGATACTTGGGATCACCATCGGCTGAGTAGAATAGCCACCGGCTGCAGCATGTGATCATCGGCTGGAAATGAGGCCATCGGCCACCAATACATTGCCGGTCGGCACTAAATATTGCCGGCCGGCAAGAAGTTCCTGCAGAACCTGCAACTCATAGCAGCAGAGGGCAAAATCTTGCATGGCAATACAATTCAAGCAATGTATGCACCAATCATGCCCCTTATCATGTTTGCGACTCAAAGGGGCATGTGCCTCGATTCTCGGACCATCAATCACGCATTTCCATGCGTGATGGCCCAAAGAACCAAGTTGTGCACATTGATTTCAAATGCAATGCAAACAATCAAACCAAGGCCCAATCCCTATCACTAAATCAAGGGACAAGGTATGCATGCAAAGTACAATGCATCCTAGGCATGTTAGCTAATATGCAACATGATCATGAGGGCAAGCATGCAAGCATGAACATGGACAATGTACAAACATGTAAGGTAAGCATGCAACCAAGCAGATGATGGTCTTAAACATGAATTAGGCAGCTCTAGTTAGGCCCAAAACAATGGCCAAATGCCAAGTACATGAGGACCAAAAATGCATACAAACATGCAAGCACACATGATCCAACACTTAGGCATAACACAAGCAACTCTTAGGCACACTTGAAAAGAGCATAATGTGGACAATTAGCATGCAACATAAGCTTTGAAAATCATGTTATAAGAGGTGCCAAACCAACTCAAATGAAGCAAACATTAGTATGCAAATGGCCCAAGTACTTGAAACAAGTCAAGGAGGCAATGGACTACACTTAGTATAACCTCACATGGCAAGACTTAAGCGACCAAAAACAGAGTTTTAGCACACCAAACAAAGCCCAAAAGACCACCTAGATGGCATCTAAATGGTTTGAATTCAAAGGCATGCACAAATGCTAAAACATGGAGCGTGCAAGACAAGCTTTCAAAGCTTCAAAGAAGCATCCGAGGCAAGCATATGAGCGTGTCAAAGGGACTGAAATGATGTGCTAAGTGGTTCCAAACCGCTAAATTAATGCAAGCAATACATGCTACACATTCACATACTTGAAGCATACAAGCTAAAATACAAAGGAGCTATACCAAGCATGCCAAGATCGACTCAAACAATTATGGACAGACCTAAAACATGGCAAAATAAGCACAAAACCTTCACAAGGCTAAGCCTAAAACATGCTAGAACAAAGGCTAACAACCTAAGGCATATAAAGGCAATGACAAGGCATTACATGGTAGGTATGCTAAGCATGCATGGTGTACCAAAACCAACTTAATAAAAAGTTAAATCATGGCAATATAAGCATGAAATACAGCCATGGCATGATCAACAAACCTTCAAACATGATGCTCCCTCAAGAGGCCAAAATGGGTCCTTTCAAGGACAACAAGGAGAGGGGGTGGCCCTCTCCTTCTTAGGACCTCAAGGCACCATCCTCACCTCTGAAATCCCTCAAGATTTCAGTGGTGAGGAGGCCCAAACACTAGGGTCCTGGAGCTCAAACAAAATGGCACAAAACAAGGGCCAAACAAGCCTTTAGAGGGGTCAAACTTCCTCAAAGCTTAAAACACTCTTAACAAACTATTTAGAGGCCTTAAAAACAGAACTTTTTTATGTTATACACTAAACACAAAAACAATTGCAAGATAGGTAGAAATACAATGCAAAAATGGGGGGAAAAGGGGAAGTTTCTTACCCTTGTTGACCTTCTTCACAAAGGATGATCTTGTGGCCTCCTTGAACTCAAATCCAGCCAAGAACACCAAGAACACCAAGAACAAGCCTCAGGTCCCTCAACAACCAAGAGAAGGTGTAAGACTATGTGTTTGTGTGCAATAGTATGGGCAAAAGCACCTAGAACACACACAAGAGAGAGTGATAGAGATAGGATAGATATAACTCTAACCCTAAAGCTCAAAACTCTGAAAAATGGCTGTCTAAAAGTTCCAACCCCCTGCCAAGAGAGGAAGTCCTCTCTTATAGGCAATTCCCTCTTGTAAGGCTTACAAAACAAGCCATCCAAGAGGGAAATCCCTCCATACACGTATATGGAGGGGAACAGAGTGGGTGCCAGCTATCACAGCTGGCACAAAAAATCTACAAAAAGTAGATGAACAGTGGTCGGCTAGCAAAAAGTGTCATTTTGACAAAATTCACTGCCGACCGGCAACAAAGAGTGCCGACCGGCAATATATATTGCCGGTGGCAACAAAACCTTGGCCGGTGGCCTCTAGCCACTGCCGGTGATGTGTGGGGATGCCTCACAAGGCATTCCCTGCCCCTCCAAGGCAAAACACAAGTGTTTGGTGCAAAACCAGACACAAAACGGTCGAGTTCGGAGATCCTGAGGCAAGGCGCGTAGCTGAGACCTCCGGGAACTCCAAACGAACACAAACATGGATGATCACCGAGTGTTCAAACGGTGACGTCCAAGTCTTGAGGACGGTCAAAAATGGGGTGTCTACAGTTGCCCCTCTTTGACAGAACTCAAAAGTCATAACAATGACGGGAGTGAATGTCAAAGCCCAGAGACGACCCATTTTTCACAAGGCTGAAGACTTGGACAATCATGCAAGACAAACAAGGTATGCGCCCGAAGGTAGGGGCAAAATGCAAGACAATGCAAGAAGCCGAGCATAACTTATGATCATGCAAAGAAAGCTGTAACGAAGCACGCATGCGACAGTTTTAAGCTAGCATACACCAGACTACACTACAATGCAGAAAGGATGTAAGAGAATTATGTAATTCTCGATACGTCTCACGCGGCGGATACAATACCTGTGCGGTTCGTCCGGTTGCACCGGCCTCAAATGAACCGTACATACAATATCGTGCCTGTAAAGAAAAACAAACTTAACAGGTATAATGTTGTTAGTAACATGCATGACAATGCAATGATGAATGCAAAATGATATGCACTATATACAAAACTACGTATAAACAATGCAAATGATATGCAATGCAATCGAATCATGATTCAATCATGAGCGGTTCGAAACCACACAAATGTCAAATAGATTGATGGAAATAACCAGTCCGTCTACCATAGAAAAGGTGCCGCAATCCTCAAACCAACATACCAGTGTGGAATAGGCGCGCACACATGCAGAACTATGAGTAATGTAGACGGACACAAGAACGAGTATTGGGTGGAATGACATAAGTGGGGTGACGACCCGCTGGGGAAAGAACAATGATCTTAATGCTGGATGCAACAATTACACTACAATGTAATATCTACAATGAATATGGCGTGCAGCTAAAACCGTATCTTGCCTAGGAAAGGCATGTACGCATACAAGCCATGTCTAACACAGCAAAGGTGCCGCAACCCTCAAACCAACATACCAACGTGGAATAGGCGCGTACACATGCAGAACTGTGTTTTGACGTGAAAAGTAAGGGCACATACCAGACCAAGCTCAACAAGGAAAGGCGCAAGCCATAGATGGAAGATGATGCAATGGATGCATGCAACTAAAATGCGATATTTACAAATATGCACTAGATGGATACAATGATGCATGACAATGCAACTACAATGCAATATTTACAGTGGATATGGCGTGCAGGCCAAACCAAATCTTGCCTAGGAAAGGCATGTACGCATACAAGCCATGTCTAACACAGCAAAGGTGCCGCAACCCTCAACAACATACCAACGTGGAATAGGCGTGTACACATGCAGAACTGTGTTTTGACGTGAAAAGTAAGGGCACATACCAGACCAAGCTCAACAAGGAAAGGCGCAAGCCATAGATGGAGGGTGATGCAGTGGATGCATGCGACTAAAATGCAATATTTACAAATATGCAATGGGAATGGATACAATGATGCATGTCAATGCAAATGATGCGATCTGCTGGGGAAAATTCAATGGAATGTAAATGCAATATTTACAGTGAAAATGCATGACAATGCACTATATTACGATGAAATGCATGACATATGCAATATCTACAATGATGCATGTTGTTTTTTTTTTTTTGAAATGTATGACATATGCATCACCTACGATGATGCATGATAACGCAGTATTTATAATGCAATGCATGACAATGTAGTATTTACAATGATGCATGTTGTTGCGGTATGATGCAACGGCTATGATTGCAGCTTTTCCTATCTTACCAAGAGGGCGATATACTAGGTTGGTTCAGTATCCAGGACTGAGGCGCAGACATGCTGCCTCAACCTATGGGGCTTCCATACAGATTTCAAGCCGAGGATACACCCCTGGGTATTTAAACCAGACTTTAGTCTCGGAACTCCCGAACCTTTGCGTTCTAGGCATAAGCCGTTCGAACTCTAGTTTCCACCGTCCCAGTTGGTCTTCTAGGAACTCACCGCAAACACAGGCAGGTGGCTTTACCAGACCACCGACAGTCGTTCGGGCACGACAAACACCAAAGGAGTTACACCTCTAGAGGATTTAAGGTCTCCTAGACCGTGCGTGTTTAAGGTCTCGCCAGACCCATTTGGGGCAATGCATGAATTGAGATGCGGTGCACAAGACAGTGCGATGCGCAAGATCGCGTGATGGAATGCATGCCAAATGCAATGAGGTGCGCAAAACAGCGCAGTGCGTTAAACAAAACGAGTGAAGCTCTTGCACCTCCCAAGGATTTTAGGTCTCCTGGACCGTGGCAATGCGGTAAGGGTTTCGCACCCTCAAAGGATTTAAGGTCTCCTAGACTGTGTTGCAATGCGGTAAGGGTTTCGCACCCTCCAAGGATTTAAGGTCTCCTAGATCGTTGTGCAAAACGGTAAGGGTTTCGCACCCTCCGAGGATTTAAGGTCTCCTAGACCATGTTGCAAAACGATGCACAATGCAAGTGAGACACGCATGCCAATGGAAATGTGACACGCATTCCAATGCAAGTGAGACACGCATGCCAATGCAAGTGAGACACGCATGCCATGAAGAAATGTAAAATGATATGTGAATGAGACACGCATGCCTCAAAGGTGCAAGAAAATGCACATGAGACACGCGTGCCTCAAGGATACAAAATGATGCAAATGGGACACGCATGCCTCATAGGAACTGTAAGATAATGCAAAGGAGACACGCATGCCTCAAAGGAATGTAAGATGATGCAAATGGGACACGCATGCCTCATAGGAACTGTAAGATAATGCAAATGTGACACGCATGCCACGAAGGAATGTAAAATGATGCGAATGAGACACGCATGCCTCAAGGGTTGGAAAATGATGCAAATGAGACACACATGCCTCAAGGATTTGAGGCACGCGTGCCTCAAAGGATGCAAAATGAAATGCATGATAATGTGAATGAACTCGAATGCGTGACAACGCATGTTTTCCTTTTGAAATGCATGACAATGCAAATGGACTTGAATGCGTAATAACGCACGTGCTTTGGAAAGCATGACAATGCATGGTAAGGGAATGCACGACAACGCGAACGATACGCGAGGCGACGTATGTATTGAAATGCACGACAATGCTCGTAATAAAAATGCAATGACAATTCATGAGAGATGTGCATAACAAAGCAAGGGGTGCGTGTTACAACGCGTGTAGTACATGCATAACAATGCAACTGTGAGGTGCATGACGGCGCGATGCAATGCACCGAAACAGTGTGATGAACGCATGCAACGCACACGGGGCAACTTGTGAATCTTGCAAAAGGCAAAAGGATACAGAAGGACACATCATTGCATGAATTTGAGCGCCACGCATAGAAGACGCGGTCTGAGGTCAAAACGGAGGCCGGTTGAGCGTCGGAGATGCTCTTTTCTTGCACTTTTTTGAGCTATGAAGACCAAAAACTACTCATATGGCCTGAACAAGGCTTTGGGAACACCACCGGCCGGAAGGGGAAGCCACCGGCTGTCCACCGGCTGCAAAATAGTTTCATCGGCACAATATTCTGCCGGTCGGCACAAAATGTTGCCGACCGGCAAAAAGTCCCTGAGTCGGGGCAGATTCGACATTTCACCAAGGGTCTTTTAAAATAGGGTTTCTAAACCCTATTTCTCACTTCCTCCTTAGCCGAAAAACACTCCTCTCTCTCTCTAGAGCCCTTTTCCTTCCTCATTTCCTCGCTTTCTTTGCGTTCTACGCCCGTTTCGTCGTCGGATTCGCGATTTCCTTCGCGTTTCGGACATTTTCAACTGAACAAATCTTTGTTTCGGTACCTTTTTCGCCATTTCCACCTTTTTGGGGTTTGCTCCCCTCACTTTCCTCTTGATTTCCGTACCCTTTTCACATCCTGGCTTTTCCAGCCATTTCCGACCCTCTCGGGGTTGACTTTTCGGTTGACTTTCCATATTCTAGCCCGGTTTTCCTCCCTTCGGCTATTTTCTCATCATTCTTGACATGGCCGACGATATTCCACGCGGTGGGACTCCCTCGGATCACGAGATGGATCCCGGGGTTGAGCTCCTACCTTTGAGCGAGCGCCCGTTCGACCCGGCGACCTACCGGCCGGCGTTTCACGTTCTGCCACCCGACGGACTGCGCCAGTTCAGGAGTTTCGACATGGCGTTGGATCCCGAGCTTCTGCTACGTGAGCCTGCCTCTCACCTATCCTTCAGTGCTTCCGAGGTGACTTTCTTTCTCTATTTTATTTTCTGCAATGTAGAAGGTTAAACTGTCAACTGCCATAGCTGATTACAGTCTTTAACTGCTTAGTTCCGATACACTGATACACTGTATATTGTAGTTGATTACAAACACACTTGCAACTGATTATCTGCTCAAGACTCACACGTGCGCACACACTGCACTAGCCTTGAACCGCTCAACATACGGCACACACCGTATTTTACTGCAAACACCGGCACCCGATACCTGTTTGAATCTGAAAATATGCACGCATGCCACATTTGCACTGAACCACTCAAACACGCTGACGCATCACACGTTGTAGTTCACTGTAAGCACACTGGCACTCGGTATCTATCTGAACTTGAAAATACGCACGCATGCCAAATTTGCACTGATTTTGACGGTTTCTTCAAAACTGTACATTTTATATTGCTTCGTAACTACTTGTTTGAAAACAGGGAGATTCCCATACCATCCGCGAGTATGGGAACACTGTCGCTCGTGAGTGGTACGCCGAGCTACCCGATGCAGTTCGCTACATCGTGGACCAGGCCGGCTTTGGTGTATTCTGCAGGGGACTCTCCAGGCTCACTACATGCAGACCTCTCCTCGCCGCTCTGGTGGAGAGGTGATGGGACACCACCGGTTCATTCCATTTCTCTGCGGCAGGGGACATGACGATGACCCCTTATGATTTCTCGATGCTTACAGGCATCGGGGTGGGGGGTGATCCGATCCCCTTCGATATGGATATGGATGAGTGGACCGCGGCTCAGATCTACTTGCTCGGCAAGCTGCCACCTCTGGCGCGTCCCGGCTTTGTCCGATATTCTTGGTTCGAGGTGCAGTTCAGGGTCCAACCCACCCTTGTTGGTGCAGCCCCGATGACTCAGGAGGCCGTAGAGAGATATGCACGCGGCTTTCTCATGTTCCTGTTTGGGACGACCATTTTCGCCGACCGGGCGAACACCGTGCCTCTCTGCCTGCTCAGCGCACTGGTGGACGTCAGAGATATCTTACGTTATGACTGGGGTGGCGCCGCTCTAGCCACTCTCTACGAATATATGAGCTCAGCTTCCCGCGGCAGCAGACAGTTGCTCGGGGGCTACTGGCGTGTTTGGGAGGTACATTTCTTTTTCTGCCTTTCATTTCTGTTCTATATTTTCTGTACTCTGCATACTGCACACATTGTAGTCTGCTTTATACTTGCTGTATACTGTACACACGGCACACACTGCACAAGACACTGTACAAAACATGGCTCTGCTATTTCTGCTTTTATTCTATATTCTGCTTTATCTGATAAAATGCACTGGTATTTATCTTGCAGTTGTGGGTTTATGCCTACTTTCCTAGGCTTGCTCCCGTACCCGACGCAGAGACCCCTCTCGTCGTCCCATTCTCGCGTCGCTTCGATGGGAGGTGCGTGCGGAGGCCCCGAGAGTCATTCATCTTCTTCCACCGTTATTTCGACACCATCACCCCCGCAGAGGTATGTTTTACTTGCAGTTCATTTAAGCTTCGTCTTTTCACTGCATATTTCAATAACAGTAGATAACAAACTGTATTTCATTTTCAGATCACCTGGCAGCCTTGGGCTCCTTTGCCAGCCGTGATGCGGGATCGGTTTGCCGGTGCCGATGAGACCTCGCGTTTCCGGATTCTGCTGGAGGGCCCGGTCTGTCGGGCTTGGTACCTGGGTGAGCGTTTCTTGCGCCAGACCCTGGGTTTACCAGAGCAGATAGTCCCGGTGCACCCTCCTGAGCATATGAGGGATACTGAGAGATTCACCGCCGAGCAGATGGCGGACTACACCATTGGCTGGGAGGCGGACGGCTTCAGAGGCGAGGGCGATTACTTGGAGTACGTCCGGACCTTCATCATGCGACCTCTGAGCGGCGGCCGCCGAGCGGAGAGAGAGAGACCTGCGGCGCCAGCAGCTGGAGCGGGAGCGTCGAGGAGAGCTCGAGTCCGTGGCAGGGGCGGAGTCCAGCGAGGACGGGGGACCGGTTGGCCTGCTCTGCCCGCTTCACTGACTTTCAGAGGGCAGGGTGGGGCGACCTACCAGATCCCCTTTGCTCCTCCGCCGGCTGATCACGAGTTTGTCGGTGTCCCCGACTTGCCTTCGGTATGTATTACTTCATTCTTGTACAGTTATTTCATTTCAGTTCATTTGATATTCCACAGAATATTGATGTATCCGATACTTTTGCAGGCTTCCTCCGAGTACACCCGGCAGTCATTGGAGATGAATGCCTCCATGATGGGGATGCTACAGCGGACCTTCGACCTCCTAGCCCTTTACAGCATTCCGGTATGTTCTTTCTGACCACAGCCTCAAACCATACACAAACTGCTTTACATAATCGGATGCACAACACAACATCTGATAAACTGCTCACGGCATCCGATACACGATACTCACACACTGCATCCCGCACTGACTCACTACTCACAGCATACATACACTATACTCACATACTGTATTCTGTACTGATAAATTGCTCACGGCATCCACATACTGTACTCATACACTGTATTCTATACTGATAAACTGCTCACAGTATTCTGATGCATTTGCCTTTTATGCTCTTCAGCCTCCCTTCCAGATTCCTCCGGTGGGTGGTGCTCCGGCTGGACCTTCCATTTCTACCCGGGATGGCAGAGTATATCCCCGCACCAGAGGGGGACGCACTCATGTCGGGAGCAGCTTGCGGGCTCCAGTTCCAGATGACGAGTCTGAGGCGGAGACAGAGGCGGATGCGAAGTCGTCGGAGGAGGAGACCGGTGATGGCTTGGACTCGGGCTCAGACGACGATGCTCCTGGTGATGCTCCTGGGCTTCTGCCTAGGAAGAGGGCGAGGACGGACTGACAGCCCCGGAGTCATTTTGACATTTGATACAGATTTTTGCTGTTTTTCTTCTTTTTGTACTTTTTCTCTTTTTGTTAGTAGTCAGGGTACTTTGTACTGCCGCGGGCAGATTTTTGTTCCCAAAACTTTGTACTTGAAAAAGATTATATGAAATGAAACAAACTCTCTTTTTGTCTAAAAAAAAAGTGTTATATTTGTACATTCCATTCTTTGCACTGCATTACATCATATTACGCCCCAAATGCAAATGAAATCAATCTGTTGTCTGAAAATTGAGCACTTGTACTGTGATAATCGGATAACCAACCAACCAACTAACAGCAAACAACTCATACAAACCACTGCTCAACCTGGACACAAAGCCCATACTCTGTTAGGGATTAGTCTGCATACGGCCCATAACACAACACTCGGTTCATTCTGCACACAGCAAACCTTGAACAAATAGCCCCGATCTGACAAGACGGACTACGAAAGCCGAAACGGTTGCAGTTGAAACACACTCGGATGCCCCAAATTTTTCCTTTTCTTCTTTTGTTTCGCACACAATGTAGAGAATGGCACAGCACTCTGAGCATAAACGATTTCAGCTTTTGAAGAGGGATTCTGCAACCAGGGTGTCGAGCCTAAAACCGAACACAGCGGGAAAGACTCAAGCAAAAGGTGAGCGACCTGGACACAACGAGGCATGCTCGGAAAAGACTCAAGACAAAAATTGAGACCGACAAATCAAAAGACATGACATACGGATGTGTTTACGAACAAAAGACCTCAGATCTCGAGGAGCCAGTTCCTCTGGGTATTATTCCCACCCTTTCTGATTTGTGATTCTCACATCGCTCGGCCCTCAGGCTCGGTTTTTCTCTCAAAACCCTCTTGCTCACTTTTCTCTCAACTTACACCTCTCTATTCTTCAATCTCTCGTTTTTTATCCCTCCCCAGGGTGATTGATGGATGAATAGGAAGTTGCGGGTTCGTGCCCAACACTGTTAGCTCACGGCTATTTCTTCCGGTGGATAGAGTGCTCTTCTGGCGAGTATGTTGTCGGCGGGGAACAGACAGAAGACCTGACCCAATTGCGCCCCTAATTCGTCACTTTGACCATTTTTTTTGTTTTCTTCCTAAAACAATTTTGACCAAAATGAGAGTTGAGTTAACATACCTGTTCGATTTTCTGATTCAAAATGATGCAAATCAGGCTGTGAGCACTGAAAATTTTCCTTTTTGGGTCCAAGAAGATGGTCCGGTTTTGGAAAATGATATAGTTTTCGAGAAAATAGTCAACCTTAGTAAAAATTTTCAAAAACTAATTTTGCAAACAGACAATGCTCGACGAGCACATCACTTACCCTCGAGATGCGCAACCTCGGATCGGAGGCAATGGGAAATTGCCCCTTGCTCAAAGGAAGGAACACGGCAACCGAAAGTTGCCCCTGGTTTGGACGGTAACTCAGGGCAACTTATGGCAATGCATGGCAACGGAAAGTTGCCCCTTGTTTGGATGATGCCGCGGCATTTTTTGTAAACGGTCTTTATCGATGACGACTGAACTCCGAAAGTGGGGGTCTGAACCAATATATGGACACAGTCACCTGGAAGGTGTTGGTGTTTAGGCTTCAGGTGGAAGTTGATTACGTAGTTCCAGCCGCTATGATCGAGACATCGGATTCGGAGGAGACACAAGTGGTCAAAACCATGACATGGACTGAGACGCTATGAAAGCGTTGGGGGCTGGACTTCAAGATGAAGTTGCCTACGTATCCCAAACATGGGAATCAAGCCTTACGTAGTTCCGGTTAAGGTACACTTGGGTATTTTAACCTTCACTTTTTCAGGCTCTAACTTTTGCCAAGGTGCCCGATGCGGGTTTTCGACCTTGCGAGCTATGTTTTTCTTCTTTTTTCTTCATTTTTTATTTCTTTTCTTCCTTCTTTTTCTTTTTCTTCAAATTTTTTCGCATTTTTTTTTCTTTCTTCTTTCTTTTTGCATTTTTTTCTTTTTCTTCTTTTTCTTGCTCTAACTTTTGCCTGGGTCGCCCTTCCGGATTTTCGGCCCAGCGAGCCTCTCAAAGGGTAAAAGTGTAACAAGTCCATGCCAAATGGTTTTTGAAATTGAAGCCCTCTGTATCCAGGAGAGCGACTGTTGGGTTGATTTGCAGAAGAATCCATCACAGCTGCTTCACGAGCTTCTTCCGGTGAGATCTGATCTTCTTAATCTGGTTTTGGCGCCTCTTGCTCGAGGGCAGCTTCAAATTGGGCCACACAGGCCTTACACGACAGTTAACTGTTGAACGTTTTGAACGGATTCCAGGTTCAAAACAGATAAATTGAATCTCGAGGCTGAGAGCGATCCTAGGCTGCACAATCTCAAGAGCAACTCCACACAAGTCTTCGCAGGACTGCGCAAAACATTTTGTTTTTGAAAGTTTTTAAGAAAGCGACAAATCGCTCGCGCAGAAGATAGTGTGGAACCAGTCTGGATCGAGCCAGGGTCCTTCTCAGTACTCACGCTAGCAAGCATGATTTCATTCGTTAAAAGCTTAGCATGCCTTTCTTTCTCTCAAAATGATCAAAATTTTGCAAAACTCGAGAAATTCCTTCATCTTCGTTTTTATCACCGCAGTGTTCGAAAAGGGTTTTTATGAAAAGCTTAGGTCATTACAACGATTTTTAAGGCACAAGAGAGCAGGTGAAATGTACTGTCGTTCCATTCACATCCTCTGGCACGGCTGACTCAAATAGCAACAAGTACGGAACGTGATAGCCACAGCTGTTTCATTCAGATTCCCTGATTGTGACTGGCTCCTCAACCGAGACAGACTCAAAAGGAAAAACAAAAGGATAATTACAAAACAGCGTTCGAGGCAACAACCCCGGAATCACCTGACGTTCTATACAAAGGGGACTGACTCGCTACAACAAGACAGACCCGTGAGCAAAAAGGATTGACTCAAGACAATGAGACAGACTCAAAACAAAATAAAAAAAAGACTGACTCGACACCCAAGCCAGGTTTTACAAAACTAGCATTCGCAGATGCTCAAAAATGCGTGCCAGACGTTACATCCAAAATACGTCAAGTATCGCCCGCAGGCGGTTCACTTCCTAATTACATACTCGCAGTATCGGTATCCTCAAAATCCAAGAACTCTGTAGTGACTGACTTGGCCGAGGTAGGTGGGAGGATGACCTTATCATCAATCAGATCTTGCACTTCATGACGAAGGCGGAAACAACTGTCGGTGCTGTGACCGGTCTGCTGGTGGTACGCGCAATACTGAGCAGGGTCATGTGTAGCAGGGAGATTCTTCGGTAGGGGTCGGGGCTCAAGAGGTGTAAGATGCCCCTTTTTGGCCAAAATCAAAAGTGCCCTAGACAAAGGCATGTAGAGAGGATGGAAGACTTGGCGCCCTCGAGGCAGGTACTTTGGAGCCTGAGCACTCTTGCTAGATGCACTAGCGAACGGATCGGCGGGTGCGGCCTTGGATTTCTAATCCTTCCCGGGTGCAGGATTGGGAGTGGGAAGAACTGTTTTGGCATGACGGGGCCTATCCCGGTTCTCTGATTGACTGGAACTGCCCTCAGGTGGAGTGGGGAAAGCGTCCTCCACAGCTTTTGTCACAACTGCAGATATCTGTTGCTTGCTCATCCCCCCGGCTTTCAAAGCCTCTACTGCCCACAACAGTTATTCGATAGGATCGGCATCTGCCTTCATCTTGTTTTTACCTCTGGCCTCAGCCTGATTGAGGGTTTGGGTTGATGTTGACACGTCATTATTATAACTGGAGGCCATCTCCGGTTGGACTAAGTTCAATAACAATTCGGCCCAATAGCGGGGGCTCCTGGGGTACAAAGCTCCCGGCGTACGGTGCAGCTGGCGGTGAAGCTAACATTCCATAGGCGAGATCCACCACAGACCTCTGGAGATCACCTATCGTCCCCATTAGTTCAAAAGTAGTAGACTCACGAGCCTGATATAGCTGGGGGGCCCAGACCGGGTGCGCAACCGGCGATCTGGGTGGATGCGGCATATCAACAGCAGTCTCACTGTGTAGGGTGATCCCTTGATCCAACGCGGCCGTCATGACCACGATCTCTTCTGAATTCTGCGTCATCGTAAGTCCTGCCGCAGCAAGGAGAAGACACTAGCTATTCTGGATCAACTCTCTGAATCTCTGAACTGAAACGGAAAACAAGCAGTATTTCAGCCCCAAACGGATCAAACACGGGTGTAGCCGATCAACTGCACTCTACTACTGATCACTGTTCCCCAGAATCACTGTTCAAAACTGAACTGATACCCGCAGACATAACTGATTCTCAACAACACTGATACTGGTGCCCTCGGACCTGATACCCAATCTCGCAAACTGATATGTGTGTTCCTGTAGAGATACACTCTAAAAGCACATAGCAGGTAAATGAGAGCCAATACACCCCTATGTTGGGGTAGGGTTTCCCTGTCCTATTTTGTCATGAGCTAGGGTTTCACTACGCATACAGCGGTTTCAAACAACCTATCATCGGGTAAGCAACCTGCCCTAGTTTGGAATGGTCACTATGGATTCCGAATATGCACTAGGTCGAATGGTCAAAAAGGGTGCCCTGGTAAAACCGGGGTTTGTGTTCCCATGCTGTCAGAGCCCATAACCAGTCAGCCTTATGGTCATGCCTTGACAAGACAAGCCTCCGGCAAACCGTTTAGGAATGGCAGATGGCAAACACGGTGTCCTAGGCGCACCAATGCACATGCAATGCAAAGAGACACATAAATGAAATCAAAACAGGATATCACGAGTTCGAGTCAAGCTCTCTAAATTCCCCAGCAGAGTCGCCAGAAACTGTAGACGCGCCCTTGGGCCTCACTCTACAGTTCGGACTCCCTTTTTGTGTTTGTTGCGGTTCTTAATCTGAACCAAAGAGTCCAACTCTGGCAAATCGTTTTGAGAAAAAAACAGATTTTTGAAAAGAAGTGCCAAACATGGACTGCTTTGCCAGATACAGAGTCGCCACCTAAATATTTTTTTAATGGGGAAATTTAGGAAACCCTGACTCGGTGCCGAAGGCCATATGCCCGTCATCACCAAAGTTGTCTTGGCTCGGGAGCTTGGGTACGATCGGGGAAGGTCAGCTATGAGCACCCCCTTTCGCCCGGTCCGAAGACCGGCCTCTACTAACCATGATATCCGATTTTGAAAACATTATGTGTTCTTGTTCTGGTTATTAGCCTAGATTTACTATGTTATGCGCACAGCAAACAAGTATAAACTAGACCGCCTAATTTGGAAACAAGCATTGCACATCCGTTTGTTTTAGAAAATGCTTTGAAATTTGCTACTCGCAAGTAGGCTAAAGTACGGATTTCAACTCGTTTTTTCCAACTCAGGCAATCCAACCTTCACCCACAGGCAATCGAACAGTTTATCTCACATAAGCAATTAGCCACATGGTAAGTATGCTGTCATGTTAACAATCACATGCATGCGAGATGCTAAAGCATAAATACTTACATTGTACTCCACGCCAAAACAATAAACTAGTTAGCAAATATGCATGTCCTAGTTCATGTTAAGTGGCTAATGCAACACACGCAAGGATACAGTTAGAGTAGGCTCGGCTAACCCTAAAATGGCATGTGAAATGCTACAATTATCACGTATTCAATTTGGAATTGAAAATACAATGCAGTTTGTATGATGTACCGAGCCCGGTGCATGTAAGACAAATGCATGGATGCACGCATGCATGGCATAAGGTATGCAAATTTAGACGTGCCCTAATCTACCATCATAAGCAGGTAAATAAAAGGGGGAAAGAAGTGGAGGTTGGAAGACATGCACACACACGCACCCCACACTTATTACAGGTTCGCCCTCGCTCGGAGGGACCAAAAGAATAATACAAATTAATTAACTACGCAAGCTAATTAAATATTACAAATTGCCTAATTAGTTAACAACTAACTAAACTAGGAAAAGAACAGTAAACCGCCTCGGGAGGAGAGCCTGATGCAACGCATGCTCGGGTCCTGCTCGGAATTGCACTGCCATGCAAAGATTGCTTCTGTTTTCCCTGCTCTGCCCTTCTGCAGACTGCCAAAATCTCAGAGATGCTTCTTCAGATACTTGGGATCACCATCGGCTGAGTAGAATGGCCACCGGCTGCAGTATGTGATCATCGGCTGGAAATGAGGCCATCGGCCACCAATACATTGCCGGTCGGCACTAAATATTGCCGGCCGGCAAGAAGTTCCTGCAGAACCTGCAACTCACAGCAGCAGAGGGCAAAATCTTGCATGGCAATACAATTCAAGCAATGTATGCACCAATCATGCCCCTTATCATGTTTGCAACTCAAAGGGGCATGTGCCTCAATTCTCGGACCATCAATCACGCATTTCCATGCGTGATGGCCCAAAGAACCAAGTTGTGCACATTGATTTCAAATGCAATGCAAACAATCAAACCAAGGGGCTTCTACCTCCATCATGACTTAGTCAAGAGGTAGAGCATGCATGCCAATGTATTGCATCCCTAAGCATGTTAACTAGGCATGCAACATGACAATGCAAACGAGCATACAAGCTAGCAAGCATGCAAGACAAATAAAGGGTGGACTTAAACATGAATTAGGCAACTCTAAATAGGCCCAAAACAGTGGCCATGCACCAAGGAATTGGGATCAAACATACATACACACATGCAAGTAAGTTGGACCAATACTTAGGCACTAAACAAGCAACTCTCAAGCACACTTGAAAAGAGCATAATGTGGACAATTAGCATGCAACATAAGCTTTGAAAATCATGTTATAGAAGGTGCCAAACCAACTCAAATGAAGCAAACATTAGCATGCAAATGGCCCAAGTGCTTGAAACAAGTCAAGGAGGCTTAAACCATAGCTAAGCCAACCAAACCTCACAAGGCCAAGAAGGCTTAAAACAGGTTCAAGGCAGGCCTTGACCATGCAAAGGGGACCCTTAGATGGCATCTAAGTGGCTCAAATTCAAAAGCATGCATAATGGCCAAAACATGGAGCATACAACACGAGCTTTTGAAGCATCAAAGAGGTGTCCAAGGCAAGCATATGAGCATGTCAAAGGGACTGAAATGACATGTAGGATGGTTCTAAACCACTAAATTAATTCAAGCAATGCATGCTACACATTCACCTACTTGAAGCATACAAGCTCAAACACAAAGGAGCTATACTAAGCATGCCAAGATCGACCCAAGCAACTATGGACAGACCTAATACATGGCAAAATGAGCACAAAACCTTCATAAGGCTTAGCCTAAAACATGCTAGAACAAAGGCTAACAACCTAAGGCATATTAAGGCAATAACAAGGCATTACATGGTAGGTATGCTAGGCATGCATGGTGTACCAAAACCAACTTAATACAAAGTTAAATCATGACAATATACGCATGAAAAAAAACAGCCAAGACATGATCAACAAAAGCCTAAGCTAGATGCTCCCTTGAGAGGCTAAAAATGGTCCTTTTCAAGGACAACAAGGAGAGGGGGTGGCCCTCCTTTTTTTTGAGACTTTAAGGCACCATCTTCACCACTGAAATCCCTCAAGATTTCAGTGGTGAAGAGGCCCAAACACCAAAGTCCCGAAACTTGCACAAAATAGCACAAAAAGGAGCCTTACAAGGCTTAAGAGGGGTCAAACTCCTCTAAACCACAAAACACCCTTAACAAACAATCAAGAGGGCTTAAAAATAAAACTTTTTTGTATTATACACTAAGCACAAAAACAGTTCTAAGATAGGTAGAAAAGCAATGCAAAAATGGGAAATAAAAGGGAAGTTTCTTACCCTTGAAGACCACCTTCACAAACAATGCTCCAACAGCCTTCTTTGGCTTCAATCCAGCTCCAAAACACTAAAACAACCCTCCAAAGGTCTCAAGTCCAAGAGATGGTGTGTTGGTGTGTGTTTGTGAGCAAAAGTAGGACAAAATACACACTTATAGAGATAGAATATATATCTAACCCTAACCCTAGAACTCAAGCTTTACAAAAGCTGTCTAAAATGTCTAAGAAGAGTCTAACCCTTGGCCAAAGAGAAGAGGCTCTCCTATATAGGCAATTCCCTCTTGTAAGGCTTACAAAACAAGCCATTCAAGAGGGAAATCCCCCCATACACGTGTATAGAGGGGAAAGGGGTGGGTGCCAGCTATCACAGCTGGCACAAAATATCTACAAAAAGTAGATGAACAGTGGTCGGCAGCTCAAAATTGCCATTTTGACAAAATTGATGGCCGGTCGGCCAAAAAGAGTGCCGGCCGGCAATATACATTGCCGGTGGACACAAACAACAGCCGGTGGCCTCTAGCCATGGCCGATGATGTGTGGGGATGCCCCACAAGGCATTCCCTGCCCCTCCAAGGCAAAACACAAGTGTTTGGTGCAAAACCAGACACAAAATGGTCGAGTTCGGAGATCCTGAGGCAAGGCGCGTAGCCGAGACCTCCGGGAACTCCAAACGAACACAAACATGGATAATCACCGAGTGTTCCAACGGTGACGTCCAAGTCTTGAGGACGGTAAAAAATGGGGTGTCTACACGTGCGTAACGGGCCGTTACGGCCGTTACATCAGCTACGACGGCCGTAACGGCCGATACATCGGTGAATTTCAATCACACCGCAAAATCGGGGGTAACATGTAGTGCCTACAGCCGAAACCGTTACATAACGGCCACCGCATTTTTAAACCTTGACTGCAAATGAATTGAACTGTTTATGAACAAGCTCGGCTTGGCTTGGTTTGGCTTGTTAAGGACTCGGTTCCGCTTGACACATTTAGTAAACAAGTTGAGCTCGACCTCGAATATTAGGCTTGTTTACGAAACGAACCGAGTTCGAGATCGTATAAGCTTGGCTCATCAAGCTCAACTCGTTTATCTTTATTTAAATTATATAATAAATATATTATTTATAAGCCTAATTCCTTATCGAGTCAAGCTCGAGCTCAGTAAACAAGTTTGATAAGTTGACTCGGTTCGTTTGCTATCCTAATTTTAGAGAGAATAACACTACAGTGGTGTCAGTATATTTTAATTATATATTAATAAAAAAAATTATAATTATAATTATTAATATTTATAATATTTTTTATTTTACTTGTACATATTTTTTAATTGATACATATCAATAATTCTCCCTGATTTTACCTATTGTTTTGAAAACATTTATAAGCTTAAGTATTGTTTGTGTAGGTTATGTACTTGGTCCATCATTAGTTGTGATTTAACTGATCCATAATTATGAGCTATAGTGGTGATGGTTATAATGACTAGAAAAAGGACTTTTTTCACTTCTTTTTTTTCTTTTTTTCTTTTTTTCTTTTTTTAAGAGTGAGTGTCAGCTACTTCCTAATGGACATTGTCAATTTTTTGTGAAAAAATGATTTAGACCACTAAAAGAGAAGCCTTAAAGGAACATGAATTTGTCTTTTTTCTTTTATTTTGTTTTTTTTTTTTTAAAAAAAAAAAAAAAAAAAAAGGATGCTTGAGCTGCATTTAGAGCAGCTCTCCTAATGGTTTCAATCACCACTATTTTTTGTGACGGAGAAACAGGTGGTCACAAAAAAATAGGTGTTTGTGACGGCGAAAGACCCTGATACAAATTATGGGTGGCAAAAAACATATATTTGTGACGGGCTTTGTAGCGGACACATATAATAAGACATAAAATATAAAATATAAAATAAAATAAGTGAATTTGTAGATTATTTACATCATTTATATGTGTTAACAAATATTTTTTATATTTGGTTTGGTTATCAAAAATTTAGTTCAGAATTTTTTTTAAAAAATTAAAATTAATTTGATGAAAGAAATAAAAAAATAAAACTACTCATCATTTTTATATAATTTTAACTTTTGAAAGGTTATAAATAATTTTAAAATTTTTCAAATTTATTTTTATCAAATTAGAGTTTTCACTTTTTCAAAAAAAAAAAAATGATTTTTTTTTAAGACACAAACCAAACATGGCCTTGGTCACTTATAAGTTACAAAATTTTGGTCACTCATAAGTTACAAAATCATTCTCTGCCGTCCAAATCAGAATGGAGGGTACTGTTGGGCATCCATAGACTCTACATCAATAGTCTGAACTATTCTATATGTAAGACTTGTTGAGTAATTCATCCATATAGTCACTTGATCAAATCACATTTGTATCAATAGTAAGTATTATTTTCAAAATAAATTATTGATACAAATGTAATCTAATCAGGTAACTATCGATATTCAATTAATATAATTTTTTTTTATAGAAATAAAATATTCAACAAATTCTATATATTAAACAATTCAAACCATCAATGCATCTTCCGTGATGGGTCCATAGAAGCCCAACAACACCCTTTAGTTGGAAAACTCAACTGGTGAGAATCCTCTGCCACCCAATTTGTTCCCCCCTTTTCTTTTTCCCCCCATTTTGCCTATATCTGTAGTTAGATTTTCTGTTGCTCAAAATCTCTCTTGCACAGAGAAGCGCTATGCGATTTATACACGCTCTCAGCCGCATCTCCCAGACCTCTCTCACTGTCCCTCTCTGTCTCACTCTCTTTGGAATCTACTTCTTGCTTGCCTTTGTTGGGACAACCAATGAGTCTCTTTAACTTCTTCCCTGAGCTTAGCTATTCTTCCCTGAGCTTAGATTTTCTTCTATTGAATAGGCATTTGGGTCTTTTGGCTAAATTGCAAATACATTCTCTGAGATTTGCTTAAAATACAGATTGTTCTCTGTGGTTTGAAAAATTACAAATACCCCTTTATTAGAATTTTTTATTTAACAGAATTAACTAAAAAAAATAAAATTCATAATTGCTCTCCCATACAATAATAAAATTACTTACAGTATTAATTGAAACATATTTTTAATATCATTAAAAACTATTAATTGACTTAATAATTTATTAATAAAATGGACGATTTGTTATGAAATTAAAAATCTCAAAGGGTGGAATGTAATTTTCAAAATCATAAGGAATGATTCGTATTTTAATAAAATTTCAAGTGGTATATTTATAATTTATTCAAAAATCACTTAATATTTAATTTCTTTGTTCTATGTTTATTATTTACTGTTTAAAGCCGCATTGTTATAACTTATTATTATGGTGATGACTATGACTCAAATGTGTTGGTCATGCTTTGATTAAAATCATAATAGTATTGGTTATAAAGGGTAAAGTAGTCATGAGCCATGACTATAACTCGAGTATATGTTGTTATGCTTTTATGATCAGTTTTGTAGTAACCAAATTCATCTAGCATACCTTACATTTTTATTTTCTCACTGTGAAATTGTAAAGATAACCATAGCAATGCATCACTATTTCAATTCTTATCTCTCTTCTTTTCATCACTTCTATATTTTGTTTTTGATATTATTATTAATAATTTTACCCCAAAAAATTGTAGGGTACTTACGTGTAAATCCTAATAAATAGACTTATTATCTAATAGGTCCTATAAGAAAAATTTGTCATAAAAAAAGTCACTAATTGTAAGTTTTAACGACAATTTATAAAAATCATGACAAAAAAAGTCACTAATTGTCAATTTTTAGCGACAAATTTAAAAAATTGTCACAAAAAAATTATTTTTAACGATAATTTTACCAAGACTTATTTTCAATAAGACTTGATGGGAATTAAATCCAAACTATTAGGATCTATTGGTGGTTTATTCAAAAATTGTTAATATAGTCTAATTTTAACAAATTAATTAACCTAACTTACACACACACGAAATAAAATAAAATAAAATAACCCTCAAATTTATGTGCAATTTTGGGTCAAGTTTGGGCTAATAATACAAGTTGGGCATGTACGGAGTTGAGCAACTCTCAACACAACTCAAGTTTAGTTTGCCCACCCAAACTCACCAAGTTACACCTCTAAGTTTGAGAGTTGTAATATAATTCGCATGAAAGCAACAAGATTTTCTATTTTTTCCAATAATCCAACAACCAATAAGCAAACTTTTTTTTATTCTCAAAAATGATAAATTCTATTCAAAGTAAGGAATCCTATTACTCAACTAATAAGGGGAGTGGATGTTGTTTAACTAATGTATTAAGTTAGTTCAATTAGTCATTCCTACATGTTTCAATTTGGTAGGTTAAAGGATCAATTTAAATAGTTTATCCAATATCACGCTCTTGGTTTCTACTATTTAGTTTTTCTATCTGTGCATCGCATTTAAAAGTGAAATGTGAATGATAAAGTCTAAGGTGTTGTTTGTTTGGAGGGATTGGAGGGTGGGATAAGATTAGAGGGTGGGATAAGATTTATATTCTTTTTTTTTTTTTTGGTGAATAAGATTTATATCCGATGTTTGGTTTTTTAATTTTTTCTCCAGACTATCAGTTCCAAATGTGTTGGATTATTGTGTCTCATGGGGAGGGGGGACACAAATGGGGGGATAATGAGGGATGTGGGATTAGGTGGTGAAATGACCATTTTGACCATCTACTATTTAATTATGTATTATATTTAGTAAAATTCAATAAAATTTAAATGTCTCAATTTAAAAATAAAATTATTTAATTTAATTTTTATTGATGTTTTATGTATTTAATTTTTCAAAATAATTTTTTATAGATATTTTATTTTAAAATTCTGTTTATATTTTATTTAATTTCATTATTTAAATTTTAATAGATGTTTTATTTAATTTTATTATTTAATTATTATTTTTTAAAATAAATCTGTTTAAAATTTTAATTAAAAAATAACATATATTTTTATTGATATTTAAATTATTTAGTTTTTAAAAAATAAATTTATTTAATTGTGTAAAAAATAAAATAAAATAAATTTTATTTAATCTAGCTAAAAATAATTAAAATATTAAAGATATGTTTAATATTGCTATTACTTAGTAAATAATTAAAAAGGGTAAAATAGTCATTTGAACATTTATCATTCTCTATAATATCCTAAACAAACATATGATTCATATCCTATATATCCAATCAAATAGTCCTTTCCTGACATCTAATTCTATGACTAAACAAACATGGGATATATATCCTATCCAATCAAATAGTCCTTGGACTATGAATCCCATTATTACAATCTGATGGATTCTAATCCATTCTTATCTAGTCCGTTCAAATAAATGCACCCTAAGTATACAAATGTGAGATGAAATGAGTTTCACATGTAGATTACACTTGTATGAATTTCACACATTTATTTCATTTTTTTCTTTTTCTTTTTTTAATAGTTAAAATATTAATTACAAATATGAAGAGTATTATATTAAAATAGACAATTAAAGTCTAATTGTCACTAAGCCTAACAACATAGCCCAAACTTGAAATCAAATAAATAACTATATACAACTCGCGTTATGGAAGAGAAATAATTATTATAAATGATATTAAACTTATTTATTTAAGAGTTAAACTTGCAAATTTACACCATGAAGTAATGTTACATAATTACTAGGTTAAAAGTGCTAATTTACTACTTTATCTCTCACATAATCTAATTAGGTAGAAATTTTGTGTTGTTAACATAACAAAATCTATAAAAAAAAAAAAAAATATGTAGCAAAATGTGAACAGGTTTTAGATAGTGTTAGAGTTGGTTATGTAAGAGCATTTTCATCAAACTCGATAAAATCATTTTTTAACTAATAAACTTCAAAAAATCAAGTTCATCAAACTCGCTTGTAACTCGTCAAAGTTTATGATTGCTACAGTATCTCGTTACAATAAGTGAGATACTGTTCATCGCTAGATTAGCGTTATCGGATGTCTGCTCAGAAAGTCTGGTTGGACGTTCGGCCGGTCAACCGGTCAATGACAAAAAATTTTTTTTTAAGAATTGTTTGACTGATAACTTATCAATTTAATTATAAAAAAAAAGGACTAATGAAAACAATAAGAAAATCATATTCTAATAAGATTAAGTTAGAATAGAGAGTTTGATGCAGTAGTAGCATCTCCAAGGAAATAGCTAAAATAGGCTTGTTAGGCATTTTAGCCAATGTGACTCCAATTTTGAGCCTCCAGTGAGCTGGCTATTGCGCCAGCTATTTTACCATCAGATTTTTTAGCTGGCTACAATTGAAGAGCCCAAGAAGCTCTGCAAACAAATACATTTACTCTTTCCTACCAAATCACTTTCAGTTTTCTGCATCTTTCTCTGTCAACGCTTTCTCAAGGTATGGTACTCCTTCTCTCCCACCATCTCTCTCTCTCTGTTTGTTTACTGAATGTCTTCTTTTTCTTCTCACTTCTCAACTCTATTACTTTTGTAATTGAACTTTCTATTTCTCTTTTGATTTGGATTTCTGAACATTGTCTGATTGGGTTTGTGTATATGTCTTGGATTTTTATATATTTTTTATGAGGAGAAGTTATATATTCGAATTCGATTACAATGTTACATTCATCTCTCTCTGTGTGTGTTTGTGTGTGTGTGTGTGTGTGTTCACCCCAACAAGTATAGTTCCTTCATCTCTGTTGTTGATTGTTTGATTCAATCACAATCCCATCAGACCTTCATCTCTCTGTGTGTTGTTGATTGTTTGAATCAATCACAAACCCATCATAAACCAACATCAACTCTCATATTTCAAAATGATTCGATTGGACAAATACTGAAATTTATTCAATATGAAAAAGAAATTGGCCTTTACAATTTTTTACGCAATTATTGTTGGGCTCACACTTGTCATCTCTCAACTCTCATGGCCTGATCGAGGAACAACTCAAGCAAGTCTTCAAGAAATTCAATTTGAGCAGCGATGGAAAGATCTCGTTTAAAAAATATTTTAAAAAATATATATTTGTTAAACATATATATTTTTAAAACATGTTAAAGAAATATTATTGCAAATTTAGTTGGTAAAATATCAGCAATTAGTATTTTTTGTTTTAAAAATTAGTTAAATTAGTTAGCATGATTGGCTAAAATAAAGAGTATGGTTGGCGAACACAATAGCTAAAGTAATTAGATAAAATAAAGAGTAATATTTTTGTATTTTAGCTAGTGAAAAATAAAGAGCATGGTTAGAGTTTCTTTAAGAGCATTTGTATGAAGCTCTTCAAAATCATTTTTTAGCTAAAAATTACAAAAAAATCAACTCCATCAAACTCGCTTACAGCTCGTCAAAATTAACGATCGCTACAGTAACTCGTTATAACAAACGAGGCACTGCTCATTGCTATTTGTGTGTTATCGGATGTCTGCCCAGTCAACCTGTCAACGGCTTTTTTTTTTTTTTTTTAAGAATTGTTTGGCTAATAACTTATCAATTTAATGAAAAAAAAAAGAAAAGAAAAGAAAGACTAACAAATATAATAAGAAAATAATATTTAATAAGAATAAATTAGAATAAAGAATTTGATATAGTAGGTGCTAAAAGATGAGTAGCTAAAATAATGAAATAGCTTTAATTTAACTAAAAAATTAAAGAGTTTGGTGTAGATGCTCTAAGAGATGACTAGTTAAAATAGTAAAATAACTTTAATTTGGCTAAAAATTTGAAGAGATTGATATGAATGCTCTAATGGGTTACTTATAATGACTACTAGCCTAGAAAAATGGAGTGCTGACCTGTGAAATTTTAATGAAAATTGTAAATAAGTGAGAAAGTTTTAAGATGACCATATTATAGATAAAAAAAATAATAAAAAATTATGTAAATATGACACACTGAAAAGATTTATACTATACATATTAAAAATTCACATCATCATCGAAATTAAATTATTGTCACTGTTTATTGAAATAAAATTTTTCTAAATAGAAATGATATATCTTTTTAATTTGAGAATTCTAAAAGAACACTAATGATTAAAAAATTAAAAAAAAATTAATATCAAAATTTCACATCATATGAAATCCGCACACTAATTAAAACTATTAATACTCTTAATTTAAAACTCTCAATTTTTCCTTTTCTAAAAGAACCATGCTACATACACCCAGTGAGTCAGCACCCCCAGCACCCCCAATGTTAAGTGGCGAGCTACTACTGGCGAAAACCCAAAAAAAAAAAAAAAAAAAAAATTTATTTTTCTGCCCAATCAGGAGAGACCCCCAGTGACCCCACTGGGGGTCTAAGTCATTTTTGTTTCTAAAATAATAAGACCACACATGTCTGTATTGGAAAGTGACAACAACTAGCTTAGGAAATAAAAAAGTGTTTTTCTAGAAAGTGCAAAGCATTAACTGTGTACGTATGAGCTGTATGTGATGTGATGTAACTATTGGCTAAGGAAGAAACACTGCAGATTCTATCACAAGTGATAACTATCACGTGGATGATAACTATCACTTGGCTTCATAAGCTATTATTTTAGTTAAAAAAATTAATTTATACAAAAAATTAAATGTTTATTCTCATTTTTACTCGATAAAGTAAAAGATTTATTTTGATTCATAATATTTTATGCATTTTTTTTTTTTTTTTATATAAAAAGTTAAAATATGTTTTTCAAACACATACTTTTTAATTTTATTGTTAATCGAAAAACTAAAAATTACTAAAAATTTCACTTCACATCCCTTTAAGTTTAAGAGTAGTAATAGTGGAATAATGTGAGAAAAAAAAAAAACTGTACATGTTTGATCATTTTAAAATCTAATTCATAGATGTAGGCATTTTTGGTCTATTTTATTTATTTATTTATTTGTTACTTTCATTGTTTGGATAGATTTATTTGCAACAATTAGGCTAGATATGAATTGCAAGAATATTTAGGGATATAGAGAATGCCATTATTAGTAATGAGATTATTACTGTAAGAGGAGCTAAATTAATTAGGCCCAATAGCCCAAGGTTAGTGGGTCTGAATTTATCGCAAGTCCAAGATTGGTGGGCCCGAATTTATCGCAATCAAACGGGCTGGATCGCTCTAAGCCTCGAAAGGGTTCGGATCCACGAACTTAGAGACTTACTCGAGCCCGGACTCGAAAGGGGTTTGAGCAAGCCTAGAGATCCGAGGCACTCGGACTCGAAGAGGTTCGGATCCACGAACCTAGAGATCCGAAACACTTGGCTTCGAACGGATTCAGACGCAATCTAGAAGCCACTCCGTTAATGAGTCCCAGAACACTTACGGGCTCGGAGCTTTCTGGGATCTACGCACCAGAACCATGGGCGTAATGGAGTTCAAACAAAGGACCCGATCCCGAGGACGGTGAGTGGAGATAAATTCACTCTTCGGTTAAACTAGCCTATACCCGGGTCGAGGTGGCACGATCTAGGGGGTCCCTGAGACTCGGCAATATTTGCGGCAGGGCGTTCTCTTGAACTACCCCTGACCCTTATGCGGCAGGATGTCCTCTGGGATTACCCCTGACCCTTTGGGATGATTGGGGATCATTGGTTAGGTGTGGCTAAAAAGAAGTGTTCGCCGAGGGGTTGATCTCCTCTTTGGGGTTTTTCTCATCCTCAGAGAGGTCACCTCCTCGGACAAGGTGGTTAGAGAGAATATTCCCCATGTGCCTTGCACATGGGCTCCATCCTACATCATGAGGTACCTATAAATAGCACCCACCCATAGCTTTACAGGGGATGGATTTTGGAGATTTAACTCTTGGGAAAGAACTAATTTCCCTTCTCCATTATCAACCTTGAGAGTGAAAGTGGGAGATCCATGGGAGAGCCTTGCCATTATTCTCTCTCTAGCCATTTTGTCTTCTTCTTCACCCAATCTCTTATCTCCATCATCTCCTTTGTTTTTGTGTTCCTAAGTTGAGATTATTGAAGAATCTAAGCCTCTCATCATATTCTAGAGAATTCGAAGTTGTTCTTCAAGGATCTTCGAAGATCTTCGAATTTTCCAACTCCTTTCTTGAACCCTTTCATACATTTGGCGACTCTGCTGGGGAGGCGGATTGGTTAATGGTCTCAACGAGATCTGGAATCCACACAACTCCAACAAGGATGGCGGGAGAAGATGAAGTTCACCAACAAGGATCCTCTAATGGTGGTGATGACAGGACCATGGCTCCAGATCAACCACTTTTGCTTGAAGCCATTCAAGGACTTCAAAATACTCAACAAGAGATTCTTACCACTCTTCAGAATCTCACTCACACCATGTTGGTGATGAGTTCTAATTTTGCACCGGAACCAAACGAAAATCAAGCTGGTGGTGGAGTCATTCCCGCCGGAGTACAAAATCAAATCCAAGGAGAAGTAGGCACCAATCAGCCCATGGCTCATGGCAACACGGCCACAGTAACACATGCTCAAACCGCAGTAGGCGGCAGCAGTTTGCCTACACCCGGGCTCCATGGCGTGCCAAGCCAAGATCCAATGGTGACTAGAGGAGCTTCTGGTGTAATGAATGGAGCTCCGGCGACTGTTGGTGTCTAGGCGAATACAAGGGGCATGATGGCGCAAAAGGGAGCCCTGCCTGTACCTAATCTTGTTACGCCACCAGTAAATGTTACTCAAGTACCAGACGGGCCTCCTTTGGTGCCGACAACAAATTTGCAAGCACAACCCGGTATAGTGGCGCCGTGCGGTGGACTTTACGGGCCTCAATTCAATGTCCCATCACCAACTGGCTTGTCTATAGGCGCTGAGGGCCAATATCGTCAAATGTCCTCACCAATGATGAATTCGCAGCACCAAAATGGCCAAGTCGCCCCTAGCTCAGTCTTCGGATCCATAAGCCAAGTTCCGGGAATACCACCATCAAACTCTCTCCCTCAACAGTTTCTCACTCTCGTCGATGTGCAAGCCATGTTCGATCTCGAACGAGGCAAGAGGACTTTACCCTCTTTGCCTGATCCAGATGTCAAGCCGCCTTACCCCATTGAGGTGCTAAGTTATCCATACCCCGAGGGGTATACCGTGCCGAAGTTCATTAAATTCGATGGCAAACAAGGAAATGCCCGAGAACATGTTGTGCGATTCATCGAGACTCTGGGCATCCATGGTCCAAACCATGTCCTCCGGCTGAGAGAATTCTCTAAGTCCCTCACTGACCGAGCATATAGTTGGTATGTCAATTTGGCCCCAAACTCTGTCCGAAGTTGGGAGGAAATGGTTAACAAATTCCACTCTAAGTTCTTTCAAGTGGCGGAGAAGGTGACCACACTTACATTGTGTAAAGAAAAGCAGCAAGAAAGCGAAGACATCCTTGACTATGTCAAAAGGTTTCAGGACAAGGCTGTGGATTGCCATGAAGCTGTGGAGGAGAGCTATCTGGTTCAAATCTGTCTAGAAGGGGCATTGAGCAGGTACAAAATGTTTCTAGTTAATCACAAGCTACCCACATTCTCGGCACTAATAGAAGCAGCTCGGAACATTAGCATTCCTCAGGCTCAGGAGTCCGGATTTAAGGCCAATTACAAGACTAGCTTCAAATCGTCTCGTGGACCTATTGTTGCTGCTGCCTCTGCCCCAGATACCCGAAAGTCACAAGGAGGAGGTCATAGAGGCCAGAAGAGGAAGCAATATAATGGTGAAAAGGGGAATGTTTCTTACCCATGTGGAATCGAAGAGGTAAAAGCTTTAGTTAAAGAATGGGTGGCTGACGGAGAGCTAAAACTGCCTTATGTCGAAGAAATGCCATCAAAAAAGGATCGTGAGAGCCCTGAATTTTGTGTTTACCATCGTACATTGAAGCATCCGATAGAGAAGTGTTGGACTCTCAGGAAAATCTTCAGAGATAAAGTCGAGGCAGACGAGTTGAGGTTCAAAAAACAAGGGACTCAAGACATCCGAGAACAACCGTATCCTCAGCACCGAGACAAGGGCAAAAATGTTGCTATGATAGCTTATGAAGGCCCGATGATTGAGGCTATTGCCAATCTCGATGACGATGATTATTATCTAGACGACATCCTCGAGCCAGAGGGTGAGCAAGTTTACTATGGAAGTGCTCTCGATCCAGAGGGCAGAACGTTTATGACTCATGGCGAAGATCCCTTTGATCCAGAAGGAGGAGAAGAGTACTATGGAAGAGGAGGACACCATGTTTATGTGGCATCTTATTTTGAAGAGACCGAGGAGATGGTTAACTACGAGCCTCCAAGAGTAGAAAAAGATCCGGATCACTATGCCAAAACCCTGCAAGATTGTGTAAAGTTCAAGCAATTCTTCGACCAGCTTGGACTTTCCAGGGAGGCAAGAACGGAAATCACCAAGTCTATCATCAATATAGCTGAGGCACACCATGAGGAATGCATGTCGACCGAGGGATCTATTCCGAGGAAGGCAAAAGAGCAATCTAGTGCCATTACTTTCTCTGAGGCTGATCGGAAGTATCCTTTTTCTCACAATCGCCCGCTTTATGTGACTGCTTTTATTAATGGGGTTGAGTTCAAAAGGGCCTTTCTAGATAGTGGAGCCTCTATCAACATTATGACTCGCGCTACTCTAGAAAAGGCCGGAATCTCTGAAGAACGCATTGTGAAGCAGCCGATAGTCATCACTGGCTTCGGTGGAGAAAGGAGAGTTACTATCGGATGCGTAACAGTTGATTTAGCCGTCGGGGAGATTCGTTCGGCCACCAAGTTCCATATTATCGATTCCGAGGCAAATTATCACATCATTCTAGGGAGGACCTGGATGCATAGATACAGGACTGTACTATCGAGTTATCATCAGTGTGTTAAGGCTAAATGGGAAAAGAAGACGGTGACAATTCAGGCTACAGAAAGGCCTTTCGAGACCCATGAAGCTCATTATTCTGATGCCATCTACTTCACCGAATTGGCTGTCGAAGAAGTTCCCACCACCTCTAAGCCTTGGGGGGTCAAAATTCCTTGTTGGGAGGATATCAAAGATGACAAGGAGCCAAGGGCAGAATCAAGTAAACGGGTGATGTCTAGACCAGAAAGTTCGCCTATTCCTCGGAAGGTGATGAAAGTCCGAGAAGGGGGCAAGATGGTATACTATTTATGAAGGTGCGGGGAGTCGGTTTCTTCAGTCACCGACTCCGAGTCAAAAGAAGAGCCTCCTGACAATGACATAGTGATAAAGCCGGAAGTGGCTCCAGAATGCATGCAAGATGGGCCGAAGCCTCAGCCCGAACAACTTATTGAAATAGATCTGAGTGATGGACAAGATGCACCGAGGCCGATATTCGTAAGTTCGAGCCTTAGCCCAGAGAAGCGGGAACAGCTGTTAAAATTGATAAGCCGGTACTCAGATGTGTTTGCTTGGTCATATAAGGAAATGCCCGGACTAGATCCTGACCTAGTCTCCCATTATCTTGATGTGTTCCCAAACTCCAAGCCAATTAAGCAAGCTGCTCGAAAATATCATCCAGATCTCGAAGAGAAGATTAAGGAGGAGATTGAAAAACTTCAACAGGCTGGTTTCATCCGGCCAATACAGTACCCCACGTGGTTAGCAAATATCGTGCCAGTAAAGAAGAAGAATGGCCAAATTAGAGTATGTGTAGACTTTCGAGATTTGAACAAATCTTGCCCGAATGATGAATTCCCTCTTCCTCACATCGACACCCTCGTGGATGCCACCTCGGGACACCAGATGTTCTCATTCATGGATGGATTCAGTGGATACAATCAGATTAAGATGGCTAAAGAGGACGCAGAAAAGACTGCTTTTAGAACACCTCTCGGAAACTTCTTCTATACAGTCATGCCTTTCGGACTCAAGAATGCCGGTGCAACTTACCAAAGGGCTATGACTGCAATCTTTCATGACATGATCCATCATGAGGTGGAAGATTATGTTGATGATCTAGTGGTGAAATCCAAGAAAGAAGAAGACCATCTCCGAGACCTTGAGAAGGTATTCAAGAGGTGCCAGAAATTCAAAATGAGGATGAATCCTCTCAAATGTGCTTTCGGGGTGACGACCGGGAAGTTCCTCGGGTTTCTTGTACATAGGCATGGTATCGAGGCAGATGAAGACAAGGTCAAGTCTATCAAAGCAATGCCTCCCCCACATTCTCAGAAGGAGTTAAAAAAGTTCCTCGGGAAGGTGTCTTATATTCGGAGATTTATCCCAGCACTGGCAGAGATCTCTGCACCTTTTGGCTCATTGTTAAAAGGAGATACCAAGTTCGAATGGAGTCAAGAGCACCAAAAGGCCTTTGAGAGAATTAAAGCGGCCTTAACCTCGCCTCAGACCATGATAGCCCCGCAGCCCGGGGTCCCTCTAATGTTGTACCTAACCTCAACCCCCAAGTCCATAGGGGCATTATTGGTCCAAGATGTAGACGGAGCAGAACGCCCGGTGTATTACATCAGCCGGAAGATTCGAGGAGCAGAAGTCCGATATACTCCGATAAAGAGACATTGCTTAGCTTTGGTATTCACCGCCCAAAAGCTCAGACATTACTTCTTAGCACATCAGATTCAGATTGTTACTAGAAGTGATCCAATCCGATACCTCCTCAGCAAGCCTGCTCTAACCGGGAAGGTGGCAAGATGGTTGCTAGCACTGGGTGAATTCGAGATCACATGTGTAGCTCCCAAGGCAATCAAAAGCCAAGCCTTAGCTGATCTCCTTGCTCAATTTCCAAGTGGTGACTATGAACCAGTGAATGAAGAATTAAGAGGAGAGGTGCATGTAGCTATGGCTTCCGAGGAAAGCTTTTGGACATTGAGCTTTGACAGAGCAGCAGCCGGAGGGAAAGGAGGAACTGGGATAGTCCTTACAAGCAAAAGTGGGGAAAAGTTATATTTGTCTTCTAAACTGGATTTCCATTGCTCAAATAATGAAGCCGAGTATGAGGCTCTTATTTTAGGCTTGATAGCAGCTGAGAAGCACAGTATCAAGAGGATTCGGATTCGGGGGGACTCAAAGTTGATAGTGAAGCAAGTTTCAGGACAGTTCGTCTTGAAGGAGCCTGCCTTGGCCACATATCGAACGACAGTCCAAAGGCTTCTTGAAAAATTTCAGAAGGTTGAAATAGAGCATGTGCCTCGCTCCGACAACAAGTTTTCAGATGCCCTCGCAACATTAGGGGCAAGAGTTGACATTCCAGAGGAGGAGGCGACAATTGTTATCAAGAAGAGAACAGAGCCTTCAATAATACCCGAAGACGAAGACCTTCCGGAGGACTGGAGAGCAGAAGTCCTTGAACAACTCAAAAGTAAAGTTAGAAAACTGACTATGGCCAAGCTTGCCCAATTCATAATTATTCAAGGTGAACTTTACTTCCGAGGAAGTACCGGATTCCTAGCCCGGTGTGTTGGCCAACAAGAAGCAAGCTTCCGACTACAACAGATTCATGAAAAATCCTGCGGAGATGGGGATATCAGTCTGTACAGAAGGATCCAAAGACAAGGCTATTATTGGCCCGAGATGGAGAAGGCCTCGAATCAACTACAGAAAGAATGCCCCAAGTGTCAGTCATACATCCGGGAGGATGAGAGTTGCTTTGAAATTGATACCCCTGACTGGAGACAAGTCTACATTGACTATCTCAAAGAGGGGACACTACCTGAGAGCCCGAGGGACATTGCACACCTCAAGAGGAGAGCAAGGCGGTACTTTCTTGATCAGAACAAGCTTTACAGAAGAAGCATTGAGGGCACTCCCTTGAGGTGTCTCTCAAAGGAAGAATCAGATCTAGTCCTCGGAAGAGCCCACGAAATTGAGCATCAAGGAGGGGCTCGACTGTTCGAACAACTTATACACCTTGGGTATTATTGGCCTACCATGGAGTCAGATGCATCCCATCACGTAAAGAGGTGCCAGACTTGTCAGAAGTACGGAAATTTGATCCATGCTCCAGCCGTAGACTTGCATAGCATCCGAACGCCATGGCCGTTCCATACCTGGGCTTTTGATCTGATAGGGCCCATCTCCACACCTTCTAAGGGGTACAAGTGGATTCTCGCAGCCACAGAATTGGGCACAAAGTGGGTCGAAGCAATTCCTCTAAAGAACGCTACGGGGTCTGCAGTCGCGAACTTCATCAAGGAGAACATCATTTGCCGGTTTGGAGTACCAAACACCATCCTCTCGGATAACGGCACTCCCTTCATAAACAAATATGTGAAGAGCCTCCTAGAGACTTACCGAGTGAAGCATCACAAATCCACACCCTACTATCCAAAAGGGAACGGGCAAGCGGAGGCCACAAACAAGACACTGATAAGGATTCTGAGCAAGATGATGGATGAATTTGGGGGGACTTGGTCTGAACAGTTGACAGTAGCCTTATGGGCATATCGCACTTCAAAGAGAAAGCCAACTCAAGCAACTCCTTACTCCCTTGTGTATGGGTCCGAGGCAGTGTTACCTATAGAGTTGGAAACACCATCTGCTCGGATGGCTCTCGCCTTGGGGATGGTATTGGAGCCTCGAACCACCAGATTGGAGGCATTAGAGGAAAAGCATGGCAAAGCTGCAAAAGTCATGGAAAGATATCATGCGTCTATTGCCCGAGCCTACAACCAGACTGTGGTACCAAGAAAATTTGAAGAAGGTGATCTAGTATGGAAGATTGTAGACCCAATCATGCGAGGACAACCTTTGCCCAAGTTTTCTCCAAAATGGGAAGGGCCCTACAGGGTGGTTCAGGCGAGCTCAAGCGGGTACTACAAGCTTGTAAGGGTTGAAGATGGCTTCCGAACTGGCCCGCTCAATACAAAGTTTATCAAGCATTACTACCCATAATTAGACTCATCCATGTTGAAATTCATTTTCATTTTCTTACTGTGTCTAAAAGTTGTATTTTCCTTACGTTATGAAGAAGCTGGTTTTCTCTATGGTGTATGTTCAATCCCATCACTTGCAGTGAATCTATTATACTTTTGTCAAGAAAGTTGAAGAATTAATGAGAATATTTCAGCTTTTATAAACATGTGCGTATTGTTCTTTCCATTGTATCATTCGAAATAAATATTTTATCAAGTAGAATGAGAAAACAATGCGAAATGTCCAAACAGCAAAGATTTTGTCATTTCATTATATTGTCCTAGATAAAACATTTTTATCGAAAGGGGCAAGAAAGTAATACAAAAAAAAAACTCAATCTCTCCTAAAGACACCCTCGAAGAAGCTTCCCGTCACGTCTACATCCGGAGGACAAACAGTAGAGTGTGCCTCTAAAGTCTCCAAGGCCCGAGCATAACCCGACTCAAGTTCACAAAGAGTTGCCTTTGTCTCATCTATAGAGGTCCGATAAGAGGCAAGCACAGACATAAGTTCCACCTGATGACTGGCGTTCGAAGCTATATCCAGGCGCTTCCGAAGCCATGATAAGTCCACTTGGTGACGCTCCATGTCAGAGATTCCCTGATACGCCGTCTCGACTACTTTCCCATTAAGGTCACATAACCGTTGCCTGTCCAAGCTATACAAGATAGTGGCAAAAGACTCGAGAAGAGCAGTCTGAATGAGTGGACACTGGCAAGCAAATGAAGCAAAGGTCTCCGGGTAACTCGAATGCACAAGCTATAGAACTGAAGCAAACTCAGGAGCTACCCAATAATGGAGAAATGATACTTTGCCAGAAGCCGAAGGAGGAGTTGGGGCCGGAAAGCTGCTAGTCTCAGGAATCTCCCCAAGGTCTATCGGGTTAGATGAACCACCCGGAGGGGTAACTCCCGGCAGAGGTCCCGAGCCTGAGAATGCGGAGCGATAAGGGGAAAGACCAAAAGCATCACTATCAAAGTGGAAATCACTGAGATTCAAGTCCAAAAAATTCGAAGGCACTGGCGATGAAGAACCTCTAGCAGTCATCTCAAAGGCAGGTGTCCCCCCTTGAGCAGGAGAACCATGAGGAGTCACAAAGAGAGTCGGAGTAGAGTCCGAGGCAGGTGAAGGCAGGACCCCGGTAGCAGGCAACACTGGAGCAGAATCTGAGGCAGGTGAAGGCAGGACCCCGGTAGCAGCTAACACTGAAGAAAAGATAAGGAAATCTTATTAGGGGTAGGGAACAGTAAAGCCATTTGAGTAAAGATTTCTCACAGGTAGAAGTAAATGACAAACTTCAGAAAGAAAGATTACCAGAGGGAGAATCAATATGCAAAACCGGAGCAACTAAAGGACTCCTAGCATCAACAAAGTCACTAGGCCGTATAGGGAGCACCTGATCGATCTCAATGTCTGATGAAGCCTGAATAGTAGCAGTCATCCCTGAAGAAGGAAGAAGGGCCGGAGGATGAGAATCACCATAAGTGCCAAAGCGAGTCTCAGAGATTTCTAGCACATCCACCTCCGCACCATTCCCAGAGGCGCACCTCATCTTTGCATTGCTTCTAGAAGCATGGCCTGCGGCATCAATTTCTGTGGCATCAGTCCCTCCAGTAATCTCAACATAGCGCTCTTCCTCAGCTACTGTAGGGCGGTGACGACGCATGCGTGGAATAAGGCCACAAAAATGATCGGAGGACTCAGCCTCATCATCATCGCCATCTATAACTACTATACGAGGCGTGCGCATCTTCACAAGTCTTGCAGACAAAGGTAGGGTGTCGTCCAAGTCTGAGTCCGGCCTGGGGGAGGCAGCACGGCCAGGAGCTACGGTACTGAGAACGTCAACAACCGCAGGGTCCTACACAACGTGGGCAAATAAAAAGTGTTCATTTAAGAAGGTACAGTCGCAAGAAAGAAAGTAAATTCAAATAAAAAAATTTCGGATACCTCATGGAGCCTTTTGAAAAGGCGAGGAGCGGAAGGACTGGCATCAGAAACCCTCTTGTGAGCCATCTTCTTAAGGCGGGTCGTCCGAGGACCAGAGGCCCTATTCAATGGGACGGGCTCTGGAGAAGTAACTGCCAAGCTAGAAGCAGACGCCCAAGCCGAAGGGTCAGTTGGAGCAGATAAAGTGAAGAAACTCTCGTACATGTGATCCGATTTCCGACACTCAGGCAACCGAAGAGAAGAGTCCTTCTTATAGATCGGCGGAGGCAAACATATGGTTGGTCTGTTCTGGACAAATGCAATAAACGCATCGATATTCTTCCGCCAATATCGCCTGAAAGAGGGGGTGAAGCCCCCTACTCGGCTCAAGCCTCCTACTCGGCTCAAGCCTGGCATCGTCAAAGACCCAGATATAGGAAGCACGGTATGTACGAGTCCGCGAGTAAAGTGCCCGTAGCTCTCCGAGAAAGATAATGAAGGAGGTGCTGGCCCCGGGGCACATTGGTCAAACCCGAACTGACATGCTACACGGTCAGGTCTATAAACGGCACTATCAACGCCTTCCTCATGCCATACCAGTAATGAACTCGGACGGATCATGATCAGCATATCAACAAAGGGTGCAGGGATGTTCTTCGGCAAAGGAAAGGACACCGAGCGGGAGGAACCATGATAGATAAGCGGTGTGGCCACACCCACCGGTGGGCATACATATGGCCGTGCCATAAAGCGCCGGGGATCATCCACCAGAGTATTCAAGGATAAGGTGGAAATGGTACGTGACCAAAATCAACGGCTGGCAAGACTTCGCTTTCTCAAATGTCCGAGACCCATCAGTACCGAGCACGGGGATGCCATCTTTATCCACTATCTCCCGAAGAACCTCTGCCTCGAATACAGTCAGAGCAGGGGCAAATTTTGGGAACCTCTCAAAGAAGAAACAAAGCAGGAACTGGCTGTGAATGAAGGAGACAGGCTCATATCGACCCACGGAACGAACCATATCTCGATGTAGTAGATCCAGCCGATAGTAGAGATTCCCAAGAAATAGTGGAGCCAAAGGGATCCGATCTCCTCTGAAGAGCCTGATTGCCAAGGGGAAGACGAAAGGATTGAGGGAATCCGGAGGTGTGCTCGGAAGAATGAAGAATGAAAGGAAGCAAGCTAGAAATCCCAAGAAATAGAGCCTGGAGCCATACATCGGACCGGCCTCATACTCCCGAGAGTCAGGGTCAGTATCTCTAGCCAAGGGCTGAAGATCCTTGAAGAAGTGGCGGATCCATACAGTATAGGAGGCGCGTTCCGTCCTTACTCGACTAGTCCTCCTCGCTGAACCATCAAAAACGGAACTCCATCGGCCACAAGCTTGAAGATTTAGCTTCAGAGATTGGATCAAAGAGTCATCCTCGGGGGGTGTCCGCTCAGGGTCGAAGGCATCAGGGCCGGTTACTTCCAGACGCAGCAACATGAACACATCCTTAAGGGTGGGCCCCATCTCGTGCTGGCCAAGTATAAATGTGTGTGTCTCAGTGCTCCACCGAAGAGCCATGGCCTCAAGGCTAGCATTGTTACGCCGGATGGATAGGGATCGAGATATTTTCACCGGGATCAATAGCCGGGCCTCCTAAAGCCGCTGACAGAGGCTCCTGTCTGAGAGGACATCATCAACCCACTCTTGCCAACCGAAAGGAGGGTTCGAGAAGGCCTTGAACTGAGGATAACAGTATGGAAAGTCTCCTCGCTCAATCCGGAAGCGTAGCACCGATGGAGGAGAAATGAGGGCCTCATGCCCAGAGTCAGTGTCCTCAGTGAGACATAATGGAGCCCCCTTCGGAGATAGAAGAGAAGTGGTGGAGGTAGCCGTCCGCCAGAAGGGGTCTTTCCAACCGAAATAAGGAGATTTTCTCCACTCAAATGCCGGAGGTACATCCCTCTCTTTCATGAGAGCCGGTTCTGATGACCCCAGGACAATGGGTTTCTTTCGAGAAGACATATGGCTGAAATAACAGGTATAAATAACAAGGAGTTGACCGTATTAAAATTCAGAATATTGGAATTAAAGCAACACATTCGAATGAAATTTCGTCGTCAACAATTCATTTTCTCGGGTATTTTTCAAGCTCAACAAATTACAGTACCAATATGTGTATCAACAACATACAGATTTTCGGTTTCTATCATCGATAAGAGGTGCAATATCATAGGTCGTTTTGTGATGAAGTTCAATCGGGTCAATTTCTCAAAGTCACTATGTTCCATATTAAAGGTCCAATTTATACGGGACTCAAAATTTGGACAGAGTGAAGTTCAATAGCAAATTTCAGGCCCGAGATCCGAAGTATATTACATTGCTCATCAGTAGCAAGATTCAATGGATCGTTATGCAAACTACAAGAATGTCCTTTCTAAAGTCCATATTCATAAGCCCAGGGTTTTCTCTCTCCATGTCAAAAATGGAGCTCAAATACTAGTCAACAAGTTATATTCGGCCTTTTCTCGGTGATAAAGTTCAACAAATTATGTTCAAGCCAAGCCCCTCAATAAGGTTTCAAGTGCTAATGTATGTTTCCATATGGCCAAAATCACAGTGTTTGAGCTAAAAAAAAAAAAAAAATGTCATTGGGATTGCCACAAAAAAATTGAGTCCATGTTCAGATTCAGTTTTTTATTTTTATCAGATTGCTTGAGCCCTCTACATTGCCACAAAAATATATTTATATATATTTAAATATATTTATATTCGGAAGAGGGGGCCGAATTTCATACTTACAAATTTGGGCAGTTAGAGAGGTGAAGTCCGAAGCTGATACTGGAAATTTAAGCTGAAATCAGAGAGGCTTTACAGACTGTAATCAACAAGACTGGGCTAGGCTTGGCAGGACCACACACGTTGCGGTGAGTGGGCGAACGTGCGTGGTCGGCGTCGGACAAGTTGAAGCCGGAAGCAACGCTGGTACCACAGAAGAGTCGGCAACCACACACGTTGCGTTGAGAGGGCGAACGTGTGTAGTCTGCGTTGGAACCGTTGAAGCCAACAGTGAGCTACGTTGGGTGGTCGAGGTACGTGCTGCAGATGATGTCACGGAGACGACACCGTCAGTGGTTCTCGAAAGACAGAAGCAGCAGTGGTGTTATGGAGATGCCGGCGTCGGTACTATTCGGCAAAACCAAGCTTCGGGGAGTCTGGGTTCATGAGGAAATTACGTTGAATTTGGCTCTGCAATAGCAATCAACGTACACACGGCTTCAGCCTCTAACCTGTTAAAAGAAGAATGTGTGTCATTGGAATCATAAATTCTGATATATTTATATACAAAACTACCACAAAATATATGTATATACAAGAGGAAAAGGGAGCCATAGTTAGAGGGATGAAATCCGAGGCCGACGTAGGAAATATAAGCAGAAAATCGGAGAAGTTTTACGGACTGTGATCAATAAAAATGGTGGCATGAGCAACGGCTAAGACAGGAAGTAGGCAAGCCGACGTCGCGTTGAGTCGGCGACGCATTTCGCATTGATCAATCACGGCTGGAGCCAATGGGTGTGCAAGAAAAACCAAAATCTGTGTGGTCCAAGCTCTGAAAATATCGCTGAGATTGCGCTAGGCAAAACCACACACGACGCGTTGAGTGGGCGTTGAACAGCCGGGGCAGAAGGCAAAGTCGGGGCAGAGAAGAGCTAACGGTGGTCAGCGCTGGGCAGTTGAGGCCGAAAGTCGCAGTGATGTTGCTGGAGACGTCGTAGAGTTGTGACTGTGCAGAAAGGTTGGCGTCGGTGCTGGCTGATGGCTGGGTTGCGACGATAGGACAAGTTGGTAACGGGTATGTAACGTCTGTGGCAGATCAGTGGCAGTACCTGAAGCAACCATTGTCGGTGTGCAAGCGTTGGTGGTCCTCAGTAGTCACCAAGCAAGCTAGTCGCAGTGACCTTCGTGTTTGGTAGCTGCGAGCTCTGATGGAAGAAGAATAGAATTAGTTTAGTCTTGGGGAAGAAGAAAGTTGGTCTCTCAGTTTAGAGAGAGAGATTAGGTTGAGAAATAGTGTGGTGGCTGTGCAAAAGTTGGTGAGTCAAATAGGGTTTTGCCATTTCCTTAAATAGAAAGAAATGGAGCATTATCCATTGAATATGCCTTCAGAATATTCTAAATATGTGTATATATGTGATTGGTCTGCTATGTTTGCCAAACAACAACAAAAAAAAAAAACGTGTGAGCCTTGTATTCTATTTGTTAAGAATATAAAAAAAAATGCTTCTTTATTCTTTGGTTAAAAATATAAATATATATATATTTCTCTCAAAAAAAAAAAAATACAAAAAAATAAAATTTTTGCTTGTCAAATTTTTTTGTAAATTGAAGTGCGTCATCAACTTTATCCATAGGCTTTGTCGTGGCAACATATTTTTTTTTTTTATTATTTTGGGACGTGATGCAAAGCAGGGCCGAAGAAGTGACAATATGCGTGTCCGAGAAATTTAAAATTGCTCATACACGCAAGGGGCAAATGTAAGAGGAGCTAAATTAATTAGGCCCAATAGCCCAAGGTTAGTGGGCCTGAATTTATCGCAAGTCCAAGATTGGTGGGCCCGGATTTATCGCCATCAAACGGGCTGGATCGCTCTAAGCCTCGAAAGGGTTCGGATCCACGAACTTAGAGACTTACTCGGGCCCGGACTCGAAAGGGGTTTGAGCAAGCCTAGAGATCCGAGGCACTCGGACTCGAAGAGGTTCGGATCCACGAACCTAGAGATCCGAAACACTTGGCTTCGAACGGATTCAGACGCAATCTAGAAGCCGCTCCGTTAATGAGTCCCAGAACACTTGCGGGCTCGGAGCTTTTCGGGATCTACGCACCAGAACCATGGGCGTAATGGAGTTCGAACAAAGGACCTGATCCCGAGGACGGTGAGTGGAGATAAATTCACTCTTCGGTTAAACTAGCCTATACCCGGGTCGAGGTGGCACGATCTAGGGGGTCCCTGAGACTCGGCAATATTTGCGGCAGGGCGTTTTCTTGAACTACCCCTGACCCTTATGCGGCAGGATGTCCTCTGGGACTACCCCTGACCCTTTGGGATGATTGGGGATCATTGGTTAGATGTGGCTAAGAAGAAGGGTTCGCCGAGGGGTTGATCTCCTCTTCGGGGTTTTTCTCATCCTCGGAGAGGTCACCTCCTCGGACAAGGTGGTTAGAGAGAATATTCCCCATGTGCCTTGCACATGGGCTCCATCCTACATCATGAGGTGCCTATAAATAGCACCCACCCATAGCTTTACAGGGGATGGATTTTGGAGATTTAACTCTTGGGAAAGAACTAATTTCCCTTCTCCATTATCAACCTTGAGAGTGAAAGTGGGAGATCCATGGGAGAGCCTTGCCATTATTCTCTCTCTAGCCATTTTGCCTTCTTCTTCACCCAATCTCTTATCTCCATCATCTCCTTTGTTTTTGTGTTCCTAAGTTGAGATTATTGAAGAATGTAAGTCTCTCATCAAATTCTAGAGAATTCGAAATTGTTCTTCAAGGATCTTCGAAGATCTTCGAATTTTCCAACTCCTTTCTTGAACCCTTTCATACAATTACTAATAAAATTCACATGTCAATGTTATTCAAACCTCTGGGTTTGTTAGGAATCCAGAATGAACAAAACAATAAAATTGAAAATGTTGTGCAACAAATTAATTTTGTTTTACTCTTAAATAGTTAATATTTTTTAGAAATGTGAGATTTTTTATGGGGGAAAGGGAGAATCGGATTCTTAGTTAGTTTCGAAATGTGATTGGTGCTCAAATAAATAAGCAGTCACTGTATTATTCCAATTAGATCCCAATGCTCGAATCATGAGATCTAGAGTCACATTCTCATTTCATCTCAAAATTACTATCTTTCAAATATAACCTTATATTATAAAGAAAAATGGAAAATCCTTAAGATTTTTTAAAACATCATTCCTAATGCTGTGTTTGGTTTGGAGATTTAAGGAGGGATTTGGAAAGGGAAATGGAAAATATAGGTGAAATGTGAATAAAATATACCTACATTTCACCTAGTTTCACATACTTTTTCCTTTTCTCTTTCCAAATCCCTTCCCAAATCCCTCAACTAAATACAGCGTAAATTGATCACAATGACGCAAACTATTGTATGTGAATTATTGATTTGTCTAGTAATGAGCCAAATAAGATCCAAATTCCTGTAATGTTAATGTGAGTAAATTTAAGAGTAGTGTTTTAAAAAACTCAAAGAAAAATTATTGATTACTCTGATGCTCTATTATGCTCTATTAAACTCATTGGCATGGTATAGAATGGAATGAGTATTTTTTAGAATGGCTTATGAAATGATTATTCTATTATAATAGTGAATATGATAATTTTATTTATAATATATTTTTATTTTTTATATTTTTAGTCAATCAAACATAAGAATAAATATTTTGATAGAATGATTATTATATTTTACTCAATTTCAATGATGATGTATTTGATCCATTGGAATGAAAGGGAACATAATGGAATGTTAATTCGTTAAGCTTTCTTATGGATTTATCATTCCTTTAAAATGGTGAAAGATGATTTCATTTTCAATATATTTGTTATTACTTTTTTCGTCTAACCAAACATGAGAATAAATATTTTGATACAATAATTATTCAATTCTACTTCATTCTAGTGAACCAATACTACTATAGTGTTTTAGTTCATTAGAATGAAGTAAAAATGAAATAATCATTTCATCAAAATATTTATTCTTATATTTAGATTACTAAAAAAATAAAAAAATACATTATATAATAAAATTATAATTCACTATTATAAGAACATTCTATAAAAAAAAAAAAATTAAGTACATAACCATTCCATTTTATTTAAACTCATTTCAATTAATCAAATAGAATGTAACCAAAATTTTCAAAATACTAATAAAAAAGTAACGAATATTATAATGTTAAACTAATCAAAATTAAAGTTGAAACACCGCATCCATGTTTTGAAAATCGATTGGTTGAACCGTTGATCGGTTGGCTTATGGTCCGATTTGGATATACCCTCTAACTCGTTCCCTCTTGAAAATGTATAATTTTAAGCTAAATTAGTGGAAACCATGGTTAAACCACTAAACCGGATGAATCAGCCTGGGTTGAAGTAAACCGGACCAGTTTGCTATGTTTGGTTCAATATTGAAAAATTTGATGTTAAAGGAGCTTGAACCCAATACCTCAAGTTCCAAAGAGTATGAATTTTCATTCTACCACCATAATTTTTTGTTATTATGTAGGAAATATATAATATTAATTTTATTCAAACTAATTTCCATCAAACACATGTATAATTAATATTTTTTACAAATAATATTAATATAAAAATATATATAAATATATATATGTTTGATGAATATATATATATATTAAATTATAAAAATATTTTAAATAAATATATTCTATTTATTTTTAAATTATAAAAATATTTATAAAATAATTATAGCAACACAGTTCAATTCCGATACAATTTAATAGTTAAACTAATAACTTATTCATCCGATCTCCTTTTTGATTCTTTCACCAATCTAATTTTCAAAACATTGAAAATGAAATGTGTCCAAGACCACCAAACTAGTGGATGATTTATCATTATTTTGGTCAAAAGGGCTTGACATCATCAGTCATCAACCAACAACTCTCTCTCTCTCTCTGTACAAATTCGCCTGTTTGGTTGTCAAATTGTTTTAAAGGTTGTCAAATTGTTTTAAACATTTCACTGCTTTCACAACCACGAGCTGTGCTCAAAACCACTCTTCTACTAATCCGTTGGGGAAGATGGTTCGTGGTTAAAATAGTCATAAAAGACAAAATAGGTTATTTTAGTCACAATAAACAAAATATCACATCTAACTTATAATCATTACATTATTTTCTCACAAAAAAAGTCAAAAAAGTCAAAAAGCCAAAAAGTCCTTCCCAAACCAAGCTTTTTAACCCAGGCTAAAATAATCAAAAAAACTAAAAAGTTAAAAAGCTAACCCACTTCCCAAACCAACCCTAAAGAACCTTCTTTTGCTTTTTCCTCTTTGCTTTCTCTGTCTGTCTTACCCAAATCCGCGTGTAATTTATGTTTGTTGTCAAATTGTTTTTGTCCTTTTGCTTTTCACAGCTTTCACAACCACTTTTTAAAGATTAATAAGCCCCTTTATATATATAAAAATGATCCGGATCCCTTTTTCCCTTACCCCACGACCCCCCACGACCCCCTCTTGGATTGATTGGCCAGATTTTCTACCCCAACACAACACCAACACTTGCTTGGTTCCAGTAAAGTAAAATGAACCTTCCTCTGCTCTCTCTCTCTCTCTGCCTCTGCCTCTGCCTCCCTATAAATACAATTTCTCACATACCCCAAAACTCATCATCAACCAACTCATCTTTTCTCATCGTTCACTGCAAGCAATTGTCATTCACATTCCTATAAAACTTTGGCTTCTTCTTCTTGTGGTAGCTCAATACTGTTGTTGATGATATCTGCAATTGTATTAAGCTCTGTATTGGCTGTTTTATCAGCTAGTAACTTCAATCAAGACTTTACCATCACATGGGGTGATGTCAGGGCTAAAATCCTCAACAATTCCCAACTTCTTACCCTTGCTCTTGACAAAACCTCTGGCTCTGGCTTCCAATCCAACAATGAATATCTCTTTAGAAAGATTGATATGCAACTCAAGCTTGTCCCTGGAAACTCTGTTGGCACTGTCACTGCCTATTATGTATGTTTTTCTTGTCATACCTATTATATATAGTATTAGCATCAATGTTTTTAATAGAAATAGTAAGCTCTTATGATTAATATCTAATAAATATGATTCTTGTATCGCAGTTATCATCACAAGTGTGTGAGTGATTTTCCGATCACACTGCCCGTATAGTAATTCAGCTGTATAACACTGGCAGAATAGATGGCACCCTGCTATCCTGCACAGAAAGAGAAGATTCCGGCGGTGGTTCGTCCACCCGGGGGCACTCCGACGATCAAGTCAGTATATCTCAAAGATAATCACTAGCTAAACTCACAAGCTTGAGTATCCAAACATACCTTAGACCCACGGGGGTGCCTCTCTTTTATAGTTTACTTCATCCTAGTCCTACTAGAAGCCTGACTTCTATGGACTCCAATTTAGTGCTTACTTTGGATTTCTCAAGAGATAAGGATAATCTCCCTAAGAATATTACCCTTATCCAACCTGAAGTCTTTCTTCATCCTAGGACTCTTGTCCCTTATCCGCTTATCTCGGATTCCGGTATCTTTGGAGATAACCTCGGCAACTCCGAGATCACCTCGGCATAACTACCACGACACGTGGCACCTCGGCTGACACGTCGGCGTCACCTTGCCACGTGTTGGTTCTCAGAAAATATATCCCCACAACTGCCCGCTAGGTTCTATTACCTCGGCATTCTGAGGTGATGGAACCTATATCGTCTAACCAAACATGAGAATAAATATTTTGATACAATAATTATTCAATTCTACTTCATTCTAGTGAACCAATACTACTATAGTGTTTTAGTTCATTAGAATGAAGTAAAAATGAAATAATCATTTCATCAAAATATTTGTTCTTATATTTAGATTACTAAAAAAATAAAAAATACATTATATAATAAAATTATAATTCACTATTATAAGAACATTCTATAATAAAAAAAATTAAGTAAATAACCATTCCATTTTATTTAAACTCATTTCAATTAATCAAATAGAATGTAACCAAAATTTTCAAAATACTAATAAAAAAGTAACGAATATTATAATGTTAAACTAATCAAAATTAAAGTTGAAACACCGCATCCATGTTTTGAAAATCGATCGGTTGAACCGTTGATCGGTTGGCTTATGGTCTGATTTGGATATACCCTCTAACTCATTCCCTCTTGAAAATGTATAATTTTAAGCTAAATTAGTGGAAACCACGGTTAAACCACTAAACCGGATGAATCAGCCTGGGTTGAAGTAAACCGGACCAGTTTGCTATGTTTGGTTCAATATTGAAAAATTTGATGTTAAAGAAGCTTGAACCCAATACCTCAAGTTCCAAAGAGTATGAATTTTCATTCTGCCACCATAATTTTTTGTTATTATGTAGGAAATATATAATATTAATTTTATTCAAACTAATTTCCATCAAACACATGTATAATTAATATTTTTTACAAATAATATTAATATAAAAATTGATAATGCAGTTCGTTCCCGGTGGATAGACTGGACCGATCCAGGCTCCTCATGCCCACGTCTGAGTGGCCAAGCCCACTAGATGACCTGCAAACAAGTTCAGCGGGGAACGGGGTAGTCCCCCAGCGAACCCTCCGACGGGCAAGTTAGCAAGTAGGGAGAAGAGATAAAGTGTGTAGAGGGAGAGAGAGATTGGAGATAGAAAGCTTAACCTTCTTCATGTCTTCGATGTTTGCTTATATCCTTCGGTAATCATTTCACTGTCCCTTCCGACGTGCCCACATCGCCCAAAGCCTGTGCTGTAGCTTACCTTGTTCAGGGTGAGGGGGGTGCTGTTCCGACGAGGAGGTGTTGTCGTAATAAATGCTGTGATAGGCTGCATTAATGGTGATGTGTTGTGGCAATAACTTTGCGGATCTTTGTCTGCTGATGTGGCCTGTCTTACACCTGCCATATGTCCGAATGTCATTGGCCCTTCACGCCCAGTTGGCCTCCAGCTATCCTGGATTTTTCCCACTAGGTTATGCAATGGGCTCCAAATGGTGGGCTTGGGGTTGTTCACTGTGGGCTGTGGCCTTTGTGGGCCTATCCATGTCAGTAGTCCCCCATTCCCGAGTGCAGCTTCAGTCCAACGAAGGGAATACTTATGCGGAAGGTGAGTCCGACCGGGATGATCGAGCGAGGGATGGTCCGATCGTGAAAATGAGACAGAGCGGGGAGGCCGACCGTGGGGAGGGGCGATCGCGCGAAGGCCGAGTGGAAGAGCCGACCAGGAGGAGGGCTGACCATGTGAAGGCCGAGCGGACGAGCCGACCGTGTAAGCTGACCGTGAGGAGGGCGGACCATGCGAAGGCCGACCGGATGAGCCGACCGCGTCAAGGCCGACCGCGTGAGCTGATCGTGAGGAGGGTTGACCATGCGAAGGCCGAGCGGAAGGGCGCGGGGCTCAAGAGGTGGCGTGTGAAATGATGATTTGAAGTGGAAAAGACAGGGGAAGGGGGAGAGGCAGTGCATCGTGGCCATACACGTGACAATATCTTGGGGGGGGGGGAAGTTAGGCATTGAAGCAGAAATGAAACGATAGGTCATTATGGGGTTGAAAAGATAGTTTTGGCGGATGATTTGAAAAGTTTTCAAACTGGCGAAACTTAATTGGGATCCTTGGAATACGGGCAAACCGTGGGCTTTTGGCATCATTGGATTCACCTACTTGTTTACAAAGAACCAAAACATTCCAAGTCTTACTTCATTTGTTGCTCACGATACACCTTTGCAACACTTCTTTAACTTTCTTGCACCTGCAGCGGAAGCGATTCGCAAACATACCCTAGAAATGGCACAAGAAGGAGCTGTGAATGTGAGGGTGGACCCACTTGGAGATGATGATGCAGAGGAGCTAGCGGCGCAGTATACGTCAGAAAGGTGGGGGAGTCGGTGGTACGATCCCACGGTTCCACCATGATAGCAGCGCCAAAGCCAATCAGCCAGGTGGAACCAGATCACTGGCACACGAAGGCTGACAAATCCACGATTACGGCGACAGAGTTGGAGGTTATCCGCGAAAAATACCAGATCCCTGCGGAAGTGGAGTTATTGCTGCCGACACCAATGGAGAGGCCGTCTGACGCCAGGCCAGGAGAGTTTTCCCTCTATGAGGAAGCTCTAAAGGGTGGACTGAGGTTACCACTGCCGCAAATAGTGGTGGATGTGCTCAACCATCTGGAGGTAGCACCAGGGCAATTAATGCCCAATGCATGGAAGATCTTGCTGGCCTGCGCAAGTGCATGGCCGAAGGCGAATGGAGGGCAGGCCATGACAGTGGATGAATTCTTTGGCTGCTACAAGGCTTCAGGGCAGCAGGAGACTTGGGTCACCCTACAGGCAGCGGCGGGGAAGGGTTTGGTGTCGGGGTTGCCAACGTCGATCAAAGGTTGGAGACGACGGTGGTTCTACGTGTCCACCTCTGGAGGGGCTGGTGTGCGTACGATGTGGAAGGTGCCAACCAGATCTGTGGAGCCAAAGTTGGGGGCGGCGGCGGCAGAGGAGAGGGTGAAGAGGGTAAAGGAGTGGAGGGAGAGGGAAAAAGCCAAGTGGGACGAGCTTGTTCAGCCGTCCGCACTGTTTGAGGCAGGGTTAGGTCCACAGCCGATCGGTGGGGACCTCGACCGAGCGGAGTTGGAAGCAAGGAGAAAAGCTCAAGAGGCAGAGGATCAGGCCATCCTTGTGAAAGCCCAGGAATTCAAAGAGTCTCAAGCCGACCGACCACCCAAACCAGTTGCGAGGGAGAGGATTCGACCTCGTCCCAAACCCCTCGGATAGAAAGACTTAGGTGAGTGTGTACCACGATCGCCCCTAAGGGACCCTTTAAAGGAGAGGTCGTTGAAGGAGATGGAGGCGTTGGGCGTGGGGAAAAAGAAGAAGAGATTGAGGCAGAGTGAGGAAGAGCCTACCCAAAAGAGAAGGAAGGAAGGGAGGGCAGAGGAAGCCAGTCTGGCCAAGGAGGGAGAGGTTGCTGGGATGGAGGAGACTCCAGGGAGAGTAATCGCCCCAGAGGTGGTAGACGTTGCCTCAAAAGTGAGAGAGGTTGTGCAGTGGGGGCAGCAATCGGTGTAGGGGTCAGTAGGGTCGCCCTGAATTTAGGAGGGAGGAACAGCCCCAGGGGGGACCTGCCCCCCAAGGAGGAGGAGTTAGCCTGACCACAGCGATCTATCACGCTCTGGCGGTGGCTGGGCGGCTGGAGGGAGAAGAAGGCCCAGCCAGAGCTGGGGTAGACCGCTTGGTGAGCATTGTGGAAGAGGCAGCCTTGCGCTCGGCATCAAGATTTAACGAAGCTGACTTGTTGAGGGGGTTATGCTCTGCCCAAATGGAGGTAACCACCCTGGCAGGGGCTCTGCTAAGGAAAACAGGGGCTGCGAAACTCAAGGCTGATGAGGCCAAGGCTCAGCTGGCCAAGTTGAAGAAGGAAAGTGCGAGCTGGAAAACTACTCACATTGATCTGCAAGCTGCCAAGGTGGAGCTGGAGAATACACACCGTCAGGTTGTGTCACTCGAGTTCCAACTTACTGGCGAGCAGAAGAAGTTGGAGGAGGCCCAAAGAGCCTGCGCTATCGCGGTCGAGCGACATGAAGAGGCCATGCTAAGTAATGAAGAGCTGGTCAGGCAGAAAGATGAGGCAGACGTCAAAGTTAGTGAGCTGCAGAAGGAGTTGGAGGCCGAGCGTGCCAAGGCAGGGGAGGAGAGGGAGAAGCTTCAGAAGGAGTTGGAAGCAGAGAGGGCGAAGGCGATGGCGGAGAAGGAGGGCCTGAAGAAAGAGGTGGAGGAGGAAAAGGCGAAGGCTGCGTCTGAAAGGGCGACCCTTCAGAAAGAGCTGGACCAAGAGAGGGCAAAGGCAGCTTCTGAGAGGGCGGCTTATCCCGATCTGTGTGTCGCAGCTGTGGAGCAATTCAAAGGGTCTGCCGAATTTCAGATGGCAGTTAACGCCGCTGTTGACAGCAATCTGGCTCGACAAGAAGCTGGGGGGGCGGGCCCATCGAGGACGACTGCTGGAGGCAGAACTGAAGCGGAAGTTATTGAGAGCTTCCAGCAGTCAGATTTTTACAAGCACGAAATGGCTGAGTTCTGGGACAGTGGCTGGAAGATGTTCAAACGCAGAGCTGAAGAACTGTTCCCAGACTTAGACCTCAGCAGCGTGACAATTGGGGAAGACGATGTGGCCCAGACCCCCCTGGATGAAGGCGTTGAAGAGGAGGATCTTGTATACAGTGGGGAGGAATGACTGGGGAAGATGGAAAAGAGCCCCTCTTTTTTTTTTTTGAATTGATGTAATGAACTTGTGACACATTTGTGAATGAATAAAACTTCATTTATGTTTTCAGTCGGTTGCTTGTGCTTGTATGTAAATCAGCGTGAAATTAGACTTGTATAAAAATTCAATGCAAAGTAAAGTAAAGAAGTCCTTAATGCAGAGTAAAATTGGACTTGCAAAGTAAAGTAGAGAACTCCTTAATGCGCAATGCAGACTGAAATGGGACTTGTATAAAAACTCCATGGATGAGAGTGGTTTATTAGAGTTACGCTAGATGGTGGAGGAAATAATCTGATTAGTAAATGAAACACGTGAGAACATCTTTGGTATTTGACTAAGTAAAGAGTGGTATAAAAACTTTGGCCTGGAGTTGTGACTAAGCGTCAAAGTGTGACTGAGTGTCCTACTAACGCCATAATTAGGAAATTTCATTGACGATAGGATTATCTCAGTTTGGACCTGGAATTAAAGTTGCAAGTAACTCACTCTGGACCAGCAATGGTGGCATTTAGTCTGGTCGGGACTTGTAATGCTTGGTTTAGGTGGGGACTTTTGTGCTCAGTCTGGCTGAGGCTTTGAGTGCTCGGTCTGGACGAGGCTTTTAGTGCTCAGTCTGGCTGAGGCTGTTAGTGCTCAGTCTAGCGGAGGCTGTTAGTGCTCAGTTTGGCTAAGGCTTTGAGCGCTCGGTCTGGACGAGGCTTTTAGTGCTTAGTCTGGCTGAGGCTGTTAATGCTCAGTCTGGCTGAGGCTTTGAGTGCTCGGTCTGGATGAGGCTTTTAGTGCTCAGTCTGGTTGAGGCTTTAAGCGCTCGGTCTGGACGAGGCTTTTAGTGCTCAGTCTGGCTGAGGCTGTTAATGCTCAGTCTGGCTGAGGCTTTGCGTACTCGGTCTGGACGAGGCTTTTAATGCGCAGTCTGGCTGAGGCTGTTAATGCTCGGTCTGGCTGAGGCTTTGAGTGCTCAGTCTGGACGAGGCTTTTAATGCTCAGTCTGGCTGAGGCTTTGAGTGCTCGGTCTGGACGAGACTTTTAGTGCTCAGTCTGGCTGAGGCTGTTAATGCTCAGTCTGGCTGAGGCTTTAAGTGCTCGGTCTGGACGAGGCTTTTAGTGCTCAGTCTGGCTGAGGCTGTTAATTACTGGAACCAAAACGTCATTGAGATACCATATAGATGACTGAGATATATAAATGTCAAAAAGTTACATTGCACAAAAAGGATGACAAGAATGTTCAAGCGTGTGATTTTCTGAAAAGAAAATACAATAACTGAGCAACACAAAAGTAGTAGTTTATTGAAAGTAACGTTTCAAGTATTCGGCGTTCCAGGGGTGCGGGAGGTCTCGACCTTCCAGATCCTGAAGCCGGTAAGTGCCTGGGCGGGGTCTGGCTTCCATAATATAAGGTCCCTCCCAATGGGCTGCCAATTTACCCTCAGTCGGATTCTTGGTGGCAAGGGTTGCTTCTCTCAAGACTAGGTCCCCAACAGCAAACTCCCTTGGTCGGACTTTGCGGTTGTAATGTGTTCTCATTTTCTGTTGGTATGAGGCCAATCTGACAGCAGTGGTCTCCCTGAGTTTTTCAATTAGGTCTAGGTCTGCCCGACGGAGTTCTTCGGTAAGTGCTGGATTTGGATGTAAAACCCTGGGGGTAGGCAGACCGATTTCCACCGGAATAACCGCCTCAGCGCCATATGTTAGACGAAAAGGGGTTTCCCCAGTGGGCGTCCGAGCGGTGGTGCGGTAAGCCCATAACACATTCGGTAGTTCCTCAGCCCAAAGTCCCTTAGCAGCTTCAAGTTTAGTCTTGATGATCTTCAGGAGAGAACGGTTGGTGACCTCAATTTGGCCGTTGGCTTGGGGATGACCGGGGGAAGAGAAACATGGTTGAATCTGGAGGTCGGCGCAGAACTTCCTGTACTTGGCGTTGTCAAATTGTCTGCCGTTGTCGGAGACAATGGCCCGAGGGACGCCGAATCTGCAAACAATCGATTGGTGAATTCCAGGATGAAGTCGGCTATGGCCTGTCCCTTGATTGCTGTGCGAGGGCGGTAGGAGATATCAAACTGGCTGAGTTCTACTGACCATTGCATAAGTCGGCCAGAAAGTTCTGGTTGCTGCATGACCTTCTTTAGGGGTTGGTCGGTGAGGACCACTATGGAATGGGCTTGGAAGTAAGGACGAAGTCGTCTGGAGGTGGTGACCAAGGCCAGGGACAACTTTTCTAGCAATGGGTAATTCTGCTCTGCTCCCCTGAGAGCTCAACTGATGAGTAGACCGGCCGTTGGACTGAGCCGTCTTCCCTGATAAGAGCTGCGCTGACTGCGATGCTTGACACTGCTAGATAGAGGAAGAGGGGCTCGCCTGTAACTGCCTGTGAAAGGAGGGGAGGGTTGGCCATGCATTGCTTTAACTGCTGAAAAGCCTCTTCAAATTCGGTTGTCCATTCAAAAGTCTACCGAAGGACTTTGAAGAATGGTAAGCACTTATCTGTTGCGCGGGAAATGAAGCGGTTGAGGGCCGCCACTCGGCCGGTGAGTCTTTGAACTTCTTTGACCGTTCTGGGTGACTGCATTTCAATCAAGGCCTTGATCTTCTCGGGGTTAGTTTCAATGCCGCGCTGGCTGACCATAAAACCCAAAAACTTTCCAGATCCTACGCCGAAGGCGCACTTCTCTGGGTTGAGCTTCATGTGGTACTTGCGAAGGGTGGCGAAGGTTTCTCGGAGGTCAGTCAGATGATCAATGGAGAGTTTGCTCTTGACCAGCATGTCGTCGACGTATACTTCCATGTTCCGACCTATCTGGTGTTGGAAAACGGCATTGACTAGCCGTTGGTAGGTGGCCCCAGCATTCTTTAATCCGAACGGCATCACGCGGTAGTGGTAAGTACCTCGATCGGTAATGAAGGAGGTATGTTCTTGGTCGGACGGGTGCATCAAGATTTGGTTGTATCTAGAAAAAGCATCCATGAAGCTGAGCATCTGATGATCGGCTGTGGCATCGACCAGTAGATCGATGCGGGGAAGATGGTAGCTGTCCTTGGGGCAAGCTTGGTTCAGGTTAGAGTAATCGACACAAAGTCGCCATTTGCCGTTGTTTTTGCGGACTAGGACCACGTTTGACAACCATTTAGGGTAGTCAACGTTTGTGATGAATTGGGCCTCAAGGAGCTTGTCGATCTTTGCTGCAATAAGAGTATTGCGCTCCGGATGGAAGATGCGCTGCTTCTGGCGGTAGGGTCGGAAATGTGGTTCAATGTTGAGGCGATGGGTTATAAAGGATGGGTCAATACCCGTCATGTCTGAATGGGTCCAAGCGAATACATCTTTGTGCTCGGTTAAGAGGGCAGTAAGGTCGGCCTTGGCTTGGGGGGATAGCTGACTGCCGATCTTGGCGGTTTTCATTGGGTTGGTGGGGTCGATGGGAACCTCAATGAGCTCCTCAACAGGTTCTCCTCTGACCAGCTCATCTTCGTCTCGGACGTCAAGTCCTTCAATAATCATGGCCTCCTTCAGCTTAGCTTCCTTGAGTGAGGCGACATAGCATTCTCTGGCCACGGTTTGTTCTCCCCTCACTGTTCCGACCCCGAGATCAGTGGGAAACTTGATGGCCAGGTGGTAGGTGGAGGTGATCGCTTGGAAAGCGTTGAGGGCAGTGCGACCGAGGATGATGTTGTAGGCAGAGGGGCAATCGACAACGAGGAAGGTAAGCAACTTCGTGGTCTGCCGTGGATATTCGCCAATGGTGATGGGGAGATCAATGGAGCCGATGGAGGTCACCCGGTCGCCAGTGAAACCAACCAAAGGGGTTTGGAGGGGAGACAGACTTTCCTCCCCGATCTTGAGTTGGCGGAAGCAGTTGAGGAATATGATGTCTGAAAAGCTTCCATTGTCGATGAGAACTCGTCTGACCTTATAGTTGGAGAGGATGGCAGAAATGACGAGAGGATCATCATGAGGATAACGGATGCCTGTACAGTCGGCGTCCGTGAAGGTGATGGGCTCTGTCCACTGCTTGGGCTGTTTGGAGGGTCGGTCGACCGTGGTGACTGCCTTGTCTGAGCCCTGCCTTATTTTTCTGAGTTCTGCCTTCTGAGCCGAGCGAGATGGTCCCCCGCAAGCAAGTCCACCTGAAATGACTCTAATTTCACCAACGGGTGGGGGTGGATTACCTTGTGGCCGAGGTTGTTGCGGAAGTCGATCATGGCCTTGATTCGGTTGAGCAGGCTGCCGGGGTGGGGTGCGCCGGCGATTGTCTCTGTGGGGTTCGGTTCTTTGCCTCTGCTGAGGCCGGGTGTCCGTGAACCGGCTGAGATGGCCCTGACGTATTAGGGTCTCCACCTGATCCTTGAGGTTGATGCAGTCATCAATGTTATGGCCATGGTCCTGGTGGAAACGGCAATATTTGGACTGGTCTTTCTGGTTGGAAGGGTTCCGTGGAGGTGGGGGCCATTTGAGGGGGTAGTCCCGTTGGATCTGGTGGAGGACTTGTTCCATGGGAGAATTAAGGGGTGTGTATCGCTCGAACCGACCGGGCGGTCGAGTAGGTGCCGACCGGTCAGCGCGGGGAGGGCGGGCGTTATAAAGGGGCGTTGGGCTATTATACTAGGTGTTTCTGGGGTCTGGGTCTTTTCTCTTTTCTCGGGGAGTCGGGTTTTTAGCTGTTGGATCCTGCCGAGCGGCTAGTGAATCTTCGGCATTCATGTATTTTTGGGCTTTGGAGAGTAGGGCTGCCATTGAGGTCGGGGGGTTTTTAGAGAGGGAGAAAAGGAAATCGGATGATCGTAGACCGGCCATGAAAGCCGTGAGGATAACCTTGTCATCGTTTTCTGCCACTTGCAAGGCTTCGGTGTTGAAGCGAGTGACAAAGCTGCGTAGTGATTCCCCCTCGGTTTGACGAATGTTGAGGAGTTGGGTGGCCGGGTGTCATTGGCGCTGGGCTCCAATAAAATGGCTCAGGAAAGAATCACTGAGATGCTGAAAAGTGGAGATAGAGTCAGGTGGCAACTGGCTGAACCACAGTCGAGCTGACCCCTTCAGTGTGACGGGAAAAGCTCGGCACATGATCTCGTTAGGGAAGGCATGGAGGATCATGAGGGTGCGGTAGGTCTCCAGATGGTCGACCAGGTCCGTCGTTCCGTCGAAGGAGTCGATGGTGGGCATTTTGAACTTGGGGGGCAGGGGCTTGTCTCGGATGGAGGCAACAAATGGTGAGTTTGCCGTAGTGGAAGGCTTATGCTGGATGTTCCGCATAACCCCTTGGAGCTGGAGTTTCATAGCGCGGAGTTCAGCGTCCCAAAGGGGAATGTTGTCGCCACCAGAGGGAGACAGGTGTTGAACGCTGCTGGCTTCTCCCTCAGGGGCTGGTGCTACGACCGATGGGTGTGGGGGTGGGGGTGGTGGATTTATATGTGGGTGAGGAGGTCGCAAACCTCCAAAGTTAGGTGGATTGGGTTGTGGGACAGTATGGCTCGGAGTTCGTTCTGGATTTGGTGGAATGTCTGGAGGTGGTGGTGGAGGAATGGGGAGGTTTCTTTGGAGTAAAGCATTTATCAGGGCCTGATTTTGCTCAGCCATACGGTTAATGTTGTTGGTAAACTCGATGAAATACTGAGGTGGGTTGTTCGGGTTGGGAGGGTCGGTTTGATGGTCGGCAGCATTATGGTGAGAAGCCATAGATCTAGTCGTGACCATGCACCTTGATGGGTAGGAGAGAAAGGTTACTGGGACAGGGTCTCCGGCGACAGTGAGCACAATTGGCGCACGGAAAGAACAGTTCCCACAGACGGCGCTAACTGATAATGCAGTTCGTTCCCGGTGGATAGACTGGACCGATCCAGGCTCCTCAAGCCCACGTCTGAGTGGCCAAGCCCACTAGATGACCTGCAAACAAGTTCAGCGGGGAACGGGGTAGTTCCCAAACGAACCCTCCGACGGGCAAGTTAGCAAGTAGGGAGAAGAGATAAAGTGTGTAGAGGGAGAGAGAGATTGGAGATAGAAAGCTTAACCTTCTTCTTGTCTTCGATGCTTGCTTATATCCTTCGGTAATCATTTCACTGTCCCTTCTAACGTGCCCACATCGCCCAAGGCCTGTGCTGTAGCTTACCTTGTTCAGGGTGAGGGGGGCGCTGTTCCGATGGGGAGGTGTTGTCGTAATAAATGCTATGATGGGCTGCATTAATGGTGATGTATTGTGGCAATAACTTTGCAGATCTTCGTTTGCTGATGTGGCCTGTCTTACACCTGCCATATGTCCGAATGTCATTGGCCCTTCACGCCCAGTTGGCCTCCAGTTGTCCTGGATTTTACCCACCGGGTTATGCAATGGGCTCCAAATGGTGGGCTTGGGGTTGTTCACTGTGGGCTGTGGCCTTTGTGGGCCTATCCATGTCAAAAATATATATAAATATATATATGTTTGATGAATATATATATATTAAATTATAAAAATATTTTAAATGAATGTATTCTATTTATTTTTAAATTATAAAAATATTTATAAAATAATTATAGCAACACAGTTCAATTCCGATGCAATTTAATAGTTAAACTAATAACTTATTCATCCGATCTCCTTTTTATTCATTCACCAATCTAATTTTCAAAACATTGAAAATGAAATGTGTCCAAGACCACCAAACTAGTGGATGATTTATCATTATTTTGGTCAAAAGGGCTTGACATCATCAGTCATCAACCAACAACTCTCTCTCTCTCTCTCTGCAAATTCGCCTGTTTGGTTGTCAAATTATTTTAAACATTTCACTGCTTTCACAACCACGAGCTGTGCTCAAAACCACTCTTCTACTAATCCGTTGGGGAAGATGGTTTGTGGTTAAAATAGTCACAAAAGACAAAATAGGTTATTTTAGCCACAATAAACAAAACATCACATCTAACTTATAATCATTACATTATTTTCTCACAAAAAAGTCAAAAAGTCAAAAAGTCATTCCCAAACCAAGCTTTTTAACCCAAGGTAAAATAATCAAAAAAACTAAAAAGCCAAAAAGCCAACCCATTTCCCAAACCAATCCTAAAGAACCTTCTTCTGCTTTTTCCTCTTTGCTTTCTCTGTTTGTCTTACCCAAATCCGCGTGTAATTTATGTTTGTTGTCAAATTGTTTTTGTCCTTTTGCTTTTCACAGCTTTCACAACCACTTTTTAAAGATTAATAAGCCCCTTTATATATATAAGAATGATCCGGATCCCTTTTTTCCTTACCCCACGACCCCCCACGACCTCCTCTTGGATTGATTGGCCAGATTTTCTACCCCAACACAACACCAACACTTGCTTGGTTCCAGTAAAGTAAAATGAACCTTCCTCTGCTCAACACAACACCAACACTTGCTTGGTTCCAGTAAAGTAAAATGAACCTCTCTCTGCTCTCTCTCTCTCTCTCTCTCTCTCTGCCTCTGCCTCTACCTCCCTATAAATACAGTTTCTCACATACCCCAAAACTCATCATCAACCAACTCATCTTTTCTCATTATTCACTGCAAGCAATTGTCATTCACATTCCTATAAAACTCTCTTCCTTTCAATACCAACTACAAAAATATCAATGGCTTCTTCTTCTTGTGGTAGCTCAATACTGTTGTTGATGATATCTGCAATTGTATTAAGCTCTGTATTGGCTGTTGTATCAGCTAGTAACTTCAATCAAGACTTTACCATCACATGGGGTGATGTCAGGGCTAAAATCCTCAACAATTCCCAACTTATTACCCTTGCTTTTGACAAAACCTCTGGCTCTGGCTTCCAATCCAACAATGAATATCTCTTCAGAAAGATTGATATGCAACTCAAGCTTGTCCCTAGAAACTCTGTTGGCACTGTCACTGCCTATTATGTATGTTTTTCTTGTCATACCTATTATATATAGTATTAGCATCAATGTTTTTAATAGAAACAGTAAGCTCTTATGATTAATATCTAATAAATATGATTCTTGTATTGCAGTTATCATCACAAGGAACAACCCATGTTATCCGCAGAGTCAGTTGGTGTTCCATACCCAAAGAACCAACCCATGAGGATATACTCCAGTCTGTGGAATGTTGATGATTGGGCAACAAGAGGTGGACTTGTCAAAACTGATTGGACAAATGCTCCATCCACTGCTTCATACAGAAATTTCAATGCCAATGCTTGCATTTGGTCTTCAGGATCATCTTCTTGTTCTTCTTCATCCAGGGCCGGCCCTGAGATTTAGGAGGCCTAAGGCGAACTTTGAAAATGGGGGCCCCTCTTACATTGGAAATTTTTTTTTTTTGAATAAAACGATAAGTTATAACTTTTTTATTTGTTTGTAGCCACAAAAAAATTTACTTGCACATATAATCATTAAAATTATAAACAAAACAATTTAATGAAACAAAATTAGGGCAAAAAAATTAAGAAAAAATTATTCAATTAAAACTGATAAAGACCTAGGTAAAAAAATTTGGGCAAAATTATTTATTCTACTAAAATCTAATATATAAAGAAGGTTAAAAAAAAAAAAAATAGGGCCCATATATTGTATGTATTGTTTTTCTTGGCTCCAAACATTTTTTTTATATATACATTTTCATTTTAATAAATATAAGCAAAAAAACTGCACTTATAAATAAATATGGACTAAACCATACATGGACCCAATAAAATATTTTGGGGCCCTTTAAATTGATCCTAAAACCAAAAAAAAAAAAATTGAGCCTATAATATTTTATCAAATTTGAAAACCCTATTTCTAGGCCAAAATTTTGGAGCCTAAGGCCCAGGCCTTACTGGCCTTAGGCCAGGGCCGGTCCTGTCTTCATCATCTAATAGCAATGCATGGCTCTCAGAACAGTTAGACTCCACAAGCCAAGAGAGATTGAAATGGGTGCAGAAGAACTACATGATATACAATTATTGCACTGATTCAAAGAGATTTTCACAAGGATTTCCTCCAGAATGCAGCATGTCATAAAATATTAAATGCAAACTGTATATCACTTCCACTATTCAATTCTTTTATTATTTAATCTTTATCATTGTAATTATTCTTAAAGCCAATAAAACAGTTCACTACTTTTCTATATTATCCACCACAATGTTTAGGAGTTTTTGTGATTTATCTCGTCTTCTACTTCGGAGTAAAATAGCTTAAAATAATTATCGGCAATCGTATGAAATTATTTTTCTTTCAAGCAAGATAGTGGAAATTATTTTTCTTGTTCTAACTAGAGTGGTGAACAAGTCAAATTGAGCCACGTGATGAGTTATTTAAATTTTACTTACAGGTCGTTTGGTTTTTGAGTTGGGTTAAAAAATCATAAAAGGATAAAAAAAAGTCAAAAAATCACAAAAGAACAAAAATCACAAAAAGATAAAAAAAAAAAAAAAAAATACCATTCCAAAGCTAAAAAGTCAAAAAAGCCAAATAAGAGTGCCAAACAATCAAAAAAATCTCAGACTAAAAAAGTTAAAAAAATCAAAAAACTAACTAAAAAAGTTATTACCAAACAAGTACTTAAAAATTAAACCATATACATACCCATTTAAATGAGTATGCACATGAGATGTAGTTGAAAGATAGTAGATATATTATTCTTAACTTCAAATTTTTAAAGGGAATGCTATCGTACATACTGCTCAAATAGTATATACCATATGCATCATATTACATGTTTTTAGTGGTATATGTCATGTATTTTTGTAATAAATAATATGTAATTTTTTGATAGAGTAATGACAATTTATGGTTCAAAAATAATATTACCCATTTTGTGGTGATGTTGTGTATTTTTTTATCCAAAAATTTTCTACCCAAAAAATATGTAACATTATCACGAAAAACGTAATAATATTTTTGAATCATAAATTATCGTAACTCTATAAAAAATTTATGTAAAACCTATCACAAAAACACATAACAGAGCGCATATATTACACTTTTTTGAGAAATGTGTCCTATAACATTACCCAAAAATAATAACATCTGTGTATGGTACACAATATCCCTTTTAGCAACATCAGATAATTGAGTGAAAATATAAGGATGAAAACAAATTCAATTTGGATTCATTTGGGAAGTGATTTTTAGTAATTTTTTAATTTTTTAATTAAAATATGAGATGAAAATATATAAAGTGTTTGAGAATATTTTTTTGATTTATTTTGAAAAAAATGTGTAAAAAAGAAGCGAAGGAATCTTTGATTTTAAATATATAATTTTTCACTTTTTAAATTTCTTAGGGTGAAGTTATTGAGTGTTGCTAGAGCTTGGCCATTTTTTCACTTTAGTCCTTAAAATTTATTTTTTACCACTTTGACCTTAGTTTTTCTCAATCTATTCTTAAAACTAATTTCTGTGTAAAATTAGACAACAAATGTCATAATAACTGTCACATAATATAAAAATATATTATTATATTAGGATTTGAGTTTATGTAAGAGGTATAAGTTATATATAATAAAATATTTCTATACCACGTGATTATTAATGTATTATTTTCTATCTAATTTCGAACATAAGTTAATTTTAGAAATAAACTAAGAAAATCTTGAAACATGAAGGACCAAGTAAAAAGGTGATCAAATATAGAGGGGTTAAGTGTAATTTATCCTTTTTAATGACTTTTAAATTTTAAAACTAAAACATCATCTCCCAAACAAGGCCAGTAGGGTTGTAATTTTGGCCCGCAGCCCGTTAAGGCCCGAGCCCAAGCCCAGCTCGAGACCTTGGACCAAGGCCTGGGCCATTGTTTTGAAGCTTAGTCCGGCCCAATCCATGGGCCCAGCCCGCTTGGCCCGGCCCATCGGCCCGCTCAAGGCCCGCCCAAAAGCCCGGTCCGAGGCCTGGCCCGATTTTTTGGCAATAGCCTGGGCCAAAATTACACCCCTGAAGGCCAGTCATTTCTGTAGACTTCAATTTGATAGTTTAGAGGATCAATCTAAATAGTTTATCCAACAACAAGCTATTGGTTTCTACTAGTTGATTTTTCTGTCAATGTGAATTATGATATATCAAAAGGAGTGGTGATTCATCCCACTAATTTTTTGACCACTAATAGCTCTAATGAGCTAAAAAAAAAAAAAAAAAACAAACAAACTCAAGCCAAAACATCACATCACTTTGGTGGGGGCCACTGTGCCACATCATTAGTGATGCTCTAGAGCTCCCAATTTAGTGCTCTAAAACATTATTCTATCAAAAGTCATATTTAAAGGTGAAATGTAAATGAGAAAGTAAGATATCGTTTGGCAATGTCTATAGTTTTTTATTTATGGTTTATAGAAAATATTAAATATGTTTATGTTTATTTTTGGTAAAAATGACACTACTAGAGAACATATTTTTTGAGTCGGCAGGTTACCGTCGCAAAAAACATAATTGCCGTCGCAAAAACATTTTTGTGACGGCCTTTCGACGGCATGGTGAGGGACGAGAGTACGTGGGTCGCTAAAACTTTTTGAGTCGGCAAATGTGCCGTCACAGAATATTTGCGACGGCAAAGTGTATTAATTGAGACGGTATCCTGCCGTCGCAAAAAAGACCAAAAAATCTAATACTATTATTTATGTCGGTACATTACCGTCACTATAGCTTTTTTTGCGTCGGCAATGTGCCGACTCTAAAAAAATTCACCTGTATATTACATAACTTTTTTGAGACTGTTAGTTGCCGTCACAAAAAAAAAAAAAAAAAAAAAATCATAAAAAAGTCATTTCTTTTTTGTAATTAATACCTGTATTATGTTCGTTGAAATCTAATAAAAAAAATGCATTCAATCAATAGACATTCATTAATTCATTCATTCAAAAACCAAAAATGTTTATACAAATTCAGTCATCATCAGCTTCATTGACATCAAAATATTAACAAAAAATTTGTTACATCATACAAATAGTATGGTAGCAATATGTTATAAATATTAAGTACAAAAAGCTTGACATCTCAAACTATAATATAATATGTCCAAAAATAAAATTAGCTTCCATGCCACCATTAATTCATCCATCAGTCTTCATGCAAAACCTGAAAACAAAAACCAAAACAAAAACAAATTAAATCAAATATTAGGTTATATAATATATATATATATAGCTTCACCAAGTCAGACCACAAGCCAAATGGATGCAAAAATGATCAGGATAAAAATGAAGAACAAAATCATAATTCAAGCTAATAAGAGCAGATAATCTTTCATTATATCATTTTCTGAGAGGCAAATTGGTAACACAAGCAAATTTGTAGTTCAAGCTTTACATTCAGCCAAAAAGCAAGAACAGATATAATATGGTAGACACATGCTAAAATTCAGAAATTTGCGGGAAAAGGATACAATTGGCATAATGGTCAAACAAGTGGTAACCAGTTATTTCATGAATTAAAATTTGATTCACTAAAAAAATGATTTAAAAATGCACAGAAGATGGAATCATCATCCACCAATGTAAGGGAATGGTCATTCCATAAGGAAGCTAAGGAATAACCAATCCATTTCATTTCACTTTCAAGCCCAAAAGCTTGTAGATTTCAAGTCATGGGTCAATTTGGTCAATTTTTATATATATGCTTGTATTTAGTTAATGACAGAGTAGTCTTAGCTTGTTAGTCTCTACAAACTATGGAACATTTGGATTTTTCTTTTCGTTGATGTTTAGAATGTAATTTAAAGGCACCAAGAAGGATAAGAGTTCAAAACATAGGACTTCCTCTTAGGCACACCACCCAAGGAGAATTTTTATGACAAAGGGAGAGTCTATGAAGACAGAAAAGAAGTCTACTTAAGGGATGAGTTCTTCAGATTGTATATGACTCCACATATTATCGTATGAATCCTACGGAACGTATTGAATTAAATTTGCAGCTATAGGTAGGCATTACTTAGTAAGGGTTATATTAGAGATAGTCTTAAGTGATTTTTGGTGGGAGAAGTGATCTACTCTACTTTCTAAAAAGGAAAGACAAATGATCTCAATGTGCTGGTTTCTGTTTCTTTTCTTTCTTTTTTTTTATATATTTTTTTATTAACTAATTAAGTTGTATAATTAGGTATATTTGTTAGTTTTCTTAGTTCTATGGTAGCATCCTTGGGAGGAGGGTGCTTGTAAGTTATTTGTGAGCATCTTATCATCGAGGGGTTGCTTGTAAGCAGTTTGTCGCCTACTTCTTGATGTAGTGATTGCATCATTGCATGTAGGACACCTATTCATAGGTGGTTGTGTGTAAAGTCATGTGTTGCTTATCATTTGATTGTTGCATGAAAGCCATGTGTCACTAGTTTGTTTTAAGTGGCTGCATGATTGCCTTTTGTCATCTTCTTATTATTTTTGAATTTTTTCTATTTCAAGATACTTCATTAGTAACGTCCTCAGCTACTTATATATAGGCCTATAATCACACTTTTATAGGAATTTTTTGAGAAAGTGAATATCTAGATTTTGGTATTTTGTTGCAGGTTTATTTTGCTACTTCTTAGAGTTTGTTTTCCGGCCCCAAAGCTAAAAATTGAAATTTTGGACTTTGGTATTGTACCCTTACTTTGCTACTTCTTAGGATTTGGTTTCAAGCCCAAAAGCTTGTAGATTTCAAGTCTGCTTGCGGGATTTTTCAGAATCCATTCCAAAAATCTGGAATGGAATTATAATTCCATCAGAATGTCCATTCTCTAATTTGATTCACTAAAAAAATGATTTAAAAATGCACAAAAGATGGAATCATCATCCACCAATGTAAGGGAATGGTCATTCCACAAGGAAGCTAAGGAATAACCAATCCATTTCATTTCACTTTAAAAATGTAATACAAGATGCTACGTATGTAATAGAGATACCTGCACAGGAGAACCCAACAACTCATCATCTTGACTATCATGATCTCCTACAGACTTCCTGACTTGTTGACGTCCACTAGAGGCATTTGGAAGCTATATAACCAACACCAATACCATTTTATTAAATATGATACATAGAAATAAAATAAAAGAAAAGAAAAACAAACAAATTGCCCAAGTTATTCAGTTAGTCATTTTTACTCCACCTGTATACCACTTAGGCCACCTTGGGACCTTATGAAGTCCATCCAAACTCTAACTTGCTCGAACTCTACCTTCAACTTCTCAGTGACCCTTTGCTCAATCTCAACCGTCAGCCTTTGCTCAATCTCAACCGTCAGCCTTTGCTCGATCTCTTCACTAACTGTTTGGCGTACTTGTTGAGTGATCTCCTCAACAGTCGATGATGAGGATACTTGTGATGAACTGGCATCTTTTTTGTACACTGCACTTCGAGGCACACCTATCCCATAAGTCTTGCAATATCCGTGTCCATCCTTTCCTACTAGGTTATGGAAAATCTTATCATGTACCTCTTCTGTCCTCAGGGGCTCGTCTATCATTGAGAGTTGCTCATTATACTCATCCTAAAATTTAAAGATATTAGTATACAAATAGCACAGTTAAAAAAAATATTAAACCAATATGCAAAGGCCCATACCAAAAATAATTTCACATCTGGATCAGTTATCGTGCGTGTCTTCATGAAGACATTCATTTTGTTAGTGCTCTCTCCATCAGTCATCATCTAAAATTGCCAAACAGATAAGAGTTAGCATTTTGTTAATTTTTATATAATTGTTAATACAAATCATTACCTTATGTCGTATATCGGCAAAGGGTGTTCTCCCGGTCCTATGCACTGGACCACGCAGCTCCCGATTTTTAGAATTACGGTTAGCAATCTTCTGTAAAAGTAAAGCATTCACATTTTACAAAACTATTAATTAAATGTCATACAAGAGATACATGAATATATTTGTATACCATTGCATCTTTACTACTCCAATACTCCACCATCACCCTCCATTGTTCTGGCAAAATGTCCAAAGGCACTTTTTCATTGATATTTGGATCATCTTTAAAAGGCTTGTAGTGATTGGTCTTAGTCTTATGTTTGTGATCCTTCCATAATTTGTTACATGAGTCTATGACCACTTGCTTCAACCCTTCTGGAGCATATAACAAGTTATCCTACACAACACAACGTAATGGAAATAAGATTAGCAAACATCATAATTAATACAGTGAAAATAAAATAGCAAACATTATAAATGTATAAGACATTTGAAATAAAATTATTAAGCATTATAAACAAGACAAATGGAATGTACAAACAAATAAATTTATACCTGAACCTCCTTCCAAATGCCTTCCACAATATCTTCAGGTACTGAGCCCCAACTAAGATAAGTTAGAGGAACTCGGTGTGGATTGCGCACAATCTGACCCAACTGCCCCTTAAATGACCGTCCTAGTTTATTAAGTGGCTGGAACATGGCATTAAATTCTACATTTAGCTTTGCTCCTGTACCCCATTCCTTGATTCCCTTAGCACGACCACGACCATGCCTCCGCGAAGAAGGACCTGAAATACAAAATTTATTTAAAAAAAAATTTAATACAAAACATATCATAAGACAAAAAATATATACCGGAGTCACGTGACTCTAATACAACAGTGGGCACTAGTGATGGTTGACTTCTTTGCGGTTGTAGCTCCAATGATGGTGTCACATCTCTTGGTCGACACACAGACGTATGTGATGATTGAGAGGTTTCAATGCCATCTGAATCATTTTCATGCATCTGTAATAATGCATCACCCATAGTAGTAGCAACATATTTTCTTTTTCCCATAAGTACCTGAAATTCTATATTTTTGTTCGGTAAGTAAGTTATAAAATGGGACAAGAAAATATACAAATGTACAAAAGGCATACCTCATGAAACCTAACAAACTAGAAAACAAATAAAAGCAAAACAACACCTGTAATGGCAAAACAACACAGCAAAACCAGCAGAGCTATAGTAGTCCACCTAGCGAACCAGAACTCATATATTGATAATACAATATACAAGTACCTATAAAGAAACATAAAGTAATAGATTCTCAAGTTGTAATGCATTACTAATTGGATTGATAATAGAAATAATTATTACAAAAAAAGAGTACTTTCAGATCATCATACAACTACAAATATTCATTACACATCAAATGTCTCTCCTTCTGTTCCTTCCCTCACCCAGCCCACTTCTTCATCCCGGAGCATAACATTTTCTTCCAATTGTTGATCCATATAAGGCTCAGCTTGAGGATCATTAGATTGCATACCAAATAATCCTCTTTGAGACATCTTCACAACAACATTCCAATCTGGTTCCAAAGGGTCTGGGACATACCAAACTTGCTCTGCTTGGGATGCCAAGATGAAAGGCTCATGATTTTGATGGTCATCTCGATACAACAAGTGCTTAAAGTTGACCAACTTGAATTTAAAGACATCTTCTTTCATCCCACGAACATTGTCAATCCAATCACACTTAAACAACACATATTTTGTGTCATTACTGTACCGGACTTCGATAATGTCAATCAATCGTCCGTAATAATAAACAGCTCCCACACGAGGATTTTTGTCCTTCCGGCTAGCATAACTCATTGTATTTGCCTTCAAACAAACACCACTATTTTGAGTTGTTCGATTGTTATCAATGGTGTTGATACGAAATCGACAACCATTGATAATATAGCCATTAAATCTCCTTGCCAAGTTAGTAGGACCATTTGCCAATGTATTGATTTGTTCAGAAATTGTGGCATTTGTCACTCGTAAAGTTTGGACCTATTAAAAAAATAATCAAAATTCAATATAAATAAAAAAATGTTAATATAAATAAACACTATGTAATATAGATGATATATTTAAATATACATACATGATCCACAAACCAAGTGTGGAATGTTTGAAAATGTTCACGTTGAATTTGATGATCATCTGCACGTGGCATTTTGCTTTTGAGGAATTCAAGGTGCTTGCTATGTAAATTGAAAGATATGTTAGATAATTTCCTTGTTTCATAGGGAAAGGAAGGGGAGGAGAAAGGAGAAAGAGAGGGAATAATAATAATGGATGATGCAACTTACATTATAAATGGACCAACTGAACTTGTATTGAATAAGATATGTCGATGAGCTTGTGTCCATGCATTATTATCAAGATAAAATATAGTGCTCTCCCCAATAGCACGACCCATGTTATCATCACCATCGTAGTTCCTCACCGGTCGGTTACTTCTAGTTTCAACATCATCCAAATACCGTGCACAAAATTCCATGCACTCTTCCATCAAGTAACCTTTAGCAATTGAACCTTCTGGATAAGCTCGGTTATGCACATACTGCTTCAACGTAAGGAGAAACCTTTCAATTGGATACATCCACCTGAATTGCACTGCTCCACCAATCAAAGCTTCATCAGCTAAATGTATAGGCAAATGTTCCATTAAATCAAAGAATGCAGGTGGAAATATTTTCTCAAGATGACAAAGTGTTACACTAATGCGATTTTGAATGTATTCCAAATCAGCCGCACGATTCTCCTTGGAGCACAATTGCCGAAAAAAATTGCACAATTCAATCAAGGGTTGAACCACATTCTTGGGCAAGGATTTGCGAATAGCCAATGGTATAAGTTGTTGCATCAAAATATGACTATCGTGACTCTTAAGACCTCCAATACTTCTATCTTCTAAATGCACACGTCTTGAAATATTTGATGCATACCCATCTGGCACTTTCACTCCTTTTAGTACTTTGAGAAATATATCTTTTTCATTCTTACTCATTGTAAATTGTGCAGGAGGTAAGTACACTTTGTTGGACCCTTTTGATTGCACATGTAGTGGTCTTCTAATATTCATCTCTTGCAAATCACGTCGAGCACTCACATTGTCTTTAGATTTTCCCACAACTCCAAGTAATGTCCACAAGACATTATCACAGACATTTTTCTCTATATGCATCACATCAAGATTGTGCCGAATTAGGTTGTGCTTCCAGTACGGTAGTTCATAAAATATACTCTTCTTCTTCCAATTATGGCTTCGAGATTTGGAAGTTCCCCTATCTCTTTGTCTCTGTTGCCTTTTCTTAAGGTCATCAATCTTGTATTGGGTCAAGATATCTTCTGAATCCAACTGATGCAATAACTCAGATCCAGACAACAATTGAGGTTTGCTTCCCCATTCTCGTTTGCCATCAAATGATACTCTATCCTTTCGAAATTTATGATTGCTAGGCAAGAACCGACGATGCCCAATGTAGGAATGCTTTTTACCATGTTTCAACCAACATGATACCTTTTGTGTGTTACAACAAGGACAAGCATATTCACCTTTGGTACTCCAACCTGATAAGTTGGCATAAGCTGGGAAATCATTAATTGTCCATAGCAAAGCTGCATGCATTTGAAACATTTGATTGGTTAATGCATCAAATGTGGCAACTCCTTCATTCCACAATTCCTTCAACTCCTCAATTAATGGTTGTAAATATACATCAATCTTGTCCCCAGGTCCTTTTGGGCCATCGATAAGTACAGACAAAATGAAAAATGGTTGCTTCATGCACATCCATGGGGGTAAGTTGTAAGGAATTAACACGACCGGCCAAGTGCTATGAACTATGTGCATTGATCTGAATGGATTGAATCCATCAGATGCTAACCCAAGCCTTACACTTCGACTATCACTAGCAAAGACGCTATTTTGTCGATCAAAATCTTTCCATGCAAGGGAGTCAGCAGGATGCCTTAACACACTATCATCAATTCGTTCCTCTTGATGCCATCTCATGAGCTTTGCCGTTTTGGATGACATAAACAATCTTTGCAACCTTGGCTTCAAAGGAAAATATCTCATTTGTTTTGCAGCTTTACGTTTACCATGTCTTTTACCATCATTCGATTTCCATCTACAACTCTTGCAAACAACACATTCATCAAGACTTGCATGATCATTTCGGAACAACATACAACTATTGGGGCATGCATCCCAAGTCTCATATGTGAAGCCCAAATCCTCAGTTACTTTCTGAGCCTCATAGTATGAACTTGGAAGTTTCACACCTTCAGGAAAAGCCTCATTCAATAACTCAAGTAGCATGTCAACAGATTTGTCTGTCCATTTATTGAGCACCTTCATATGCAAAAGTCTAACAATGAACGACAATGATGTGAACTTCTTACAGCTTGGATACAGTTCACTTTATGCATCTTGTAGAAGTTTGAAATACTTTATAGTTTCTTCATTTGGACCCATGCAAGCCTCATTTGTACTTAGATCATCATCCTCAACATTTACATGTACATGTGGATTTCTTAGAGTATCGTTTAGCATTCCAATCATATCATCCCTAACATTTGAATCCACCAACGTTTCCATATCCTCATTACCATGCAAAGGAACATATGCTTCACCATGATTAGTCCAATTTTTATACTTCTTAAAGAAGCCATTACTGTAAAGATGATCCTTCACAATTTCTCGTGAAAAATTATAGCGATTCTCACAATTCCTGCAAGGACAACTAATATATGAACCTTAAGTCCTATTAGTGTATGCAAACTTTAGGAATGTATCAATCCCATCCAAGTACTCCCTTGACATCCTAGTTCCTAAATCAATCCAACTTTTATCCATCGTCCCACTTTTCTTAACTTTGCCTGTGAAAATCACATCACATTAATTACTAAAGGTTTACAATTTAAAACAGTGAGCTACAAACTACAATATATATTTATGCATTCCTAAATTATGAAGTTAGAACATGTGTATAACTACAATAAACCATTAGAAGTTATGCATAAGACTCTGCCAAAGACAAAAAAATAAATCGTGAAATTAATTGGGAAATTCCTTCAGCACCATCCTTGGCACCTTCGACACAGAAAAATAAATTTTCTCTTTGCCGATAAAAAAGTATATTTGCAACAAATATAGACTATATTCTATTGGAAATTAAAGATGAATCTTGTACATAGCTATGGAATTATATAGGGTTCCACTTTATCGAACTAGCCATGAGAAGAAACTAGAAAGAAATTTCTCCCAAACTCTCTCTCCCTCTCTCTCTCTCTCTCTCTCTGAGGACAGTGCAAGAACAAGGCAAGGTGGGAGTTTCTGGTTAGTATATATATATATATATTTTGTAGAGCCATTTCTTGGTTTTGAACTGATTCATATATAGTATATGGATAATCAATGAATAATGTTTCAGAGTTCATAAATGAGTTTGAGATTATCACTTGTTTATGTCTATTCAATTCGATCGGTTATTGATTAATAACACTATATAAGATGATATCAATATTATACTAAATATTTGTTCAAGCCCACATATCTATACTATATGTATATATATATTTATTTATGTCAAATGTCTCATTTCTCTAACTAATAAAATAAAATAAAAAGGTTTCCCTTAATGTCTGAGGGTATGAGGATTAAAATTTAAGACCTTAAGTCTAAGGAATAATATTTTTATCATTTGAATGGCACACAATATATAATAAATTATTTATTTATTTAAATAGCATACGCAAATATGTATACATATATATGGAGAGAGAGAGAGAGAGTATGCGTTTAACACTAGTAGGATAGGAAGTTACATTAAAGAGAGTGAGAGTGAGAGTGACAGAGTAGTAATTGTTTAACACTAGTAGCAAGTTATTTTCTTTGAATAAATATCTACTCACGAAGTTGAGTTCTAAGGGTTGGTGCGAAAACATTTTCCACCAGCATGAGCAATGGAGTGGACTGCACTCAAAGGGAATACATATTCATATATTAAGCATGCTTGTGTCTATGTAAGTCAATCTTTTCGGCTCTATTCAATAAACTTGCCTATAAGTACTTTCAATGAGGCAAATGGCCATGTTTAGGCCATATAATATATCTGCCTTGTTTGGTGGGTACCCTAGTTGGTCTGCCATTTCTTCAATGACAACCACAGTTGAATCACACATATAGGACCATTTGATGGGTACAGATTATCATGACCTCATGTTCAACAATGTACATCACTATTCATGATCATTGTATACAAAACAAACATGTCTTGCCTTCTGAAGTTCTCTTGTGGTGTTAGGGTAAAAAAAACTCAAGCATGAGTTGATCTAAAATATAAAATTAAAAAAAAAATCACAAGGATGAATTTGTTAATTATTATGATGAGACATTAGCAATGAAAACAAAAATTATATTCTTACAATTTTTTTATATAAATTCTTCACCAGAATGATATATCATATATATGATGGTGATAGTTTTATTATTAAAGTAGTCATTTATTTTAAAATGATCAAGTTTAAATTTAACTGCATATATATATATATATATTTTTTCTGTATGTGTAACATATATATATTTTTTTCTCTCTCTCTGTCTCACTAATATATTTGTCTTTATACTTTAGTAGAAAAATCAATGGAGATGGAATCATGTGTCCCTCCTGGCTTTAGATTTCACCTAACGGAGGAAGAACTCATGGGATATTATCTCAAGTGAAAGATTAACTCATTGAAAATTGATTTAGATGTCATTGTCGACATTAATTTTTGATAACAACTAGATTAAAATACAATTATAATTAGATTTGTTTTGATAAGTAGTCGAATAGTTTAGGATGTCAAAATAAATACCTTCGAAGATGCCTTTTCTGAAGATTCAACCTTTCAAAATACTTATCGCTTGATAATTTGGCTGTGACAGAAGTGCAAATTTACCTTCAGTCATACAGTTGGCCTTAAATTTGCTAACTTCATATCATAGTAGTAAGGAGAGTTAGTTGACCCAATAGACTGGTGATAGAAAAAAATGATTTTTTGCAAGTGATTGCACTCATTATTTGGGTTTGTTAGAAAACATATTTGTTTGCAGAGATTGCCTATGTATGGGATGGACTGCTTACATTAGCTTTTTCTTCATTATGGACTCATGATTTTTGTTGTTGAACTGTGAAAGATTGGGTAAATTACACTGTTCTACCCTGAGGTTTCTAACCCACTGGGCAGTTTTGAGCTGGCTCTTCTCACCCACAACTCATATATACTCAGCCCAAACCCACCCATTTTCCATCCATACATCTCACCATCTTCCCAAGTAACTCAACCACCATCACACCATCGCATAAATTGACCCCACTTCAGATTATATTGGTGACTTGACATTCATAGCAAAAAATAGGGTCTGTACTTGGTGTAATGTTTGATCAGCTGAAGTTTAACTCATTGAAAATTGATTTAGATGTCATTGTCGACATTGATCTCTACAGAATTGAACCATGGGACATCCAAGGTAAATTGGCTTTCTTTTCAAATTTTTTCCTATTACTTAGACCAATTGACCAACCATTAATCCCTCATATATAGAAAGCTCAAAAACAGAGAACATTTTTTGGGTACATATCAAGCCAAACCCATTCGGTGAAAGAACAGGGCCGAAAGATTACAAATGCGTACACCATTTTTTCCCAGTTTGATTCCAGAGAAAGCTCAGAATTAACAAGGGGTGAAAGAATACAAATCGAACACTCAAATCATCTACTATTTCAATTCTTAGAGACTGATATATATATACATATATATATATATATAGGGAGAGAGAGAGAGAGAGAGAGAGAGAGAGAGAGCACTTACCCGCAAGAGGACAGTCGGCGGTGTTGGTGGAGGGGAGGAGAGTCGGTGGTGCCGGTGGAGATGGAGAATCGGCGGTGCCGGTAGAGAGGAGAATCAGCGGTGCAGTGCAGGTAGAGAGGAGAATCAAGTTTCTGTTTAGTGATGAACCAAGACTTTAGGGCAAAAAGAGAAAAGAATAAAAAAATAAAGAGGAAGGTATATATATCAGGTTTAAAAACTATGTCGTTTTAATTTTTTTTCAATTACTTTTTGTGACGGCACATATGACCGACGCAAATGTGATCTGAAATGGCGTGAAACAAGGCGCGCGAAGCAATTTTTGGAGCCAAAAAAATTATAAAAAAAATTAAATAATTTTTTTTGAGACGGTAAAAATTTGGCCGACGCAAATAAATTTTTTTTGTGACGGCATAGTCTGCCGACTCAAATAATAACACTAAATAAATTTTTTTTGAGACGGTCCTACTTTGCCGACGCTAATAATACATTTTTGAGTCAGCAAATGTTTCTGTCACAAATAATGGGACTCAAATAGCTCATTTTCTTGTAGTGTGAAGATAAAAAACGTGTTTCGTAAACAATTGAATATGTTTTAAAAAAAAGTGAAAAGGGGTGGTTGCGAGAAGTGGTTGTTAACAATTGGAGATAGTGATCAAAGGTGGTTGTTAGCCAGAAGGTAGTGGCTGAAAGTGGTTGCCACTAGGGAGAGATAGTTGATGGCCATGGAAAGTGCTAGTAAAAAGTGGTTGCTAGTAATCGGAGATGGTGGTTGGTCAATCGCCTAAGTCGGTAGTTGAAGGTGGTTTTTAACAAAAACTTGTGGTCAAAAGTGATCAACACCGGTAGGAGGTGGTTACACTACTACAAAAACAGATAAAGATCACACTTTTTTGTGTGATGTATGTTATTTAATCACACGTTTTAAGTTTTATTGAAATGTGATCTTTGGGAGTGTGATTAAAAGGGGGCATTTTTAATCATACATTTTAAGTGTAATTAAAAATATTTAGATTACATTTTTAAGTGTGATTAATAACATTTAGATTACACCTTTTAAGTGTGATTAAAAATATTTAGATCACACCTTTTAGTCATCAAAAACTCATTCGTGAAAAAAAAAATTTACGCTCACTAACTTCTCATTTGCTATTGTTAAGATTCGAACCATCAACCTCTTGTACTATAAACAAGATACAACACACTCTTTCCACCACACCTCTATAACACTATATGATTATATATGCAACATCTATTATTTATATAGTACATAGACCCGTATTAATATAAAAGTATATATATAAAGATAATTATTTTTTATTGAACATAATTTATGTAAAAATAAATTATTTACTAGAAAAAAAAAAGAGACTACTTTTGGCGACTAAACATAATTTTAGGCGCCAATTCTATACTTTTGGCTACTAATTATTTTTTAGTCGTTAAAAAATTAAATTCCCAGGCAAAAATTATCAAAAAGCCTCACTTTTGGCTACTAAACATCTTGTTAATTGTCCAATGCCTCAGTTTTGGCTACTAAATTTTTTTTAGTAGCCAAAAAATCTCACTTTTGGCTACTAAAATTTTTTTAATCGGTAAAAGCCTCACTTTTGGCGACCAAACATCTTTTTAGTCGCCCAATGCCTCACTTTTGGCAACTAATTTTTTTTTAGTCGCCAAAAAGCCTTACTTTTGGCTACTAAAATTTTTTTAGTCAATAAAAGCCATATATGGGCAACCAAACAGATTTTTAGTTGCCAAAACCTATACTTTTGGCTACTAAATTTTTTTAGTCGCCAAAAATCTTTACTTTTGGCTACTAATGCTTTTTTAGTCGCCAAAACCTATACTTTCAGCGACCAAATATGCTTTTTTAGTGGCCAAAGATGCTTTTTCTTGTAATAGAGTGTGATTAAAAAGTAGTGATGTATATATAATCACATTTTAATTAGAAGGTGTGATTAAAAAATATATAAATAATCACACTTTAATTAGAATGTGTGATTAAAATATATATATATAATCACACTTATTTAAAAAGTGTGATTAAAAACTAATAGTGTATATATAATCACACTTTAATTAGGTGTGATTAAAAAATATATAACTAATCACACTTAATTAGAATGTGTGATTAAAAAATATATATCTAATCACACTTATTTAAAAAGTGTGATTAAAAAGTAATATTGTATATATAATCACACTTTAATTAGAATGTGTGATTAAAAAAATATATATAACCACACTTAATTGAAAAGTGACATAAAAAATGAATATTATCACACTCAATCAAATTAAGTGTGATTAAAATATCAATCTAATTTTTTTTTATCACACTTCCAATAAAAGTGAGATATTTTTTTTTGTCAAAGTGTAATCTTTAACTATTTTTGTAGTAGTGTTAGTGGCAATGGAAGATGGTTAGTGGTTGAGAGAGGTGGTGGCCGGAGGTGTTTGGCAAAAGAAGCCATTGGCGATGGTAGTTGGCAGTGATGAGTAACAGGTGATGAGAGAAAAAAAAAATGAAAAAAAAAAATTAAAAATTAAACAAAAAAATGAAATCATTTTTTTTTTGTGTTTACAAAATTTAATAAATTTTGAAAACTGTTTATAAGTTTTTGAAAACGAAAATAGAAACTAAACAAGTTTTTTGTTTACAATTTTCAAAAATTCTGCAAATATAAACATAAACTGTAAATATAAACATTACTAAACAAGCCCTAAGTGTACAAAATGTGAGATGAAATCAGACTCAAGTGTAGATTACACATGAATTTCACAACATGTTTCTGTGTCTCCCTTTTTTAATAGGTAAAAAATTAACTACAAATATGCGAAGTATTATATCAAAATGGACAAATTAAAGTCTAATAGTTACAAAGGCCAACAATCATAGTCCAAATGGGAAGAAATGAACAACTATATGCAACTCGCATAATGATAAAAAAAAATAAAGGTAAATTATATTAATAGTCCTTATAGTTTGGGGTTCACATTACTTTGGTCTCTGACTTTTTGATTGTGACATATTTGATCTTACATTTTGAATCTTGTTCCAAATAAGGACAATTGAAGATACCATTATTGAATTTCAAGAGCAAAATCGTCAATTTGATAAAAATATAAACTAATTTAACAAAAATAAATGTCAAAAAAATATTTTTAAATTTTTAAAAATTATTTCTACCCATCAAAAATAAAACTATGTAAAATTGATAAATCTTTTAGACATTTTAAAAAAAATTTCTTTTACGAAATTGATTTTTATTATGTGTTTGGATGATGATCATGTAATGGGTAGTTGTTAAGATTTTAATGTGTAATCGATATATTTAATATACGAAATGTTTTTAGTTTTGGATTTTTTGATTTAATAGATTAGTTTAATAATGATATCAAAGTTATCGCCATATTTGATTTTTGAAAAAATAAAAACTAATTTAACGAAAATAAAAACAACCACTCATTAAATGATTATCATCCAAATACATAATAAAAATTAATTTGGTAAAAAAAAAATAAATAAATATCTAAAATATTTATCAATTTTACATAATTTTATCTTTAGTGAATAAAAAGATTTTTAAAAATTCAAAAATATTTTTTTTAACATTTATTTTTGCCAAATTAGTTTATATTTTATCAAATTGACGATTTTGCTATTAAAATTAAGCAAGAGTATCTTTAATTATTCTTATTTGGAACAAGATTTAAAATTCAGAGTCAAATGTGTCACAATTGAAAAGTCAATGACCAAAATGACACAAATTTTAAACTATAAGAACCGTTAGTGTAATTCTCCCCAAAAAATAAACCCCGTAAATTATCAGTAATGGCACAGAGCCCGAATATAGGGGCTCGAATTTGGCTCGAAATTAGGGGGAAGAAGAAGGAGGAGGAGGAGGAGGAGGAGGAGGAGGAGAAGACTGGAGGGGCCAACAAAATCGGGCGGAGGTGGAGGTGGAGGTGGAGGCGGAGGCGGCGGCGGGCGGAGGCAGAGGTGGAGGCGGGGCTGCGATGCCGACGAGCGACGAGCGACGAGCTGCGAGATCGGTCGACGAGCTGGGACGCCGACGAGCTGCGACGACGTCTCTCTTGCCTTTGTGTTCTCTCTCTCGCCTCTGTTCAACTCAACGAAGAAGAAGAAAGAAAAGGAAGAAAAGAAAAGGAAGAAAAAAAAAATCAAAACTCAAAACGACGTCGTTTTGAGTTTTGAGCCAATTCGAGCCCCCAATTTCGGGCCCTCAAACATTATTCGTAAATTATTTCAAACTACTCTATTTATGAGTTGAGCATGCAACCTTACACCACATGATAGTGTTACACAATCACTAATTTAAAATCCGTAATTTAGTAGTAAAAAATTTACGTGCCCTTAACGTAGCAAAATGTGAATAGGTTTTGGATAGTGCCAGAGTTGGCTTTGTAATGGATTACCGAGGGTTCATTTAATTTAATTATTTTTTAATTTTTTTTTTCATAAAAGATGTATACAAAAATAGAGAGAATAAATTGATTTTTCTTCAAAAACTTTTCGCTAAGACCTATATTCCCAAATGAAGCCTTATTCCCATGATGGTTATCAGCTTGAAAAAATGGAGTGTTGAGTTGTGAAATAAAATAAAAATTACAAATAAGTGAAATTTTTAAAATAATTGTATTACTGGTGAATTTTTTTAGAAAAATTATAAATAGATGAGACAATTACAAAATAATTGTTTTATAAATGAATTTTTTTTTAGTACAACTCTGACACACAGTCAAAGTTGCACCATATTGCATCATCATGAAAATATAATTTTTTTACCATTGTTCCACTGAAATATAATTTTTTCACTTTGTTAATATAAATTCGACACATTAAAAATATTTACATCATACACACGATAGACTTGTACCATCATAAAAATTGAATTAGTTTCACTGTTGGACTAAAATATCTTTGAAAAAAAAAAAAAACAAATTTTTTTTATTGAAAAGTGAAAAACAACTAGCTTACGAAATAAAAAAAAAAAACGGGGTTTTCCTAGAAGTGCAAAACATTAATATAGCTCATGTGTATCTATGAATTGTATGTGACGTGATGAATTATTTTATTTGATAAGGAAGACAATGTGTATTCTATTATAAGTGATAATTGCATCACAGTGGAAGAGTAAGTTTTAGATTGTGAATTTGGATATAAATTTTGAAAAAGAAATAAAAAAGAAAAGGTTGAATTATTTTATTTGATAAGGAAGACAATGTGTATTCTATTATAGGAATCTTCAGATAGGTTGAGAATGTTATTAATAGTACTAATAACATTATTAGTAATAAAATTTATATGTCAATGTTATCCAAACTTCTGGTTTCATTACAAATCTTCAAATTGAAAATAATAAAATTAAAAATATTATACGACAAATTATTATTATTTTTATTGTTAAAGGGTTAGTTAATTGTCCCATTGAGGTGTCTTATTACTTGCATTAGATACTCTTTTAAGGAGGTCGGGAACTCCCCTCCTAGCTAACTTTTCATAGCATGCTAATGGGGTAGGGAAGGTAGCTTATGGGGGACTGAGTGACCGACCTACTGTATATAACCCTTTTCTTGTAACGCCTCGAAAATATAACGATAACCCATGGCATATAACCAATTAAGATAGTGTGTTTCAAAAATGAATATCCTTTCCATTCATATATGATTTGAACTCTACAAAAGATAACACATGCATTTACATATTCATAAGCCTTAAACCTGAATCTGTAGCATGTGTTATAGCAAGAAATATGATATGAAAGTAAAACAGATAATAAATGCCCTAAAGGCTTACAACTTTCCAAGACGATACTTGGTTACAAACAAAGTAGATTTAAATCCAATACAGTTAAAGGCCCTTGGCCTGTACAAAACATATACAACAATCAAACAAAATGAAACTCTTACTTTAAGTCCTCTTAAGTTATTGCCTTGACGGAGGCATCTTATCAGCACCTGAAAATGTTTTTCCCACATAGAGTGAGCCAAAGACTAGTAGAAATAATCCAACACAGTATATGAATCTTAACAAAAATATAAGGTGAATGCACATGCAATGTTCATGCCAAAACATTTTATATCTTCTTCCAAAACCATGCAATGCTAGGTTAATATCATAATTCATAAATCATTTCTTTTACAATAGAAAACAGGGCAGTGAATCACACTCTGGGAATTTCAAAACAAAATACAATCTTTTATGGAAATTTTGTCCGCGGGAAACCGTAAGCCGACACCCATGTAAACGTAGTCTATATAAGCACTACTATTGTCATTTTACGGAAATTTCGTCCGCGGGATCGGCACCCATGTATACGCGCGGTTTTTAGAACTTTCACCATGAATACTCAAGCCAATTTATTTCAACGAGACAATACATACTTCTCAGGTTTACCCATTTTTCTCAAAACGATAAACATTTCCAATGTACAAATATGAAATAATGCTTGATGCAAATGGATGAGACAATAGTTTCAATTCTCCTAATCCGTATGTTATTTCTACAACAATCATAGCTATCCTCCACTGGTAGCCCAAAAAAGATATTTTTAAACAGATAAACAAGTTCTAATAAGAATAAGCTTTCCAAGTTTCAAGATATGAGTGATAATACATATCCAACTCCATCATTTTTATCCATATCAACCCAATTCCACATTTCCAACATTAATTCATTAGTTATATAAAATCAACATTTGAGACATTTAGAGCAAAATCCATTTTTCCTCCAAAATCAATCCCAAGTATCAAAATCAACCATTTCATCACAACTCAACTTTATTTTCAACACTACAATCATTTTCAAGAATCCATTTGAAAACTCCTCTTTTGATCTTTAATCCAAAACCCTAGATTTGTTCCAAAAATTTCCAAAATCACAATATTGTTTAGAAGTAGCAAATAATTAAATTAAAACTCATAAAAAGTGCGAAAAATCCCTACCTCAAGCTTAGAAGACGAGAAAGAGAGTGAAGGAAACTCAAAGACACTGAAAATTAACTTTGCTTCGATTAAAACAAAGCCTTGTCGAGCTCTACCTTTTTAACAAAGGGACACGGGTGAAAAGGTCGATGAATCTAGGTATATTTGAGTGAAATAAATGAGTTTTAGAGAGAAAGTGAGAGAAAATAAGGTTTTGAAATTTTTAGAGAGAGAGGTGAAAAAGTGACTTAGAAAAATGACTTTACGAACTGATAGACGCGCAGACGGCTTGAGCTCAAGAAGTGTCGCTCGAGCGACCACACACAATAAGTTGTAGAGCGAAGAATACCAACTCCCAGAAGTTTTACAAACAAAGGACCACCGCTCAAGCACAAGAAGGCTCGCTCGAGCAGTGAAGTACCGCTTGATCGAAAAATGCCAACTCCCAGTATCTCTCCAGACCTGGAAAAGTTCTGGAAGTTCACAAAGACCACTCAAGCGCAAGAAACTTCGCTCGAGCGAAAGCAACAGTTTGCAAAACAAGCTACCAACCCTTTCCAAATGCAACCAACACATCCTAACACCCAAACTCAAAGAGAAATAAGGGGAAACAAGACATGAACAACTATATAAGACAATGAAACCCGGATCTAAAATATCAAAAGGGTCGGGTCTAAACCAGAATCGATATAACCTCTCCTCCATAAGGAATTTTGTCCCCAAAATTTTAAACCAAGCATAATAACTATGTTTAAACCAATTACAACAATGATAGTAATTTAAATTCATCACCATGACCCATCCACTAGTCATCTATTCTTATCAACATGACAAATGATTTTTTAATACTTAATATACAATTCATATTTCCAAAACATATACAATCTTTGCATTACATTAACATAACAAAGTTTTCAATACATGTTCAAACATTAACAAATAGGTCTGGATACTTCTCACGAACTTCCACCTCACGCTCCCAAGTGGCCTTCTCAACCCGTGGTGTCACCACAACACTTTTACCAAAAGAATCCTCTTACCTTGCAAAACTTGGTCTCGAGTATCTAAAACTCTAACCGGTCTCTTCTCATACAATGCATCCTTGTCTACCTCTAACTTCGTCCAATCTAACACGCATGATGAATTTGGCTCATACTTTCAGAGCATACAAATGTGAAACACATCATGAACCACTGAAAGCTATGGCGGCAAGGCCAAATGGTAAGCTACCTCTCCAATCCGTTCTAAGATCTCAAAAGGACAATAAATCTAGGAAACAACTTCCCACTTTTCCCAAACCTTATCAAACCCCATCTAGGTGATATCTTCAAGAAGACATGATCTCCCACCTCAAAGGATAATGGTCTCCTCCTACGATTGACATAGCTCTTCTGACAACTTTGAGTTGTAATCAACCTCTTACGGATAAGTGAAACTTTCTCCATTGTTACCCGGACTAACTCTAGATCTATTATAGGTGCATCATCCATCTCGGCCCAACATACAAGAGATCTACATGGTCGGTCGTACAAGGCCTCAAATGGTGCCATTCCAATACTCAACTGGAAGCTATTATTATAGGCAAACTCCACTAGAGGAAAGTGCCTTTGCCACGACCTCTTAAAGTCAAGGACACAGCCCTGAAACATATCTTCAAGGATCTGAATGGTATGCTCTGATTACCCGTCATTTTGAGGATGATGGGCGGTACTAAAAGTCAATCTAGTGCCCAAGGCATTTTGTAGGCTCTGCCACAACCGAGCCGTAAAACGCGGATCTCTATCTGAAACAATAGTCACAAGGACCCCATGAAGTTGAACTATATCCCTAATTTACAGGTTGACAAGATAATCTACCGAGTCACTCGTGCACATAGGTACAAAGTGCACTGACTTAGTCAACCGATCAACTACCACCCATAGGGCATCATTACCCTGTTGAGTTCTCCGAAGACCCACAACAAAATCCATCATGACATGCTCCCACTTCCACTTGGCTATAGGTAAGGGTTGCAACAAACTCGCTGACCTCCAATGCTCAGCCTTCACTTGTTGACAAGTAAGGCACTTCGATACAAACAAGGCTACGTCCTTCTTCATATCCTTCACCAAAACTGGTGACTAAGGTCGTGATACATCTATGTGCCTCCCGAATGTACCACAAGGCGCGAATGGTGAAACTACCGGAGTACCTCCCTTCGACAAGACTCCGACACAAAAAGGTAGTCAAGATATCTAATACTCGAGTCAGAATACACGTTCAAGCCCTTCTCTACCTTCCCACTAGGTATCTTCTCACAGAGGGTTTCTACCTCAAGGTCACCCCTCTATGCTTCTATAACTCGGCTTACAAGTGTAGGTTGTGCAAGTACTGAAAACAAAGCTACCGACTCAACGGACTCACCAAGATGCAGGTCAAACTCGCCAATAGCACCCAACATCTTCCATTCCTAGATGACAATACTCGCTACACTACTAATGAATTTTCTACTCAAAGCATCGGCCACAACATTGGCCTTCCCCAGATGATAGTGTAACTCAAAGTCGTAATCCTCCATAAACTCCATCCACCTCATTTGCCTTAAGTTTAGATATTTCTGTGAAAATAGCTATTTCAAACTCTTATGATCAGAAAACTTCTCAAACTACTCACCATAAAGATAATGCCTCCAAATTTTCAAAGCAAAGATCACAACTGCTAGTTCTAAGTCATGAATAGGATAGTTCATCTTGTATTTTCAATTGATGTGAGCCATAAGCTACTATATTTCCCTCTTGCATCAAAATACAACCCAAACCTTCCTGTGACGCATCACGATATATAGAATAGCCCAAGCCCCTCTACGAAAAAATCAACACTGGTGCTATGGTAAGTCTAACCTTAAGCTCCTGAAATGACTTTTCACAAGTCTCATTCCACGTAAACTTCATTCATTTCCTCGTCAATCTCGTCAAAGGTGAGACTAATCTAGAGAAGTCCTTCACAAATCATCGATAATACCCAGCCAAGCCCAAAAAACTACGGTTGTTCCCAATCTTGCACTGATTCTATCTTAGAAGAGTCTACAATCACTCATTTCCCCGATACCACATGGCCTAAGAACTTCACTTCTTTCAATCAGAATTCACATTTCCCGAACTTAGCATACGGTTTGTGAGCTCTAAGCAACTCTCTTGTGTTCCTCCTCTGAAGGTGAGTAAATCAAAACGGTTTAGGAACTCTCGAAAGATTCGGTTCATCAAGTCCATAAACAAAACCGGTGCATTAGTTAGCCCAAAAGGCATCACTAGAAATTCATAATGGCTATATGGCGTACACAATACCGTTTTCTGGGTATCCTCCTTCCTCACTCTCAATTGATGATAACCCGATCTCAAGTCTATTTTAGAGAAACAACAAGACCCCTTCAACTGATCAAACAAATCATCTATATGAGGCAATGGGTACTTGTTCTTAATAGTTACCTGGTTCAACTTCCGGTAATCAGTACAAAGTCGCAATGCACCATCTATTTTCTTAGCAAAGAGAGCAAGTACTCCCCATGGTGAAGTACTAGGGCAGATAAAACCCTTATATAACAATTCTTGGAGTTGAATCTTCAACTCACTCAACTTGGCGGGTGCAAATCTATACGGTGCCATAGAAATCAGTACTCTACCAGGCACCAAGTCAATAGAGAACTCAATCTCACGGTGAGGTGGTAAACTAGTAAGATCCTCAAGAAAAACATCCAGGTATTCACAAATTACCATTGGTAAACCAACTTGAACTTCATCACACTCACTACACAAAAAGGTTACAAGAAGACAACTAAGCTCACTCTGACCTAGTGGATCATACACTGGCGAAAAAACTTTATCCGCTCAATCCCCCAAAAAGTAAAAACGATCACCAAAAGGAAGTCGGCGACCTACAACCTCTATATCACAACCCTAACACCGCTAGTCCAAAACAACTTTACCACCAATAGGAAACTCTACCCTGAGTGGAGATGCTAACCGAGCCACTTTTAACCCCAATGTCGATGCAAATGCAGACGAGATAAAAGAATGGGATGCACCTGTATCAATTAACACATTGGCAATAGAATTGCATAACAAGAAAGTACCTCTCACAACTGAAGGCACTGGCACTAAGTTTGGCATGGTAATAGCATACACACGCCCCGTAGATCTTTGTTCCACCCGCTCACCGCTTGGAGCGTAAGTCTAATATACTGACTAGGTTGAAAAGGCTCCTTAATTGGCCCTCGAGGCCTGTGCTGACTGTATAGACTGGTGGCCCTGTGTCTACCTCGAACCAGACGCACCAGGTGTGCCACCTAACTGAGGGCAAAATCTCATATGCCCAGATTGCCCGCACTGATAATAGGTAGGCGGCTGCCCTCTCCATTGACTCTGGCTTTGAGAATGAGCCACAGACGATGCAGACTGTCGCCATCCTCCTCTCTACGGGCAAGCTAGAGACTTATGACCCAACTGGCCATACTTAAAACAAGCGAAGCCTTCCTGATTACCTCTCCTTGAACCCGAACTTGGCACAAGAAAGGTGGATCTAGACTGTACGGCCTGGGACTGCTGCGGGGTGGAACCCCTCTATCTCTTACTGTCCCGATTCTCCCCTTGAACCTCTTGACTTCTCCTGGAGCCCCTCATCCGCTCTTCCTTGACCTGAACCACGGTCTCCAGATGAGCTGCCGCCTCCACAAGACGTCCGTAGTCACTAATCATTGACCTAGCTACTTTGAAAAGAAGCCCGGTCCTCAACCTCTTCTCGAACTCTATACAATAGCATTCCTCCGTCACAAGCTCCGGTGCAAATCTAGAGATTAGAAAGCAATTAGCATGCTAATTACACTAAAAATTAGAAAGCAATTAGCATGCAAATTACATTACAAATCTAGAAAATTTAAAACATGCAAATTATCCTAAAAATCTAGGATTAAAAAAAATATGAACATGCATATTATACTAGAAACAAATAAGCATGCAACTTATGCTAGAGATTTAGAAATAAACCATTCTTTATTAAACTAGAAAAAACAAAAAAATAAAAAAACATAACAGTGCATGCACTTTCATAAAAACAGTGAACTATTCTTTACAATAATAAGCAACTAGCATGCTACTTCTAAGCTATAGACATTCTAAAAAAATTTTGATCTTCCGCAAACAATCACAAGCACATATATATTAATTAATGTAATTTTCTAATCATGACTTCCATAATAACAAACAGAGGTCTTGACATATTCTGCAAACATGCTCTTATACACGGAAATCAAAACAAAAATTATTGGCAATATATATATATATATATTTTTAATATGATTATGAAACACAGAAATTAATAACAGTGTATAATCCTAATTCCATATGAATCTATTTGTTCAATATCATGGGAAACACATAATCTATTTTAAGATTGTAGTAAAAAATTGTGTATTTAAATAAAATAAATAGATTCATGAATAATCAAATTGGAATAATACAGAACAAACAAAGATCATGGGATATTACATCTTAATGATCAGAAATACATATACCAAATTAAAATACTGAAATGATGAAAAGAAAGCAAACTGAAACCTATACAAGACAGTTTCCTTAAAATAGATTCGTCGCCTAGGATATGACAGTTAGACCAGCTACAACAATGCACCAATTGAGTAGCTTTGGCGAACAGAACTAAGGTAGCATTCTCTCACACTACGAAGAATATATGAACTGAAGAAAACTAGAAAGAGAGCAAAAAAAGCCCAAGTCCCATGATCTACAGACCCAAACCCAGGCGGGCAGGTAGGCAATGTGCACATGCTTATGGCAATTTTTGCATAACCAATTTGGACCATAATTTTGGTGCAAGCTCATCCTTGAAACATCCATAACTTCATTTCTTCGGAAAATTTGGATGCTCCAATGGGCTCATGCCCTTATCAAAATCTTGAGGTTTAAATATCCATCAATACTTTCCTCTACAATCAATGTAGGATTGGTAGTTATACATAATTCCCAATACCTCATTTATGAGGCCAACTTTATCAGTCAATTTCTCATTCAAATCTTAATGATTTTTGGTCATTCTTTTTGTGATGTAAAAATCTCATTACAAAGAATCTAAACCCATTTTAACCCACCTCAATAGAGGATTGAAATTCACTTTAATATTTCATTAAAGTCACCGAAAAATCATTATTTTCCAACAATCACTTTTTAGAATTATTCGTGCTTCTTAGAATTAGACTTACATTTTAGACCCAATGATCTGACACTCTATTAAAATATCTAAGTCAACTTTCTTTTTCATATATTCTTTAATCATTAACTAATTATCTTGTTTACACATCATTGGATTTAAAAAGTGGGTTTAAAAAGTCGGCTTATATATTATTTTCCTTAAATTTGACTTAAAAATTTAACCAATGTGAGAATGTGTACTATGTTTGGATCATAGCTTGAGGAAAAGAAGAAGAAGAAGATTGTGGTAACTTATCCAGGTGAGAAAAGAAAATAAAATAAATAGTTGTGTTTTTTCACCATTATATATATTTGGATGAGTGAAAAACTTATCATTTTTCTTAAATTTAACTTAAAAACTTAACCAATTTGGAAATGTGTACTATGTTTGGATCATAGGTTTAGAAAAAGGGGAAAAAAATTAAAAAATTTAAAAAAATCTGGTTAAATCATTATGTTTGGATGAGTGAAAAAACAAACCATGTGAGAGACGATATAAGTAAGATTATTTTTCTTCATTTGTATTTTAATGAGAGAGGATATGAGTAATCATGGTATTATTTTATTACTAATCAACTTGTTTCTTATCAAATTTTACAACTTTTGTTGAGAAATAAAATAGATTTTGTAAGAGAGTTTCATTTTCTCACAATTTTTCACTCAATTTATAAATCAAGCAAAAGAAAATATTTCTTTTTCTATTCATTTTCACCAAATCACCCCTCCAAATGAAGCTTTATTGTTTGAGTTAAAAATTGGATTCAATATGTTTTGTTTCAATTTTCTGGATTAAGTTTTTTGAAAATTGAATTTTTTGTTTTTTGTTTTTCGTGTTTTTTTTTTTAGTGAATATTTTTTAAATTTTAAGTATTTTTTACTTTTTTACATGAACCTTACTTAGATATATTTAAAAAGTAGAATATTTGTGACAAAATATTTTAAAAAATTAATAAATACACAAAAATACAAAAAAAGATACTGAATTTTTTGTATTTTTTTGTATCTGTGAATTTTTTAAAGATTTTTTTTTACAAAAATTATACTTTTTAAGTGTATTTATATTAGGTGTGTCTAAAAATTTAAAAACAATTGCTTAAAATATTAAAAAAATTCATTAAAAAGAAAAAAAATATGAAAAATAAGAAAGTAGAATTTTTCAAAAAGTTTTTTTTTTTTTTTTGAAAACTGATTGATTTTAATGTTTCGTTTATTAATATTTTTTTAAAAAGGGTTGGTTTTACTATTTAATTAATTATTAATTATTTTAGAAACAATAATTATTCCTTAATTTATGGATTTCAAATGGAAAGATAGCAAAATATTCTATAATCTCCCCCATCACAATCTCTCTCACCAATTTTCAAAAAATTAAAACTTTTCTTCCTACTGTTTCTCTTCTTTTCCCAAACCATCTCTCTGTTTAAAAGATCTACCTACCTTACACAGTTCCAATATTTTTTTAAAATGTCATATGTAACTTGCTTATTCCTAAAGAGGTTATGTCATGCAAGAGAACATCACACCATTTTTATTATATTTTTCTAAGGTTGTTAAAGGTTAGTTAATATTTAATTTTTTTTTTCTTACTTATTACATTTTTATTTTTCAACAATACTATTTCTCCATTCTTTTACACCACATCACTTTTTTTCACTTGAAGATCTATACTAATATATAAGCAAATGTAGTGGGTGTACTCTTATGTAATGCCCTGACAAATGCATCTTCATGTTCACTCCTCATCCGGGCATTACCAATATAAAATAGGCAATACAACAAAACCATACGAAAGGATGTAACATAAATAACATTCATTTCCTTTAAAACTGTTTCCAAAACATTGCTATGATTGTTTTGATTGAGACCGAATTGTACAACACTGAGTCTGATAATTAGGATCTTTGAACCTTACTTGCTATTCAAATTATATATTTTATGTCTGTTTAATGTCAAGCAAGTTGGATGCGGTTGGAGCACAAAATAAGCAAAAACACCGCATTTTAGCCAAAAAAGGACTTGTCGCACGTGCGGAGGATCACTTCCACACGTGTGACCCAACCAAATAAGCCAAACAACTACTGTAAGAATTGCATGTGCGGAGGGTTTTTCCTGTATGTGCGAAACCCTCTCTGTACGTGCGGCAGTTCCCATACATGCGGCCGTGCCTTGAAAAGTGTGCCTAGTGTTTTGAACCTGTTTGGAAAGGCTAGAGATGTAAAAGGTAGAAGAAAAGGCTGGATTAGGGTTTTCAAAAATTCCAAAAGAGATGAGGGGCTAGTGTTTGGAAAAGAGGGATTATCAAGCTTAAAGATCAATTTTCATGGGAGTTTCTACTTCTTCTATCTCTTCCCACTCCTCTATGAGTGGGTAGGCTCCTATTTCTAGGGTTTTGATTAAACCCTAGCCAAGTAAATAAGATTTTCATTTTGGTTTTATTTTTATGTAATTGTTTGAACAGTTGTATGGTTCTCAAGAAATTTTCAAATATAATTTTCCATTATTTCTTCAAGTATTCTTCTTTTCTGTGATTATTGAATGCTTCTCATGCAATGGTTTTCTGTGCTTTCATGTTCAAGGCAAGAGATGAGTCATATTACGAGGGACAAATCGTGTTGCTACCCTAGTTTAGAGTGAACAACTCGTACTACTTGAGATGGTTCGTGCCTATACATTGAACATGTTAATTTTCTTAATCAATGCTTTGAGCTTATAGTTGCGAAGTATTATTTAGTTCGAACCGTAACATAATTGATTTTCAAATTGAAACCTTATTTCTATAATTAGTGGTAAATTCATTACCCTAGGTTTTTCCCAAAATCAGTGACTTCATCTTTAATTATAATTGCTTGTTTATTCGCTTTGTTTAATTTAATTATCATTAGGTTATGAACAACCATCTCTTTCCTCAAAATTAATTTAGGAATTTAACAATTAAATTAGTTTAATTTCCCATTTGTCTCTATGGATTAATACATGGACTTATCATTATTCTAAGGAATTTGGTATAGTTTAGTACTTATTTTTGGTGTGAAATGACCCATCAAATTTAGGCGCCATTGCCGGGGACTTATGGTAAAATTAATTAATTTAAAGTTACATTCTTATTTTAATTTTTAGTTTAGGATTTTATGCTTTCGTGTTGTTAAGGATTACTTCACACCCACTACATATATATCACCATCATGCATTCAGTTACCCGACACCATCGCTGCTCATTATGAGATTAAGTCCAGCATTATCCAAATGCTCCCATCATTTCATGGACTAGCTCATGATGACCCTTACCAACATCTACATGAATTTCTAGAAATTTGCTCTACAGTGAGGATCCATAATTTCACCAATGAGGCCTTAATGTTGCAACTGTTCCTATTTTCACTGAAAGACAAAGCCAAACATTGGCTGAACTCCTTACCTGCTAATTTTGTCACAACATGGGACCAATTACAACTGAAGTTTTTAGAGAAGTACTTTCCCATTGGTAATACCAACAAACTCAGGTGAGCCATTACCAATTTTGTTCAAATTGATGGCAAGCAATTTCATGAAACATGGGAAAGACTTCGTGACCTTCTCCAACAGTGCCCCCACCTCTAAGTGCCTGATTGGCAACTTGTTCAGACCTTTTACTATGGCTCAACTGAGACTCACCGCCAAATGGTGGATTTTTCTTGTGGTGGGACATTCATGTTGAAAAATGACGCCGAGGCATGGCAATTATTTGAGAACTTAAGTGATAATTCCCTTCACCATGCCTCCGCAACCCGAAAAGTCCAGCAACCTACAGTTAGAGCCCTGAAAAGATAGGGCATTTATGAGATAGGGCAAAACCTAGAGTTAGCCCAACAAGTAAAGGCATTGTCCCTCAAAATGCACCAATTATTAGTTTCGAGACATGCCCCTACACAGCAAATTCAGCCTTAATTTCACGAGGCATGTGCTATTTGTGCAAGCCTTGCTCATGACTTGAGTGAGTGCCCTTCGGTATCACAATTTCCGGAATTAGTCCAAGAGTATGTAAATACGGCTCAAGGATTCTCTAAATCGAGTAATGATCCATATTCCAACACATATAACCCAGATGGAGAAATCACCCTAATTTTTCATGGAGACCTCATTCACAAGGCATTTCTTACAATCTTCCATCACCAAGGCAGAATTTTAATAATTTTGCCAACCAATCTTTCTACCGACCACCACAACCTTACTGACAACCATAACCCCTACCCATTCCTCAAGGCTACTCAGCCTTTGATACTCAAGTGTTAAAAGTTCTCTTAGAGCTTAAAGGGTTAACACCAGTAGTTCATTCTCATACTCACTCCATTGCCAAGCTAGAAGCCCAAGTAGGTCAAATGGCTAATAACATGAATAAGAGAGAGGAGGGAAAATTACCGAGTTAGACTATGGCTAACTGTAAGGGTAAATATGGCACAGAGGGGTCGAGTGGGAATGGAAAGCACCATGAATAGATGCAAGCGGTGATCACTTTGAGAAGTGAGAGGGAGTTAGAGCCTTGGCCAGTTGCGTCTGATGCAACTAGGGCTAAGAAAGGTGACCATGGTGGTAAACCCAATGAGAGCAAGGGTAAGGGAGAAACACATAAGGGGGATGACTTAGTCCCTAGTACTTCACATGAGTCTAAGGCATCATATGTGCCTAAGGCACCCTTTCTCTAATGCCTTGATACACTGCCCCATTTTATTAAGAAGGCAGCATCCATGGAAACAATGATGGAGGTTTTTAAACAAGTTAAAATCAACCTCCTCCTATTGGAGGCGATTAAGAAAGTACTCTCCTATGCCAAATTTTTAAAAGACCTTTGTATGCAAAAGCGTAAATCTAGGACATACGTGTCCTAAAAGGTCGTACTCACGGAGCAAGTAAGCTCCATTTTATTAAGTGGCACCCCCCTAAGCTTAAAGACCTGGATGCCCCAACCATTGCATGCATTATAGAGGATCATTTCATTGATAGGGCCTTGTTAGATTCAGGGGCTAGTGTCCATTTGTTGCCATTCTCTGTGTACGAGAAATTCAGGCTTGGCGAGTTGAAGCCCACTACTATCACACTTCAGTTAGATGACCGGTCCCTCAAAGTGCCACGTGGCATGATTGAGGATGTGCTAGTAAAGGTTGATAGGTTTTATTGTCTTGTTGACTTTGTGGTTTTAGATATGGAACCGGTCGCCAGCTCTATGAAACAAATCCTAGTGATCTTAGGTTGACCTTTATTGGCTATGGCTAATGCATGTATTAATTGTCGTACTAGGGTTATGGATGTTTCGATTGGGAATATGTAAGTGAAACTCAATGTTTTTCAAGCATCCCAACAGCCCCATGAAAAGGAGGAGTGCTTATTTGTGGATGTTGTAGGAGAGATAATAAAGGAGGCTTTACCCTCTATTTTTGTAGAGGACCCTTTAGAGGCTTGTTTAGCTCATTTGGGTTTAAGGATTTTAATATTGACAGGTCAGTTAAGGAAGTGAATACTTTACTTGATTCTTCTCTTACACCGAATTTTCCTCCATAGAAAGCCCGGTTTGAGCCCCTTCCTCCTCTATCTAGGCAGCCTGCCATACTATCTCTGGTCACACCATCTACGCTTGAGTTGAAGCCACTTCCGGCCATACTCAAGTATGCATTTTTAGGGCCCCAGGATACTTTATCGATCATAATTGCATCTGACTTAACTGTAGAGTAGGAAAGTCAATTAATAAGTGTTCTTGTGGCTCATCGGAGTACTATAGGGTGGTCGGTGGCCGATTTGAAAGGGATAGATCCCTCCGTGTGCATGCATCATATACATCAAGAGAAGGACATCAAACCTTCTCGTGAAATGCAATGGAGGCTTAATCCCAATATGAAAGAGGTAGTAAAAAAAGATGTGTTAAATTTGTTAGATACGGGTATTATATACCCCATCTCGACTAGCAAGTGGGTGAGTCTCACACAAGTGGTGCCCAAGAAATCGGGGGCATCACTGTTGTTGAGAATGAGTAAGGAGAGTTGGTCCCCACGCAAACCACTACTGAATGGCAAGTGTGTATTGATTATAGGAGACTGAATTCCATGACTAGGAAGGATCATTTTCTATTGCCATTTATTGACCAAATTCTGGAGAGGTTCGTGGGGCAGGACTTCTATTGTTTTCTCAATGATTACTCGGGGTGTAATCAAGTTTCGGTGTACCCCGTTGACCAAGAAAATATCACATTCACTTGCCCTTTTGGCACTTTTGCTTATAGGCACATGCTCTTTGGGCTATGTAATGCACCAGTGACAAGTATTATCCAGGAAACTTAACCTCGTATTCACGCAAATGCAACACATAAAGTCCTAACACATAAATCATCTATATGCAACGTCCTCACCAAGCATTGTAAACCTACTATGGTAAAACCATTTCCCACGAGCCCAAAGTATTCGACCGGCTTACTCTGATACCAAGTTGTAACGCCCTGACTTTTATTACCTGAATCCATTATCAAATCCATGTATTATTACCATTTTAAATGATTCCATCCATCTGAGAAAATGAACAAGAATAAATAATAACATTCACTCATGACAATGATGATGGTACATAAATAAGACATAGTACAATGCCCTTAGGCTTACATGGGATGGCAATAAATAAAACAAAAGAGATTTACCCTTATACAATACATGACTCTTGGCCAACAAATAAATGGCCTCGTGGCCAACAAAGTAAAAGACATCAAGTCTGGAACAATCTTTCAACCTTGTACCTGAAAAAAAATTGTCAACACATGGGATGAGCACTAAGCCCAGTAGAGATCCCAAATGTCCTGACCAATCACAACATATAAATAAAAATAATCATGCATGCACCATGATATACCATATAAGTAGTGTGACACTTATATGTTTTTCCCAAAAATGTTCCTCTTGACACAATCACAGTATAAAATCATTTCTTTCTTCTCATTTACATTGTCACTATTACTTCCAAAAAAAACATTTCAAAAAAAAAAAAACCCATTCCTTCTTTGATAAAGCTTTTCATGTTAACATAAAGGAGTCTCACTTAAACATTTGTTCTAAAAATATAACCCCACATGCAAGTCATAACTCAACCCTATACCTTAATATACCATACACAACTACACACCAATACATCCACTATCTTCCTTGACCATAGGCCCAAGGACCAAAAGATAATCATACCATGACAACCAATAACACGTATACATGTTCATAAAGAAATAACTAAAGTAATACATACTACCAATTCCATCTCCATTGACCTATAGCAGGGATGGCAAATTCTACAACAAAAACCATCTAATACACTTTTCCAGTCTCACTTGAACGGGGGTGCCCTTTAGGTCACACTTTTTTAGATGCAAACCGGAAGGGAAAAGAACCTATGTCAATGCGCCACACTTTACCGGCCTCACCCGGAGAGAAACGGACCTCATTTTACAATTCACCGAGTGCACATTGGTAAGAAGAGGAAACCTCTGTCAAGACGCCACACTTTATGAACATAACCGGAGAGAAAAGAACCTCCCAAACAACATACAAATAAAGCATAACACGTTAACCAATGAAGTAATACACGGGTGTAATACATACACTTAGTCCAATTATCACAACTGTAACCTTTAACAGTTAAATGCATTAACTCACTCCATTCAACAACGAGTTTTCCTACATTTTCAAAATGTTTCCAAAACACAATATGAATTACTAAACACCAAAACCATAACAATCCCACACAGTCTCATAACATGACCATATCCACAAGCATTCCGCTTCTTTCTAATAACTAAATCCATAAAGCAATAATGGAGTTGTCTATTCACAATGTCAATCTACAATTAACATCACATCATCCTACAATAGTACTCATAACCTATATCTAGCAACAGGCAATTCCATCATCCACTGATGGCCAAGGACAAAACTCTAGACACCAATCACGTATCAAAGTAATAAATACACCCTTAGGTAATTCCATATCCCCGTTCATTGCAAACTCTCGTGTTTCATAAAAAGGTAAATTAGTTCCACTTTATTTTGAAGACAAAATGTCACTAATCCAAATCCCAACAACACCAAAATAACCAACATCCACCAATATTAATCTAAAACCCCAATATTCATACACAACAACAACATAACCCAATTTCTATTCAACATTAAACTTTTCTTTAACATTCCAAAATTTACAAATGAAATACCAAACCCTTCCAATTTGTATCCTAAACATGAATTCACAACCCATAGTCAATTATAAACATAACCCACAGACCCACCAATTTAAACCCAAATCAACTCATATGCTTTTTAGCAAAATCAATAATAAACTATGTTTTTAAATATCATAAAAATTACCACAAGTCTATCTATGGTGAGGTATTGAAAAGAAGCTCTACAATCCCTACCTCTTGAAGCGAAGAGGAGAAAAGTCGAAAATCCACCAATGATGAAAACATGATCCGCTCAGATTAAATTGAAGCCCTCACAATCCTCTACGTTTTGATCTATGGGACTAAAATGGGTGTAGCTAGATGAAATCAAAGGCTTTAGGTCCAAGAAACCCCAACAATGGAGGAAAGAGGAAGAAAGGAGAGAGAGAAAAATAAAAAGTGACTTTTTCAGCGCACTACAGACTTAAATAGATGACTCATCGTGGTCGCGGTCCACACAATCGCGGGCGCGACCTCCAACATCGCGGGTGTGTCTAGCCACTCTTTACAGTTGCAGGCGCCACCAGGCCAGCCAAAAAAGTATGGCTACTGCTCCGCGGCCAACCTGTTGCCCTACCATGGTCCAAACCATACCAGTAAGGTCAAAAACAACTAGGACAACCCTGTGCCCCGACTGAAAGAACAAAACGGGTTGGTTGTTGACCCAGGCCACTACACATTCCATTACCACAATTCAAATCACCATACTCGTAAACCTCTGTTGAATTGAATCTATCGCTTATTCTCCAAGGTCCAGCTACGTATCAAGCACCTGTGACTACAACTTATCAAGGCTCTCAAGTGAAAACCCTAATAGATCTGGACTCTCAAGCTCCAGATCTTTATGGCGATGGAGGTAGTGGTGTCGGCAATTGAAGAGAAAAGAAGAGAGAGAAAAAGAGAGTGTGTGTATGTGTGTGTATGTGGTGTTGACTATTTGTTTAGGGAAGTAAATTACATGTACACCGCTTGAGGTTTACACTTAATATAGATTTTCCCTCCACGTTTGAGAAATTACAACCCCCCTCCCCAAGTTTTCCAATCACATTCCAAGGAGCCCCTTGTCATTATGTGACTATTAAAAACTAAAAAGCAAATGATGATGTCATGGTCCTAAAATTTTTAAAAGACTATATTACCCTCATATTTACAAACCCTCATCCTATTCTAACAACTCTGTATTTTCTTTCCTCTTTTGTATTCTCCCATTATCTTTTCTCTATGTTTTAAGAATCCATCTCCTCTCACACAGAGCAACTACCACAAACCCTAAGGTTATCTTTAGAAACTATCACCTGTCATCACCGACTACCATTTGCAACAAACACCGAGCCACAAAAGATCATTTTTGCAGCCACCACATGCATCCGCTACCCTTATGGCGAGATCCTCCGCGGCAACCATCATCTCTAGGCTAGGCTCTTCGGTAAATCGATCATGGCTATGATCCCTCAAAGCCCAAATCTCAGTCATCACCCATCTTAAAATTCTCTACACCACCATGACACCATTTTTCCATCTTTGCTCTCATCACCATCACCATGCCCTCTCTCTTTCTCTCTCTCTCTCTCTCTATATATATATATGTGTGTGTGTATATCTAATTTTGGGTTTTGATTTGAGATTTTATTGGGAGTATTTGAAAGGTGTTGAAAAGTGCTCCGATTGAAACCTAGTTTGATGATATTGGATTCCACATCATTCATTAGATAAACTCCCAATGTGTTGTTGCTGTTTTGAATTTTATTAAAGAATTCATTAATTGAGCTTCTCTAATTTTAGATAACAACATAACATTGGTTCAGCAAGCTCATGCTCAAAGTCTTGTGAATTTCAGAAGTTAGGTCAAAAGCATGCTCGCATGGATTGATAATAAGGCATATGTAAAATAAATAAATAAACATAAATAAATAAAGAAGAATGATATCATTTAGAAGTTGATATACCTGATTTTCTTTGTTTTTGTGTTTTTGATTTTATTTATTTATTGTTTGATTGATCATAAGGCTCAGGATTTTGTATGTTATTGTTTGGGGGTAACTGGTGTAGGTGCATACCAAGTGTTTGAAGGAATTCCTGAAGGCAATTGTATGGATTTTTGTTTTGTATTTTGGGGGCTGAATTATATTATCTAGGACATGGTAGAGAGTCAGACGAATTGCAGTGATTTTTGTTTTGTTTTTTGGGGTTTGAATTGTATGGATTTTTGTTTTGTTTTTTGGGGGCTAGTTGTTATAGGTTGAGGGAGTTGCAAGATTAGATTCTTATTCACAATCTTGATGATCTCTGTCAACACACCCATGAAAGCAATCTCAACATTTGTTGCTTTACATCAGGTTGTGATGCAATACAGAACATGAAAGGGTAATGCAGTCATTTTAATTTCTTTGTTAAGGATGTTAGTCAACAAATTCTGAGAAAGGGGGCAGTGTAATTTTTGAAACCTCAAGAGGGAATCTGTATTAATAACAAACCTCAAGGGGTGTGGGTATAATTTACCCTTATTTAGGGTTTAGTTTAGAAAACAATATATATATATGGGTATTTTGGTCATTTCGATTAAGTATGTCTTTATGGATAAAGTATTTTAGAGTGTGGATTTTTGGGGTAATTCCATTTACACACCACAAAACCTCTCTATACACACCATTTCCAAATTTTTTTATTACACTTATATCCCTTCATCAAATTACCATTTTGGACATAATTTTAAACCCTACACTTTTTTGGGCACCACCACCTACCACCAGTCTCTGCCGCCTACTTCCACCTTCGGCCACCGTCACCAAAAACCAGCCACTATCGTAACCTCTACAACCTCCCTGTCTCGGTGGCAACCCATTTCCCCTCTGCAAACCATTCTCCTTCTCCCCACCAATGAACAACCCAGCCCCCCACCTTAGCCATGGCTTGCTTTTCCCCATCAAAGAGAGAGAGAGAGAGAGAGAGAGAGGGGAAATCCTAGGGTTTTCAAAACTAGATCTAAGTTGAGTTCAATCATGCAAACTAGATTTGAAGCTTCGATCTAGGATTTTAAGCTCCAATTCGAAGCTTCACTGCTGCAATTGACTTCGGCAAGAAGCTCCTCTCTAATGGGTTAGGGAAGATAGTTGTAGATGGAGGGTCGTGGTGGTGAGGGTGGATTTGGTAGTTTTTAGAGAGAGCAAAGAAAAAGAATGAGATGGGATATGGGATAAGAGGTTGCGGCGGCGATGGTAGGGAGGTGGTAGAGGGTGGAAGGAGTGGTGGAAAAGTGGTGGAGCTAGTGATAGAGGGAGGAAGGAGGTGGAAAAGGGTTTGGGAGTGAGGCTAGCAGTGGTAAGGCAAGAAGAGTGATGGATAGAGGAGTGAGAAAGAAATTTGATGGAGAAGCAGGAGGAGATGGCAACGGCCAACGACGAGTGGTAGCGGCTAAGGTTACAGTTAGAGTTAGGGTTGATGGGCAGGTTGAAGAAGATGAGGATATTTTAGATATATTTGAAAAGGGATGGTGTGCATTGAGAAAAAATAATAAAGTCAAAAATATGTTTGGTGTGCATTGAGTGGTGTCTACTGAGATGACGTGTGGTGTGTAAATAGAATCACCCGGATTTTTGAGCAAATAAAATTCACATTTAGATTTACGGATCTAGTGTCCTTAATTATATGAAGTATTGATTTTTCTTTAATATCTTTTTGAACTTCTTATAAGTATTATGTATAATTATATATAACTACGTAAAGTTTAAATATAATATAATCTTTCATAATAAGGAATTTTGTGTTGAGTTCAAAAAAAAAATGAAAGGAATTTTGTGTTAAATATAAAACTCAATATAATTAATATTAAAATATAAATAAGATAAACATAAAAATAAGATATATCTTTAATATTTAATTAAAAAAATTAAATACTTGAATAAAAATAAGAAGAAAAAAAAAGAAAATTAATTCGTAAAGTATTTCTTAGTTTGTATAATTCTAAGTTTTGGTTATGAGTAGTTTAGATTAAATACAAGTCTTTTTTAATTATTAAATTTTAAAAATAATTAGGTATAAGGGTATTGTTGTGGCATTTAGAGAGAGAGAGAGAGAGAGAGAGAGAGGGAGATGCGTTACATAAGAGAGATAAATATTTTAGAGTAAACGCCCAACTTTTAATATATATATATATGATATGCTATTTTTTTATGCTATTTGTGTGTGTCAATTTCCAACCACACTGCCAATCAAGCACTCAGCTAGAGAACACTGGCAGAATAGATTAAGTCCGAACGACCTGTCACAAAAAGAAGAGATTTTGGCGGTGGTTCGTCCACCTAGGGGCACTCCGACGATCAAGTTAGTTATCTCTCAAAAATAGCAAAAGTGCTTAACTCACTATTCAGAGCATAAAAAGCATACCTTAGACCTATGAGGGTGCCTCTCTTTTATAGCCAACACAAACCTAGTCTCAATTGAAGCCTAGCTTTAATGGATTTAGGATTACTACTAATCTTTGACTCCCAGTAGGATTGGGATAAACTCTCTAAAAGTCTTATCTTTATCCAAACTGAAGTCCTCTCTCATTCTAGGACTCTTTTCCCTTATCCGCTTGTCTCGGATTCTGGTATCTTCGCAAATAACCTCGGCCTAGTCGAGATGATCTGGCGTCATGACCAGGACACGTGGCACCTCGGCTGACACTTCGGTGACACCTCACCCATGTGTTGTCATTCAGAAATTATATCCCCACAACTACCCCCTAGGTTCTATTACCTCGGCATCTTGAGGTGATGGAATTTATATCATTCCTTCCTTTAATCATGACCTCGATTTAACTTAAGCTTGTAAATTTTTCTTAAAATTTCAACAAGTGTTAAACATGACCTCGGTTTAACTTTAACTTTTAAATTTTTCTTAAAATTTCAACAAGTGTTAAACATGGCTTCAGTTTAACTTCAACTTGTAAATTTTCCTTAAAATTTCAACAAGTGTTAAACATGACCTCAGTTTAACTTCAACTTGTAAATTTTTAAAATTTCAACAAGTGTTAAACATGTCCTCGGTTTAACTTGAACTTGTAAATTTTTAAAATTTCAACAAGTGTTAAACATGATCTCGGTTTAACTTCAGCTTGTAAATTTTTCTTAAAATTTAAAATTTCAACAAGTGTTAAACATGACCTCGGTTTAACTTCAACTTGTAAATTTTTAAAATTTCAACAAGTGTTAAACATGTCCTTGGTTTAACTTCAACTTGTAAATTTTTAAAATTTTAACAAGTGTTAAACCAACCTTAGCTTGTATATTCCAACTCCCAAGCATCATTCTCCAGCCCTCTTTGATTCTCCATACCCGACCTCCCGTGAAGGCCGGTGAGAATGCCCCTTTGCCCTGCCATGCTGAGGGACTGCAGGAACCGTTTTCTGCCCCCCTTTCTAGGCACCTTTCTTGGCCGCTGGAATCGGCGTATCTTGTAGCGGGAACAGTGGCTGCATGACATTGTTCTGCATCATAAAATTGACGACCGTTTGCAGGTCCGCCAATTTGTCCGCCATTCTCTTCATCTCGTCGTCTCTCTGCAGGCATCTATCTTTCCATATCTGGAGATCGTCCTCGTTATAATACCCGCTCCAGTCCGATTTCTTCGGTACGCCGCTCTCCTGGCCGACGTCCTTTACTCCGTGATTCTTATCACGGGTCTCTTCGTTGTAGTTGTCTTCTTCGACGTCAAGGTCAATATGTTTCCCACTCTCAGTAAGGGTGTCGTCCTCAACCTTCTCTTTCTGTCCGTTGTTGGCCATCTATTCTCCTTTCTTTCCCACAAACGGCGCCAAATTGTGTGTGTCAATTTCTGACCACACTGCCAATCAAGCACTCAGCTAGAGAACACTGGCAAAATAGATTAAACCCGAACGACCTATCACAAAAAGAAGAGATTCCGGCGGTGGTTCGTCTGCCCGGGGACACTCCGACGATTAAGTTAGTTATCTCTCAAAGATAGCAAAATTGCTTAACTTGCTATTCAGAGCATAAAAGGCATACCTTAGACTCATAAGGATGCCTCTCTTTTATAGCCAACACAAACCTAGTCCCAATTGAAGCCTAGCTTCAATGGACTTAGAATTACTGCTAATCTTGGACTCTCAGTAGGATTGGGATAAACTCTCTAAGAGTTTTATCTTTACCCAAACTGAAGTCCTCTCTCATTCTAGGACTCTTGTCCCTTATCCGCTTATCCCGGATTCTGGTATCTTTGCAGATAACCTCGGCCTAGCCGAGATGATCTCGGCGTCGTGACCAGGACACGTGGCACCTCGGCTGACACTTCGGTGACACCTCGGCTGACACTTCGGTGACACCTCGGCCACCTGTTGTCATTTAGAAATTATGTCCCCACACTATTGATAATTATACCTAAAAATAAGCTCTAATTTTAATGAATTAATTAGTCTAGCAACCAAAAAAAATAAATCAAATCTATAAAAACTTCGAATAGTTCAAATAATTTGGGCTTAGTTGAGTCGGGCGTAGGTAGGTATGTTAGGTTGCAAATTGGGTTTGAGCGGATTTCGACAACTTTCAATCCAATTTAAATTGGACTTAGACAATAACTCAACCCAAATAGTCTTCGCTGCCCTCAATGGAGATTTTCCAATGGTTCCACTGCCACTAAAAAACGGCTATTATTGGTTGACACAATTCAAGTTGTCGGATTAGGCTCCATCAACATTAGGGTATAAATAAACCTCACATGTACATGCATAAATATATATTTTATTCTACAGGTACACAAGTTTATTTTAGTCTTGATCCAAGTCCTTTTTTTTTTTGAATTTTTTCACCACTAAAATGACGTAGTTTTAGAGTTTGGGGGGAAATTACTAATCAATTGAATGTTGAGAAAAAAATTCAAATCAATAAAAAAATTATAAACATAAATTTTTCCATGTATATGTAATTATTTTTTTGTAATTTGGTCTAATTTGTAAGTTGCCCTTCTTTTTTTTTTTCTTGATTTTTTGATGTTTATCCGATGGAGGAAAATTAGCATTCATATATAAGGTAGGGGTGCAACTTGGGCGGATTCGGTCGGGGTTGGGAGGTTGTCCAAGCCCAGCCCAAGTTGTGCTGAGACTTGCTCAAGCCTGAATTGTAATCCGAGGTTGTCTGCTCAAGCCCGACTCGAGCTAAACCCGAATTGCCCGAATTGTAAATGAATTTTAGTTTTTTTATTATTTTTTATTTTTTTATTATAGAAAATCATTAATATCATCAAAACAAATAATTTATATAATGTAAGAGAGATACCACTATAGTAGTCATTATAATTTATGAGTGAAAATAAAAAGAAAAAGAGTAAGATTTTGTGTTATTTGTATATATAATATATATTCAATATGATTTAATAATATAAATTACTTTAATATCATGTAATGACTAATAATTTATATTTATATTTAATATTTTTATATATCTATATATGTATAATTCGGATTTCGGGTTGCTCGGGTTGTTTGACATCTTTGCCCAAGCCCGCCCAAATTTAATTCGGGCTTCTGAATTTTTGCCCAAGCCCATACTAAATTTAAAAATATTTTGTCCAAGCCCTAAAAAAATTCGGGCTGAGCTCGGGTTGAGCCCGCCCAAGTTGCACCCCTAATATAAGGTAAATATCTGATGCAACAAACAGATCACGTTGACATCAAGTAGAACTCTGAGTTATCTTGGAACACCTTGTTTAAATGTCTTCTCTATTAGGGTTTTGTTTTGCTCTCCGAGACGTACGTACAAACAACGGAGGATCAACAACATCAACCCATTGAAGAACAACAAGCATAAGCTTCAGTTTCTACATTAGCAAATAATGTAGATCATGTGGATGTGGATGAGTACTTTGCTTCTCTCCTACCTGGTTATCGTTTCAATCCTAAAAATGCAGTGCTCATTGTTAACTACTTGAAGAGAAAGATCAACCATCAAACACTGCCAATCAACAAGATTCATGATGTTCATCTTTACAAATTTAATCCTCAATATCTTTCAGGTTTCTAATCTTTTCTTTCTTTTTTTCACTTTTGTTTCTTATATAACATCATGTTCTTTCTTTATTGAATTTGTATCCATGTTCTTGAATATATATACACTGTCTATTATTAGATTTCTCTAAAGTTTTATGGGTATTATTTATCTTCTCTTTTTCTATCATTATTTCTTCAATATGTATTCATGTTCTTCAATATGTAGTATCAAAGAAAACTGATTTGCAAACAGAAAATGTATTAAAAAAAATAGTTTATCATAATTTTTTTTCTCTAAAGCTTTAAGGGTTTTTATTTGTCTTTTGCTATCATTATTTCTTGAATATGTATGTTTTCATTATTTTTTATTTTTCTTATGTGATTTGAATGGATATTAACAAGATCGTGTTTTTTTTATCAGCTATTAACAAGATCAGGTTGGCTACTATGATAGACCTAACGGGTTCTTCCAGATTTGATTGTCCCAATATTGCGTTAGTTTTGTTACTCATATTGAAATTTTGGAATCATATGTAATGTAACTCATTCTGATTTCTTTTTATTTCTTCCTTTGATATATGCATATTCATTCTTTGGTTTATGAATTGTATATTCTAACATTCAATGAAGTTTTAAGGAGTGAGGGCCAGCTAATAGTCTAACATGTTCAATGAGTTTTATTTATATTATGTCTGGTGTTAATTAACAGAAAATTACAAGCCATATGAAGAGAAGGAATGGTATTTCTTTACACCAAGAGATCGAAAGTATAAGAATGGGAAGCGGTCAAATCGAGCTGCAGGTGATGGATACTGGAAGGTTACCGGGACTAATAAGACTGAGATTTATGGGTGCCGATGTTGGCTTTAGAACTGCATTAGTATTCTACAAAGCAATACCTCCTAAAGGCGAAAAAACCAACTGGATTATGCATGAATATCAATTACCAAACAATCATCCTAAGGCTCCAACTGTTGGAAATGAAATGAGGGCAGGTTACCTGTCTCTCTATTTGTTTTTTGATCGGCAAAACGAAAAACTTTATTGATGAAAACCGAACAGAGTAAGGAGGATACATCAATAAAGAGGAGCTTGGAGCTAAGCAAAGCTCCAACCTCCTAGTTGGTGAGAAACCAACAGATAAAGAAAAAACGACAGAACAGATCAAGTAAAACATAACAAAAACCAGAAAATCAGTGCAGTCCAAGGGAAACTCAGCAGATCAGCAACCCCAGCAGTCATGGTCATAACAGACTGAACATATCAACAAAAACCAAAAAATCAGTGCAGCTGCCAGAGAAACTCAATATCAGCAGCAAAACCCCATTAACAGTATCCCAGTGGGAAGCTCCAGCAGTGTGAGAGACTCCAACCCTCAAACCAACAGCATAACAGATCAACTACCAATGCAGAGCACACCGACCCAAAATAACAGCCCACTGCTAGGCCTAGTAACAACATAGATACAGGGATCCTTCAGAGTGTTTATATTGTAGCATACACCATTTTGGAGGATTGCACCACAGTCATACTCAATCCAGCTTAACAAACACAAACAGACCTCCACTCAGCTCCAGGCTCAAAACCAGAACAAACCTTGCTATTGCCCTTGGTAAAGTAATCAGACCTTCCCAGCATCAACCAATGCATAGCAACCACATAGCAGACCCAGCACCAACAGACCTTCACTGCAGCAACACAGCAAAATGGACCAAGAACTAAACCAAGCAGAGCTCCTGGGCTGGGTTGCAAAACCCACAGAACAACCCACCCCCAGCACATCAACAGATCAAATCAGAATTGCAGAACTACACCCAGCAAATCAACACAAACCAGACTGCAGCCCTGCATCCACACAATCAGACTTTGATCCTATTTATGTGTATATATATCAGCAAAATAGAAGTTATACTTATCTGCATGTGTTCATCACCTGATTGTTTTGGTATTGTATTATTATTCACACAACATTCTTCCTAGTTATTGATTATGATTTTTTTTACACATCATAAATATTTCTATTCATTTTTTGACATGTTTCTGTGGTAATTATGATGTTGATTAGACATCACTATAAAAAAAATAAGGTTTTAAAAACCAAAAATTAGAATCAATTATTTTTTAGGGACCAAATATTTTAATTGCTAAAAGTGTCATTATTATATTTTTAGCAATGAAAATTGGACATTAGTGGTGAATTATTATCCTTTTGGGACCAAATTTTTTGTTTGAAAAAGTAAACCATTTTGAGACCAAATTATTAGCAACATTTTCAAAATTTTGTTGCTAAAAACCTTGTTTTTGACTTTTCGAGATGACCTTTTAGTGACTATCCTCATGGCGATGAAAATTGGTCCCTAAATGTCTTTTGCAACAAAATTTTCACTTTTAAAAACCAAAACATTTAGTTTCTAAAACTCTTATATGTTGTAGTGGATAGATATTCATACAATTTGACACCGTGATTGCCCTCTTGTTTGAAGTTAGTACTTTCCTTTCTTCTTTTTTTTTTGTTTTTATTTTTTTTGGCACATAAATTTACTGTTTTTACTCATCTTTTAATACATCACTAAAATTACAGTGTGGCACAATTTTAAACTTTTTTTGTTTCCTTAATTGTTGAAATATTTTCTAGTGGCACTGACTACTACCATGATTACTTTTCTTGTTTACAGTTAGATGATTGTGTTTTGTGTAAGATTTACAAGAATGTAGACAGACCAAGGAGCATAAGAAACTGATATCCTGATGATGAGGAAGTTGTTCCAGCTGAACATTATTATAATGAACATCTACCTGCTGAAAACTCTGCAATGTTGCAATCTCTAGAAAGTTTAATTCCAGGTGAAGCTATGGAAATGGACAGTGGTTACAATGGCAAAGTGAATCCAAATGCATTTATTAATTCACATTTTCTGCAAACTCCTCAACTTCATTTCAATCATGATCAGGTAATGATGGCTAATAGTACATATTTCAATTATCCTTATGATGCCAATAAGCCGCCAATCCAACCAGCTAAGCAATTGACTTTGAATCAACCACAATCTATTGATGGTATGAAGAGCAACATGAGGCCGAAATCGATGAATCAGAATCTACATTGTTGGGCACTTGAGCCAAGAGGACTCGATGAGGAACTGAAAGGTTCGATGTTTCAATCTGATGCCCACATAGATGGATGGTTTCCGGGTCTTGAGAATAGTGTCCCCAGTTGCTGTAGGATGCCATCGCAGACTGGCGATATCAAGTAACTTGAAGGAACGGAGAGATTACCTATTTGTTTATATAGTAAGCACTACTGGATGATTTAGTTTTAGGCTTCAATTTGTTTGTGTTTGTTTTTTGGTTTTTTTAGTTGGCTGGTTCAAGAATTTTGGTTTGGATTATTGTTTTATCTAGTTTTAGAATTTTGACTGAACACCTTTATATTTTACAATGCATGAACTTGAAATTTTCAAGCACTAAGAACTCCAAATTCAAGAGTACTTGTGTATAAATATTATTTACTGGAGGTGTTATGAGGATATATGGTGTATTTTTCCATTAGTAAAAGGGGGATTCTATTTTTTCGTGTATTTTGTGATTGAAGGGGAAGGAAGGGTACAATTGGTTCGATTGTTTTTAGGGTTATTTACCATTTTTGTTTCCTTTGTTTTCCTTTCAAAGGGGTCGGTTTTATGACATCTAAAGCAATTTATTATATTGTTAGAAGAGCCATCTTCAAATTTTTGTTTTTGTTTTTTTGTGTTTTTTTTTAAACCTTTCTTTTCGACTTCCTTAGAGTTAACTTTCTTTCATGATGATTTAAGCCTTGTTTGCGAATAGACTATTTTAATAACTTTTTGATTTTTTATGAAAAAATATATATTTTGGGTTGGGTTGGGTTTTGTTGATATGATGACCTATAGTGACTTTTTGACTAAAATGTTTAGTCTCCGAATAAGGTATGTTGATGTAATGTGCTTGTTTAATTTTATATCCAAACAATCATTTATGTTTAGTTAACTTTAGTTATGTTTTGGGTTGGGTTGGGTTTTGTTGATTAAAGTTTTTTATGTGGAAGAAATTTCTCCAGATGTTTTGTTGTACTTGGGTTGATGCAATTACATATATAAAGCTTGTAAGGGAAGCTAAAAAGGGAATAGAAAAATCTGCTCAAGGGACTGTTCTATTTAGATCCCTTTTATCCTCTGTTTTACTCTTCTTCTTCTCTATTTTCTACAGAAAAAATCAAATCTGATTTTGTGTGTTTTAGATTGATTTTTCTGTAGTTTAAACACACATTTGTTTTCAAAACACCCAACATAAAGTGGTATCAAAGTCAAGTTTGAAGCGGAAGCTTCGATTTGAAAAAGAGGGTTGAAAATAGAAGGTGCGCGAAGAAGAAAAATGGGTTTTGCAAAAAATCTCCATGGCTAACTCAAGCAACCAAAGTATGGGTATCTAGCAGCCATCTATGCCCATTTTTGCTAGAGAAAATTATGATTATTGGTGTGTGAGGATGAAGACCTTATTTCAGTCCCAAGGTTTATGGAACTTGGTACAAAATGGGTATGATGAACCCGATTCAACAACTACATTAACTTCAGCTCAAGAGCAGCAACTAATGAAAACTAGAACAAAGGATGCTAAAGCACTCTTCTTCATCCAACAAGGACTCTTTGATGAGTTGTTTCCAAGAATCATTGAAGCCAAGAAATCAAAAGAAGCATGTGACATTTTGCAACAAGAAGAATTTGAAGGAGACAAAAAGGCAAGAATTATCAAACTCCAAACTCTTAGAAAGGAGTTAGAATATTTGAAGATGAAAGAATCTAAAACTTTAATTGATTGTTTTTCTAAACTGATGGACATTGTCAATCAAATGAAACCATACGGTAAAAGAGTTGAACAAAAGAGAACTGCTGAGAAAATTCTAGTTAGTTTACCAAAAAAAATATAACACAATGGTGAGAATAATTGAAGAAACAAAGGATATCTCTAAAATGAGTGTCCAAGAATTGATGGGTTCTTTGAAAGCACATGAACAAAGGTTGTTAAAACAATCAAAGAAGCCTCTGGAGAGTGCATTCCAAATAAAAATTTAATTTGAATTCTAAAAGTCATGGAGAATCATCAACTAATGAACAAACAAGAGGGGAATCATCAAGAGGTGGTAGACAATGAAGAGGAAGAGGTAGAGGAAGAAATTCATCAAGGGGAAGAGGTAGAAGCAACAATAATAGAAGTTCAAGTATGAAAGAAAATACAAGAAAGTGCAGAATTTGTAAAAGGGGAAATCATTTGTAGAAGGATTGTTGGTTCCGAGGGAATCCACAATGTTATAAATGCAAGAATTTTGGTCATCTCCAAAAGAATTGTAAAGTTAATAGAAATCAACAAGCTAATTTTTTAGAGGAGAAAAATAGAGAAGGAAGCTTATTTTATGCTTGTCAAGCAGCCTCGAAACACAAAAATAATGTTTGGTACCTTGATAGTGGGTGTAGCAATCGTATGATAGGTGATAAGTCTATTTTCTTGGACATGGATACTTCAATTTGCTCTCAAGTTAAAATGGGAAATGGAGTGTTATTAAATATAAAAGGAAAAGGAACCATAAGAGTTAAAACAAAGAAGGGGACTAAGTTTATTCATGATGTATTGCTTGTTCTAGACTTGGAGAAAAATTTACTAAGTGTTAGACAACTTGTAGAACATGGATATGTAGTCCACTTTGAAGCTAACAGTTGTATCATTCATGATAGAAATGCAAAGCAAGTGGTGGAAAAAATTCAAATGGAGAAGAACCGAAGCTTCCCACACACATTCAACTATGCTAGAAATGTTGTTTTGAAAGCTCATATGAATGATGAGTCATGGTTGTGGCATAGAAGACTTGGTCATTTGAATTTTCATAGTCTAGAATTGCTTCATCAAAAGAATATGGTCAAAGGACTTCCCAGTATTGTGAGGGGTGTGCACTTGGGAAGCATTATTGGCAACCTTTTCCAAAAGGAGTTGGTTGGAGAGCCGAAGAAATGTTAGAGTTGGTTCATACGAATGTTTGTGGCCCTATGAGAACTCCCTTCCATTCCCAAAATAAGTACTTTATTCTTTTTATTTGATGACTATACAAGGATGACATGGGTGTATTTCATGAGGGAAAGATCCGAGTGTTCACTATTTTCAAGAGATTCAAGAGCATGGTCGAAAAGCCAAGTGGGCACTACATAAAGACTTTGAGAAGTGATAATGGCAAAGAATAAAACTCTAAGGAGTTTGACAAATTTTGTGAAGATGAAGGTGTAGAAAGGCAACTAACAGTGGGTTATACTCCACAACAAAATGGAGTATCCGAGAAAAAGAATCAAACGGTGACGGAAATGGCCAAATCTATGATGCATGAAAAAAGGTTACCCAAGAGTTTGTGGGCTGAAGCTGTTTACACAACTGTGTACTTGATAAATAGGCGTCATACTGAATTCGTTTGGAACGAAACTTCCATACAAGCTTAGAGTAGAAGAAAGCCATCAGTAAAACATCTCAAAGTATTTTGATGTGTTTGTTATGCTCAAATTCCAAAGGAAAGAAGAAGCAAATTGGATGAAACAAGTGAGAAATGTATCTTTGTGGGATACAACAGCAAATCCAAGGGCTATCGATTGTATAGCTTGAAGAAAAATTAGATTATAATCAACCAAGAAGTGTTATTTGATGAGAATGCTTCATGGAATTGGGAAGAAGGTAAAATTGAGAAGCAATCTATCCTAGTTGATGAGGAGCAAGAAAATTAAACACATGAAGATAAAGATAATGAAGATTCACATCATTCCTTACCAAGGGTAGTTTCATCATCATCTTCTAGCTCTTCTCCAAGTTTAAGCTCAAATTCTAATTCATCCCCACCTAGCTCAACTCCAAAAAAGATGAGGAGTTAGAGTGATGTATAGGCTAGATGCAATTTTTGTGCAGCAGAACCTGAAAGTTTTGAAGAAGCAATTAACGAGGAAGCTTGGAAGAAAGCAAAGGAAGAAGAAATTAAAGTCATTAAGAAGAACAACACATGGGAATTAGTTGAAAGACCACAAGCCAAGGAAATCATTGGGGTGAAGTGGATTTACAAAATAAAGTTGAATTCAGATGGTTCATTCCAAAGAAATAAGGTAAGGCTGGTCACAAAAGGGCATACACAACAGCCTGGAATCGATTTTCAAGAAACATTTCCACCAGTTACACGACTCGGCACCATTCGAGCTCTCATTGCTTTGGTAGCCCAAAAAGGTTGGCCATTGTATCAACTTGATATTAAATATGCATTTTTAAATGGAGAATTGAATGTGGAAGTGTATGTTGAACAACTCCAAAGGTTTTTAATGAAAGGAGATGAAAACAAGGTGTATAAATTGAAAAAGTATTGTATGGGCTGAAGTAAGCTCCAAGAGTATGGTATAGCCAAATCGATTTCTACTTCATCGACAAGGGTTTCAAGAAGAGCAAGAGTGAGCCAACATTATATGTGAAAAATCAAGGTATATCAATTCTTATTGTTGCCTTGTTTGTTGATGATTTGTTAATTTTTGGTAACGATGATACAATGATTGAAAAATTTAGAAATGACATGATGAGAAGATATGAAATAAGTGATATAGGTTTGTTGAATCATTTTCTTGGAATTGAAATCTATCAAGTTGAAGATGGAGTATTTATTTCTCAAAAGAAATATGCTGAAAATATTTTAATGAAATTTGGCGCGAGTGGTTATAAGCCTATGGCCACACCACTAGTTGTGAATGAAAAACTTATAAAGAAAGATGGAGAGAAAAAAGTTTATGGTTCGTTGTACAGAAGCTTGGTTGGAAATTTGTTGTATCTCATAACTATAAAGCCGAATATAATGTATGCTGCAAGTTTGCTTTCGAGATTTATGAATAATCCCAGCCAAAATCATCTTGGTGCTGCAGAACAAGTTTTGAGATATATTCGAGGCACAACCAGCTATGGTATCAAATATTGCAAAGATTCAAATTTGAAATTGCTTGGTTTTTCTGATAGGGATTGGGGTGGTTGCACTGATGATATGAAAAGCACCTCCGAGTATGTATTTTCCTTGGGTTCTGGTGTATTTTCTTGGGCATCAAAGAAGCAACAAAGTGCGGTGCAATCATCCACAGAAGCTGAATATGTTTCAACGAGTTTGGCAACTTCCTAAGCAATTTGGTTGAGAATACTTGAAGAAGTTTGCGAAAAGCAAGAGGATGATACATAAATTTTTTTGTGACAACAAATCAGCCATTACCATGGGTAAGTATCCTACTTTTCACAGCCACACTCGTCATATTGCAATTAAACATCATTTTATTCAAGAAGTAATTGAAGAAGGTGAAGTGTAGCTCAAATTCTGCAAGTCAAATGAACAAATTACATATATATTCACTAAGGCTCTTCCCAAAGGAAAGTTCTAGCATTTCATGGAGTTACTTGGAGTTATGGAGCAGCACATTAGGAGGGAGTAATGTTGACGTAATGTGCCTGTTTAATATTGTATCCAAACAATTACTTATGTTTAGTTAACTCTAATTATGTTTTGGGTTGGGTTTTGTTAATTAGAGTTAATTTATGTGAAGTAAATTTGTCTAGATGTTTTGTTGTACTTAGGTTGATGTAATTACATATACAAAGCTTGTAAAGAAAGCTAAAAAGGGAATATAAAAATATGCTCAAGGGGCTATTCTATTTAGACCCTTTTTCTCCTCTGTTTTACTTTTCTTTTTCTTTATTTTCTACAGAAAAAATTAGATCCGATTTTGTATGTTTTAGATCAATTTCTCTATAGTTTAAACACACACTTGCTTCCAAAACACCCAACAAGGTCTTAGACTCAAATTTCTTAGTTCATTAGCCTTGAGAAATTTCTTCAATTGTTTTGTGCTCAATACACATCAAAGATGACAATTAAATTTTTTTTTTACTTGTATTAAAATTTAACAAGAAAATGAGGCTTATACATTTGTCAAAACAAGCCCACTAATCAAAATATTGTTTAATGCAGTGCTTGTGCCCAGTTTCATCAACTTGGATCCTTTTAACACAGATCTGTAGAAAATGAGACTGTGTCGGATTAGTACCAGACTTCATTACTATATACGTAGAGTCATAGACTTGAGAGAGAGAGAGAGAGAGAGAGAGAGAGAGAGAGAGAGAGAGAGATTAAAGATGGGCTGCAAATGAAAGGAGCTGCTCATCAAAAAATACATGCTTTACTCATTACAAAAAACGTACCTCCATTCAACAATTAAACAAAGCGATCTCAAGTTCCAAGTTGAATCGCCTAATAACTGGGCTTAAATAACACTGTACTTAGTTTGATTGGCTTGTCTTGGTCGAGGTAGGTGGGATCCAATAGTAGCAACATAATTCCTCTGAAAATTTCCAATTAAATACTTCAGGAAAAAAATGTTCATGGGTTTAATGACTACGACAGGCCAATACTTTCAATAATTCCCAGCATTTAACTGCACTATGTTCTTTTTTAGATAAGTCATGTAGCTGCACATTTGCTAAGACAAATGAAAGATGAGACAAAGATGTTAAAGGTCTTCCCACCAACTACAAGTTCTTTCTTCTATCAACCTCTATCACAAATGCCCCACCATGCCCAACTCTAGTTTTATACTTTGAGCTCCTATGCTTTTACTTCCTTATTACTTGTACAAACAAAGTTATTATTTTGAACACTTCCTCAAATTTGTGTATCATTCATCCGAATACTCTAATCATGATCTCACTTCAGTAGATGACTAGACTAGATTGAAGCTATCAATTGGAATACTTTGTCAAAGTACATACCTCCTAAGGTTTAGGTCTTTAGGTAGTTAGCTTGGAAAAATAAAATCAAGACAACAGAGTTCTTACAAAAAATAGGTGTTTTAAATGAGAATGTGCCCACTATCTGTATGTTTTGCAAGGAGGAGAGTGAATCTGTGAGCCATGTCTTGATCTTGTGCCCTTCTGTATGGAAAGTTGGGACTGAAATGCTAAAGTGGTGGGATGTACAAGGAGCCTTACCAGGTTTTGGAAATAGCCTACTTTTATGGTGGACATGGGGGAAGGTGAAGAAGAAAGAGAGGAAGATCTAGAGTGTTATTCCATTGGTTATGATGTGGTCAGCGTGGAAACACAGAAATGAGTGTGTGTTCAAAGCATCCAATCCAAATTTTAATGAGTTATGTGATTTGATTAAGTTTCGAATTGCTTCACGGATGAAATCAATCTTTAAAGAGTTTCGTTTCTCAGTTTAAGACTTCATTACTAACATGAGGTAGGTCAGGAAGTGCTTGGGAAGCAGTGTGTTGTTATGATAATCTGACATGGATTTGTTTTGCTGCTGGTGATGGCCTATGACTTGGGTTGACTTGTATTTGTTGCTTTGGATTTTTTTTTTTTTTTTGCTTGCTTTGTTTGTATTTCTGTTTTGGGCTGGCTTGTATCTATACTGTTTCGGCTGTTTTGTTGGTTTCTCACCAACCTTAAGGCATGTGCTAGCAAATAATTGGGTATGCTTCACAGTGCTAACCTAATTGGGATAGTGTAGGCTTACTGTGATGCTTTTTGCATGCACTTCCTCCTCTTTATTGATGTATTTCCATAGTTGTATGTTAATTTCATTAATAAATATTTTTTTTTCTTTGCCTGATAAAAAAGGAAATAAACACAAATGTGAGTGAAGGTGACAGTGAAGAAAATGGTGACTTGTCAAAGATGAGCATTGAATTATAATTAATAGTGGCATTAACCATTCTTCCTTTAGCTTCTTTTTCTTAGTGATCTATGCTATGAAGTACCAACACTTTAAAATAGGCGTCGTAGCAGTGTCGAGCACAGGGACATGCACCGAACATGTACGGGACACATTTGGGGTGCCCCTCCCTTTTTTTTTGGTATGGGACATGGCAAGGGACACGAGGATACATGTTGGACACGTATCGGACACGCCAATTAACCTATCCTTTTTTTTTTTATGGGATATGGAAAGGGATATGGAAAAGGACATGGCAGGACACAAAATGGGATACGGCGGGGTCTTTTTTCAATTTTTGTATATCTTTTGGGGTCAAAATATAAATTTAATAAGTAAAAAAATTATATCAAAAAGCCCTAATCGAAACCCTAATTCGAATAAAGAGAAAAAGAGACTTAATAAAAAATCAAAAGAAAAAAAGAGAGAAAAGAAAAGTGAACCTGCGAAGTCCTCAGTTGATCTCCATTGAGCTCATCTCAGTTGATCTACGCCACAAGTCTCTCATCTCCTCTCGCCTGTCATCTCTCTCTCTCTCTTTCTCTCCTCTCTTCTCTCTCTGTCTCTCGTTTTCTCATCTTTCCCTTTCACTCTCTTTCTCTCTTCTTGATCATCATTGCGTCGCGTCTGTCTATCTCTTGTCTCTCTCTGTCTTTCCTTTTATTTTATAATCCATGATTTTCTCTATCTCTTATTTATTTATTTATTCTGATTATACTCTATGATGGTCTCTCTCTCTCTCTCTCTCTCTCTCTCTCTCTCTCTCTTCTTTATTTATTTATTTAATTTTTTTTATTATACTCTTATTTTTGTATAATAAATATATATTTATTGTTTATTTTTATTTAAATTTTTTTCTTTATAAATTTATATATTGTATAATAAATTTTATTCTTTATGGATTTCTCTTAATAAAATTAATTTATAATTTAATTAAATATAGTGGCTTATATATATATATATATTGAATTAATGTTATTTTTTTATTATTATTAATTTTGATTGTTTGGTACTGCCATAATATCAATGTGCATTTCAAATACATATAAATACAAAATTAAAAAAAAAATTCCATGTCCCTCGCCATGTCTGTGTTGATATTTTTTTGAAATTGTCGTATCCCGTATTCGTATCCATATCCGCGCTTCATAGGTGATATGTAATAGTACTCATGTTAATTTTTATGAGTCTGATAGTTTGTTATACTTAATAGATGCATGTGTGTATTTCTATCATATTCGAGGTTTTGAAAAGCGGTTGTAGTTGTCATAACAGTCGCAATGGCAGTAACATAGTTACGGGGTGTAAATGTCGTATCGTAACTTGAAACCATGAATTTTTTTATTCACAATTTGACCCAAAAAAGAAAAAAAAAACTTATTGACATGCTTATTTTTATTTCATAATCACATTTATTGGGGTTTAAAATAAATTTTGATCAATTTTTGTTAGTTTTTAAGTATGATCCAATATATTTCGTATTTTTAAATCACTTTAAATGGAATTTTTTTACATTTTATTTTAATAGTTAGTGACATTATATGTCATAAATCCAAATTGTACCTTTTATTTTTATTTATTTTGTTATTAATTGTTATACAATATAGAGTTCGTGACTTATAATATTGTGTGATCTTTTGATTTTATTTATTTATTTATTTATTTATTTTTGAAAAGAAACTGTGCAGAATGTGTAACGGTGTGTAACGGCCCATTACAGGCGTTGCGATACCATTATGGCTATTACATAACACTATAATAGCCTCTCTCTTTTTTTCTTTTTCTTTTTTTGATCAGTGAAAAAGGGGAGAACTTTATTGATAAAACAACATATATTACATATGAGAGTAAATCAATAAAGAGGGAAGGCAAGAGCAAAAAGTATCATAGCAATTCAACTTAATACCAACTAAGTTGGCACCAAGAAGAATGCCCAATCATCTGCTAGCTCAAGCCAAACTGCAATGGCTGTTACATGTGTGATTCCATCACACTACAAAAGCAGGTGTAACGAGTAGTGCCTACCGCCACAACCGCTTTTTAAAACCTTGATCATATTGCTCCATTGATTTCGTTTTATTCTTTCATACTTTTCCACAATTTTGTTTTGTTCATTTGCATGGTAAGTATTATGTGTCACCTAAAACCTAAATGCAACACTATTATCAAATAATTCAGGTATCCCGTCTAGATGACATCAAATACTAGAGTTCAAACATAAATATTACAGCAAATTTTACTTTACCCCTCTATGGTGTAAACTATGTGCACATAACCTTTTACTATTTGAAAATAACCACTTAACTCCCTATGATTAGTAGACTAAAGTGCACCATCACATTTTCAACCCAAATTAACAAAAAGTGCATTAGACACGCCTATATTTCCAAATGGTCAGGGGGGTTATGCACACATAACACAAACAACAACGATAAAGTGAATGATTTTGTTCAAAAGAGAGGAATAAGATGGGGTATTTAGGTCAATTTAAAAGTGTAGTTAACAAAAACTAGTGGTGTGTAATAGTCCACAAACCATAGGGAGTTAAGTGGCTATTTTGAAATGACATGGGTATTATGTGCGCATGGGCTATACTACATGATGGTAAAATGAAATTTGTCCTAATATCCATTGCCTGATCACTTGCGAAGAGTCGAGCTTGATAGGCCAGGGAATATGCGAATAAGTGATTTAGATATTCTCACTAGTCATTTGAGGAGGGGTGAATTTTTAGGCTCTCAGAACTTACATGGTGATCTGCATTTTGGTGAACCTGCTATTTTGGTGCCTTTCCTGGTCATAGGTGTGCGGGGGATGTGCATGGTTCTGGAAACCCCTTACACCAGTTACCTCTTGGCGAACCATTTGGAGGAAACAAGTCAAGCCATCCATGTCTTGGTGAGCCTAGATTTAGGAGCAGTTATTCCCTCACTGTAAGTATTGTTAGCCTCTTTGTAAGTTTTGATTGCAAGCATGTTACATGCAGAATTCTTGGTTTTCGTGCATATTAATGTGTGTAGTGCATCTTTTTGTTTGGATGTATTTATTTCTTCAGGGTGGCATTGATCCTTTTGACAACTCAAGGAAGCAGAAGCCTGCAAGCATGGAATGGTGCTGAATTTGTGAAATTGACTGTGAAACAGTGGAAGGGTTAGATATGCATTCACAAACAAGGGATCACCAAAAGGTGGCTGTGAATATTGTTCTAAGCATAAAGCAGTAGATTGTAAAGGAGCAAAGGTACGTTGTCATATGTTTTTTTTTTTTTATTATTTAAAAAAAGTATAAATTTTTCAAAACTTAAAAGATGCCTTTTTCGTCCTGGGTTAGACGTGCATTCACAAACAAGGGATCACCAAAAGGTGGCTGTGAATATTGTTCTAAGCATAAAGCAGCAGAATGCAAAGAAGCAAAGGTACGTTGTCATCAGTTTTTTCAAAAAAAAGTACAAAAAATTCGAAAACTTAAAAGAGCTCTTTTTTTTTTTTTTTTTTTTTTTTGTCCCCTTTGATTTGTAGAACTTCCAATAAGCAAGTCGAAAGGTTCCAGTTATGGGGTTCTTGGCAACAAACCTTGACTCATTGTGGCATGTTGTACGATGGACTGAAGCAAGCTCACCCTTGGTATGGGATTGAAGTTATGTCTCGGTATTTTCAAATTTGGCAATCATATGCCCTTGTATGTCTCTCTTTTCATCATTTGGGGTGGTTTATGCTAGTTTTGTCATTTCAGGTGATTGTTCTTTCTTTTAGTAGAGATGGTATTTTGGAACTAAAGTTTTAGCTGCAGTTAAATTTGTTTTGTTTTGATTTGACGTCTCTATTAGTAATGGGATATTTTATGTCTAATTAATACTTTAGCAAATGTGATATTGTGCTATCAGTCATTTGAGTAGTTTTTAGTGTTTTTTTTTATTGAAAAAGTGAGGTGGTTTCCGTAGATGCCATGTCTAGGCTCTAGTTTTTGGTTGAAATGTGCATTTGATGAGCATGTTGTGTGTTAAATGGGTGCACATATGAAATGTGCATTTGATGAGAATGTTGTGTGTTAAATGGTTGCACATATGGGATTTGGGGGTGCCATTGCTATATCACCTATCTCTCTGCAAAGTTTGGTTTCTAGGTAGCATATTTGTTTTTTTAGATATTTTATGCTTTTTTATTTTTGGTACCAAAACTTGGACTGGCTTTTTTGTTACTTGTCCTTCTCTCATCCGTTGACATTGGTGGGCCATTTCTGAGCAAGGATCCTCAGCCACCCTTTCGTGTGGCCCTCCCTGCCGCCCTCGCCAAAATGACGTCGTTTTATACAAAACGACATCGTTTTATTTAGTTTTTTTTTCTTCCCAAAATTTGAGTTTCCGCTTGTTTATTTCACTTTCATCTTTGTTCCTCTCTGTTTAGCCTTAACCACGCAGCTGGACAAAAAGGGAGAGAAGAGAGACACAGCTAGACAAAACAAACGGAGAGAGGATCGATGAATGGAGAGACGATCAGCGCGATCTGCGAAGACGGAGAGAGAAACGAACTGAGAGAGATGATGGAGGGAGGCGGCGATGATGGACAGAGGATGGTAGAGGGACGTGAGTCCGCTTGTGACGCGACGACGGCAAGGCGACATTGCAGCCATGACGAGGTCCATTTCAGTCTCTGTGTCATTTCTCCGCCGCTAGATACATATATACGTATATATAATTTTTTTAATATTAGGTTATCTACTTCAATGGGTATTTCAGTCTCTATTTCATTTCAGTCTCTTGTGTTTGTTTTTGATGAAATGGGTACTGTTGAAATGGGTTTGATGATATGACATATATGATTAGTTGCTGATATGCTCGCAAGTGCATAGTTTCAAACTTTCCATTTTTACATTTTTTATGGTTATAGTTGCTAATATGCTCAACGGCTATAGTTGCTGATATGGTTTTTCTATATGTCATTCAAATTTAAAAAGATATTGGTAAATATTCCTAACTGTATATATTCCAAGGCCTACATTGTAAATCTTATAACTTAAATGCTTAACATATGTATTGTAAGCTTTATACTTCAAAGAGAAACACTTACTTAAGAGAGATTGTGAGTGGATTGAGAAATTTAGTAAGTCTATTTCGAAATTCAGTCTTTATTTTTTGTTCTTACCTATTTTTTATATAATGAAACTCAATGAATTATGATTATAATGATAAAAATCAAACAAAACATTTATACTAATTAATGCAAAGAAACTCTCAAAGAAAATCCCCAATATATACACACAAGGTGTAAGAGTTTTGATCAGTCAAAATAGTCCCATTGGTTGAATTAAGATGGCTAAAGAAGCCTTCTTTTTAGTGTTAACTCAATTATTAAAAGGAATACAATATTTGTCACTGGATAAATTTCATTGAAGTCATAGATGAATCTACAGTGAAATTCAAAACATCCCTCTTAATTAAATGTCTTATAAAATTTATATAAATGAGTAAACACATTAAAAGATTTTGGTAAATGTTGATAATTTAGATAATTGGATGCACAGAGGTAAATGTTGATAATTGGATGCACAGAGGTACTTTATTAAATTAGAAATACAGAGGTAGAAAATTAAACACTGTCATACCTGTCCAAATAAATCCAAGTAATATAAATTGTTTCATTACACCTATAAATTAAATTGCAGGTAATGGAAGACAATAATGTTGTTGATGAGTTGGCCAATTGTGGTTGGAAACTGAAATTGGGCATGTCATTTGACTCTGAACAAGCTACGTATGACTTTACAATACCTATTGCGGAAAGGTAGGCTTTAGTATTAGGAAGGCATATGCACACAAGAACAAACAGACTAAGGAAATAACTTCACAGACTTTTGTATGTTACAAAGAGGGAACTCGGGGCATTGACAAGCGAGATCCACTAGTAAAATTTCCGAGACAAGAGGTGAGACGTGGTTGTGGTGCCTGATTTAGTATCAGGTTAGATAGAAATTTAGGAAAATATGTTGCAATTGATTTTATTGAACATCACAATTATGACCTTGTGCCTCAAGAGTGCATTCATATGTTGTCATCCTAAAGAAAAATATCTACCATCCAAGCAATTGAAGTAGAATTGGCTTCAGAATCTGGAATTCCTCTTAGGGTTGCTTATAAGCTATTTGATAGGGAATCTGGTGGAAGAGCATCACTTGGCTTCACCAAATTGGACCAAAAAAATTACTTGAGATTGAAGAGACAAAAAGATTTGGAATATGGAGAAGCAGGTAGTGTGTTGCAGTACTTTCATAAGAAAATTTTGGAAAATCCATCATTTTATTATACAGTCCAATTAGATTATGAAGAGCTAACAAGTAATATATTTTGGGCCGATGCTCAAATGATAATAGACTATGCTCAATTTGGTGATGTAGTGCCTTTTGACATTACTTACAAATTAAATAACGAGCATAGACCTTTTGGAACCTTTGTTGGATTTAATCATCATCGAAAAATAGTTATATTCAGTGCAGCATTGATGTATGATGAGACTACCGAATCATTCACATGGTTGTTTTAGATTTTTTTGGAGGCAATGTCAAACAAAGCTCCAAAAACTATTTTCACAGATCAAGATGTTGCAATGGCTAAGGCCATTCCAATTGTCATGCCTAATACAAACCACCGACTTTGTATATGGCATTTGATGCAAAATGTTGTGAAGCATATAAGTTCTCTTTTTGAAGATGTAGGGGTGAAGGGTGTGTTTTCAAAATTTATGCATCAAATTGATGATGAAGAAGAATTCAGAATACAATGAGACCAAATGCTTGATAGGTATAATGCACAAAACAATCATTGGTTGGAGCAAACTTTTGGTGTGAAGAAGAAATGGGGATGGCCATATATTATGAATTCTTAGGTAGCTGGAATGAGCACTACTCAACTAAGTGAATCATTTAATGCATTTTTGAAGGATTATCTCAATTGTGATCATAACATGATGAAATTTTTCATGCATTTTGAGAGGGTGCTCTATGACTAGAGGTATAAAGAATTAGAAGCCAAGTATAATTTGTCCCAAAAATTGCCAAGGATTTTAATTCCAACTTTGATGTTAAAGCAAATAGCAGATATTTACACCAAAACAATTTTTAAGGAATTCCAAAATGAGTACATGCAATCCATTGAAGCGTCCACTGTAGGCATTATTAATGATGGTGAGAGTACCATATTCACAATTCGAACGGTGGTAGATAGAAATAAAAAAAAAAGAGACAAGAATGTGACAATGGATAGAGATAGTTCTTTGAGTTGTAGTTGCAAGAAGTTTGAAGTGAAGGGCATAGTGTGTCAACATTGTCTAAAGGTGCTTAGAGATATATTCAATGCAACGAGCCTTCCTGCACAATACATACTGAAACGGTGGACTAAAAAAGCAAAGGCTAAAAATGTGAAAGATAGTCGTGGGTATGACATCAAGGCTGATGTGAAACTACATCAAAGCGACCGATATAGGTCATTGACGAATAAGTTTAGAGCAATAGCAAATAGAGCCTCTGAAAGTGAAGAAACTTATCATTTGTCATTTGCAAAAGGTGAAGAATTGAGTGTCATGGTTGAAGACGAATTAAGTGTGCACACTTGTGGTCAAGTGGAGGTCACTGAATCGAGAAATTCCTCAACTAACACATGCCCACAGAGTTATGAAGTAGATTGTCCAATCCAAGCTAAGGGACTAAAAAAAAGACAAGCGACTAGTAAGGAAAGAAGGAGGATCAAGGGCGGGATGAAAAAATTTATTGCAAAGAAGAAAAGAATACAATCTAAGCAGGTAATTATACAAAATTGTTGCATATGATTAAATGATATTTTGTTATGCGTTATGTGATATGTGTTACCAATTTTGTGTTGTGTGTTGGCAAAGTAATGAATTAAAGAAATTGGTCGTTTGTAGGGTGATGTTTTTTGTACTCCTGAAACTCATTCTGAGCCTCCTGCCACTATGGGTAATAATTCTATTTAGGTAATATTTTCTATTGTGTGCAACCTTGTATTAATCTTTTTGGATTGGTTGTTCTTGTAATCTAGTAGGGTGATATTTATTATTTTGGTCTTTTTTTATGCATGTAGGTGTTAGAAAAATATGGTTTTACAGGCTTATTTTGGGCTAACTTTGAGCCCAAATTTGGATGAGGCCCACACGTCTTTTGGAGTGGGTCCGAATAAGTGACGTGTTCCTTGCAGCATGGCAAGTCACACAATAAAGACGGTTCGTCAAAACCATTCATGAGTGAATGGGAAGTATATGTTGTTTTCGGGTTCGTGAAATGGACAATTCAAGAAGTAAAATGTGGGTTTCCTTGAAATGGTTATCCCACATTGGAAACTTAAGAGAACTTATGTATGTATATAAGTTCTAGGTGGCAACACTTGGGTTGGGCCCCAAAGGGCACCCCAAGTTTGTAAAAGGGAGGAGTTATGAACAAAGTGAACCTTGGCTCAAACCACCACACACGCACGCGTGCCGCCGCCACCGTTCTGCCGAGCTAGGTGCGGTTGTGGGTCGGGTCGATTCTAATATTAATTTTTTGGACAAAATTTATTTGAATTTTTCCAAAAAATCTTGCGAGAAAAAATTATTTTTTTCTAAACGAAATTAATTCAAATTTTGGGCCAAAATTTGAATACAATTTTTTTTCCTATCCGTATGGTTTTCCAATCCAATTCTAGTAAATTTAAACTATTTGTAATAGTTATAAAACTGCCAGCAGCAGTTTGGACAGGTTCAAAAAATACAGCAGATTTGTTCAAATTTGAACTGTATCTATTCATTCAAATTTCATACTTTCAAAACTGCACCTATTCGGACAGATTTGAAGGGTCACCTTCTTGCCTATAAACAGAGATCATTTCCAGCAGATTTTCATATCCAGAAATTTGTTTTCTCTTTCCGATTTTGCTCTTTGGTTGCATTATTCTTCATATTATTTTTAGGGAAAAAATTCAGAGAATATAGAACACAAGTTTTGTTCGCCGTACAAATTATTTGGAGTGCTACTACAATTTGTGAAAATCATTGTATCTTGGCAGATAGAAGCCTTTTATCTGTTAGTACCGTAACGGGGAGAATCTGTCTTAAAGACAGAGTGTCACACACTCGACTTGATCTTTTAAATTTTTATTCGGTTCGGTAAAATAAATTCTGTAAGTAATTTATTTTTATTTGTTTGATTTGTTTCAAGTTATTTATTTTACACAAAAGATTGTTCCAACAATCTTAAGGCCGATCCGAATTATTCTGTTTATACATAATTTTTCATTTGTTTCCTTTTCTCTTTCTTCTTCTTACAGAAATTATTTTTTGTGGTTTTACAAAATAATATTCTGGTTGAAAAAACAAATAGTAGTAATATATTGTTTGACAAATAATAGTAATATACTGTTTATTTTCTTTAACAAGTAGTAGTAATATACTGGTAGTCATTAACAATTCAAAATATTTATTTGTGAAGTTGGTCAGAAATTATTTTTTGATTTTCGGAAATAATTTCTGAGTTTTCATTAATTAAAATTCTGTTTCAGTATTTTAATTTTTTAAGTGTTACAGAAATTTAATTTTCTTTGTGGAATTAATTTGTTTAAATAAAATTTTATTTTATTTTATTTTGAAATTAATTGGAAATAAAAGTTACAATTCTTGTTTCTTTTATTTTTACAGAATTTAATTATGTGGTTTCGATTTAAATTTTCTGTGTAGTATAAAAATCTAATTATAATTTTGTTTTATAATTTAGAATTCATGGCTACGGAAACTGGTAAAACTAATGCTCAAACAAGTACTGGTATGGTGACTGTAATTGTGCCAACTCCTTTCTCATGTTGTGATTGTGCCAATAAATCATGGTAAAAGGCTAGAGAAGTTCTTAGGAACTGGTTTTCGCAAAGGCAAAAGAAGATCAAGCAAGAAGGCTGCTCAAGCCAATATGACCGAAGTGGATAAAATTTTCAATGGTGTAGATGACATAAATCTTTCTACAGTTGTTTCCGAGGTAAACCTTGTCGGAAATCTTAAAGAATGGTAGGTGGACACTGGTGCTACTCGCTACATATGTACCGACAAAAAGATGTTTATATCTTATTCTATAGTGGACAACGGAGAACAACTTTTTATGAGCAACTCCTCAACTTCTAAAGTTGAAGGACAAGGAAAGATTATTCTGAAAATGACATCTGGAAAGGAACTCACTCTCAACAATGTGCTGCATGTACCGGACATTCGCAAGAATCTAGTTTCCGGATCTTTGTTGAGTAAAAATGGGTTTAGGCTAGTTTTTGAAAGTGACAAATTTGTACTTACCAAAAACGGGATGTATGTAGGAAAAGGTTACATATCTGATGGCCTTTTCAAAATGAATGTAATGACTATTGTACCCTCTGTTATTAATAAATATACATCTTCTTCTTATTTGCTTGAGTCTTCAAATTTATGGCATGGTAGACTAGGACATGTTAATTATGGATCTTTGTGTAGATTAATTAATATGGAATGCTTACCTAAATTTGACATTGATTTAAATCATAAATGTGGAATTTGTATTGAAGCAAAATTAACTAAAACTCCTTTTCATTCAGTTGAACGAAGTACGGAGCCACTTGAATTAATTCATAGTGACATTTGTAATTTTAAATCAATTCAAACCAAAGGTGGGAAAAAATATTTTATCACTTTTATAGATGACTATACTAGATATAGTTATGTTTATTTAATTCGAACCAAGGATAAAGCATTAGAAACTTTCATTCAATATAAGAATGAAATTGAAAATCAACTTGGTAAGAAAATTAAAAAACTTATAAGTGATAGAGGTGGTAAATATGAATCACCTTTTGGTGAGTTTTGTAAATAACATGGAATAATTTATCAAACCACCACTCCTTACTCATCTTAGCAAAAGGGAATTGCTGAAAGGAAAAATAGGACTTTAAAAGAAATAATGAATGTCATGTTAATAAGTTCTGGATTACCTCAGAACTTGTGGGGGGAATCAATACTTTCTGCTAATTATATTCTAAATAAAGTACCCCGAAAGAAAGTAAATCAAACACCTTATGAATTGTGGCATGGGAGAATACCATCCTACAAATACTTAAAAGTGTTGGGGTGTTTGGCTAATGGCTATTCCAAGTCCTAAAAAGACTAAGATAGGTCCTAAAACTGTTGATTGCGTTTTCATTGGTTATGCCATGAATAGTAGTGCATATCGATTTTTGATTCATAAGTTAGAACATTCCGAAATGCATGTAAATACTATTATTGAATCTCGGAATGCGTCTTTATTTGAACATGTGTTTCCAAAGAAAACTGGACCAAAGACTAATACTAATAAAAGATCTTTTGATGCTATTACTAGTTATGATTAAAAACATGATCAAGAACAAGAGCAAAAGTAAGAGATAGATCAAAATGAAGAAGAGGAACCTAGGCGTAGTAAATGTGCTAGAACCTCAAAATCTTTTGGTCTAAATTTTTTAATATTTTTTGTTAGAAAATGAGTCTTTAACTTTTAAAGAAGCTATGTCCAGTCCTGAGGCTCTTTTATTGAAAAAAGCTGTAAACAACGAAGTTGAATTCATCCTGCAAAATCGCACTTGGGAATTGGTGGAATCGCCACCAAGTTGTAAACCTCTTAGGTACAAGTGGATTTTCAAAAGAAAAATAAAAGCGGATGGATCAATTAACAAATACAAGGCAGGATTTGTGGTCAAAGGATATAGACAAAAAGAAGGTCTTGATTACTTTGACACATATTTACCAGTTACTAAAATAACATCCATTAGAATGTGTAGACGTCCCCGAACGTCCCGGGAGGGAAATCCCCCATTTTGTTCAATTGGGCTCACTACAGTTCAGGACTCAATGTCTCGGTCCTGTATCTAATCTTGCAGAGTGCAATGCAAGACCGATGAATCATCAAAGAGTCCAAATCCGACAAATCGTTTTTGAAAACAGATTTTTTGAAAGAAGTGCCAAACATGGACTGCTTTGCCAGATACAGAGTCGCCACCTAAATATTTTATTTTGGGGGAATTTAGGAAACCCTGACTCGTTGCCTAAGGTCACGTGTTCGTCATCACCAAAGTTGCCTCGACTCGGGAACTTGGGTACGATTGGGGAAGGTCACTTCGTGAGCACCCCCGCTCGCCCGATCAAAGATCGGCCTCTACTAACCATGATATCTAGTTTTGAAAACATTATGCGTTCTTATTCCGGTTATTAGCCTAGATTTACTACGTGATGCGCACAGCATACAAATATAGATCGGATCGCCTGAATTGGAACAAAACATCTCATGTTTGTTTTGAAAATGGTTTGATGATGCTACTCGCAAGTAGGCTAAGACGTGGATTTGCCACCCTCGAGTGGGTTTAGAAAACATGATTTTGCCACAATCAAGTGGGCTTAAAACTCATAGTCAATGAATTATTCCAATTCAGATAATCCAACCTTCACCCACAGGCATTCAGGCAGATATATCACATAAGCACATAGCCTCATGGTAAGCATGCTATCATGACAGTCACTCACACACATGCAAGGATGCTAAAGCATAAATACTTACCGAGTACTCCAAGCCAAAACAGAAGCTATGTTAGAAATCCATGCATGATCCTAACTATACAGAAATGCCTAATGCAACACATGCAGGAATGCAACTACAATAGGCTCGGCTATTCTAAGATGGCATATGAAATGCTACAGCTAACATGTATTCAACTTGAAATTGAAATTTAATGCAGTTAGTATAATGCGCCGAGCCTGGTGCATGCAAGACAGATGAATGGATGCAAACATGCGAGCATAAGTATGCTAATTGAAACATGACCTAAACTAACCATCATAAGCTGGTAAATAAAAAGGAGAAAGACGTGGGGTTGGAAGACATACATCACACACACGCACGCTTATTACAATTGTGCCCTCGCTCGGAGGGTCCGAATAAATATTACAGTCCGAATGAATAATTACAGTCCAAATAAGTACAAAACCCTAATTAATTAACAGATTAACTAGAAAAGCAAGATAAACTAATATGTAAATCCATGGACCGCCTCAGCTCTGTTCCGAATAATGAATGATGCATGCTTAAGTTGCCTGGCGCGGAAATCCATTGCGATGCCCCGATTCGCCTCTGTTTGCAATTAATGCTGGAATGCTGTGCAAAGCTCCAGAAGGCTGTTGATTCCTGATTTGCTACAATAGAGAGCAACAAAGGGGCATGGCAAAGTATTTTCACATATGTATGCATGACTACTCTTCAGGGAGTGTAGTCCTCGATCCTTGTGCCACCAATCACGCATCTCGATGCATGATGGCCGAGAAGTCGAATTGCATGACTCAATGTGAAATGAATGCACATATAAACAAAACAAGGCCTAGACTCCATCATGGGTAATCCGGAGTGTCAGCAACCGGGAATTGAGATACATTCCGTCACTCGGAGTACGAAACGTCCCTCGTTTCCCGCGCTTGGGCTAACTCCTATCCCAAACACAATGCAAATGAGATGGCATATACAATGCGACTAACATACAACCTAGCATGCACAATGCTATGAAATGGCATACACAATGCTCGATGTAACATGGTATACACGATGCTCTATCATGCAAACTAGCATACACAATGCTATGAACTGAAATGGCATACACAATGCATGATGGACTTACACCAACATGAGTGGACCTCAGCCACACTCACATTAGTGGCCATTAGATGAAAATGAGACAACCGAAATGCGTGCACACATGCACGGATACCAAGGACCGAACCTAAGGCATCAAATGCCACTCTACCAAAGCATGGAAAAGGATGCAATATGGCATACAAGCATGTAATTTGCCAGCACTGAAACATGATGCTAAATGGTCCCGAAACATGGAAATATGGCAACCGATACATGAAATAAGCCCCGAAACTCAAAACTAGGCACATGAATTGAATTATAACTATGCAAAGCAAGCATTATTTGACCATGAAGCACAAAGACAGAGCCAAGGCAGTCCCAAAACATGCACATTTCTAGTTTAAAGCATGACCAAAAAAATGTTAACATGATGGACTAAAATAGCATGCAAATTTGGCTAGCAAGTATGGTTTACATGGCATGTATATGAAGCGTATGAGAACTCATCAAACCAGCCAAAAACAGTGAATAAAACATGTTAAAATATGCCCAAATAACCACTGAAATGCAGCCAACATGTGCAAAAATGATGAGCTCCTTTGAAAGGGCATGCAAGGGGTTACTCAACACATATATGATGGACACTTAGCATAGCAAAACCAACTCTGGAAATCAAATATGACAGCCCTAAAACTCACCAAAAAGGTCCTGAAATTGATCAATAAAGTATACAATGGAAGGTCCTCTTGAAAGGCCTTAAGGAGGGTTGTTCCACACATGCATGAGGGACATAAAATATAGCCAAAAGGGCCTTGGACAGAGCTAAGGCAGACCTCAAAATCCTCAGAATGAGGCCTGAAACATGACTTCAAAGCATGCAAAAAGGGGGTCCCTTTGGAAGGCCAACAAGACCACCAAACAAGACAAGGAGAGAGGGGGTCACCCCCCTCTGATTTTGGCTCTCAAAAATACATCTAAGCCACTGAAAATCTACTAGATTTTAGTGTCTAAGAGGCCAAACCAGGGCCAATGCAAGTGCTCTAATGCATAGCCCTAATCATGAAGAGATGAAGCATGCACAGGGGGAAGATGACCCCAAACAGAAAAGAGACCTTAACCAAACTTGAAGAGGAGATTAAAACAAGATCTTTTTCAGTTTATGACAAATCTCAAAAATGTTCACAAGTAAGGCTAAAATATGATGCAAAAATAGCCCTAAAAGAGAGATAGAGGGTAAGGGGAAGTAGATGACCTCAAACAGCAAAGTGCCCTTAAACAAAGTTGAAGAGGAGCTCAAAATAAGACACTTTACAGTTTAGGTCGAGGTCCAGAAATGCTTGCAAATGGGGCTAAGTAATGAAGCAAAATAAGGCTAGAAAAGGGGAAATGAAGACTTACCCTTGTAGAGCCGACCTCCAGCAGCTTCTGGACCAAGTTGGTGAGCTTTCAACCTCTGCAAATGACCTCCAAGGTGCTGGAATGGATGAGGGAGGTGGTAGGCTAAGAGGTGTAGGGTAAAATGGCCAAGAATATGAGTGTTTTGAGACTTGAAGTATAGAGATAGAGGGTTGTATGTATATTTCCAGCCAAAAGCTTCTAACCCTTGCAAATGGAGGTGAAGGGTTGATTATATAGAGGAAAGAGGCCATGGCTTCTTGGAGAAGCCAAGAGAGAGGCTCAAAGCTTCTAAAGGAAGCTTGACCAAAGGGGTCAAGCTTCTTGAAGAAGCTAGACCAAAAAGGGTCAAGCTTCCTCAAGAAGCTTGACCAAAGGGGCCAATTCCTCTTTTAAGCCAAGCAAAGGGGTGAAAACCACCTTAAGAAGGGCCAAAACAAGGACAAAACTCTCGGACAGTGGGTCAAGTGTAAAACAGCTGGCACAGCTGGAACACACTCAGAGAGACAAAACTGGCCGACCAGTTCAAAAGGGTCAAGGTGGTCGGCCGACCACCTCTCCTGGTCGGCCGACTAGGGGTCAAAAGGTTCAAGCAAAATTACTGGTTGGCCTACCCAGAAAGGTGGCCTCCCAGATGAGTAGAACACAACCTTGTGGCTCAAAACCAGAAAATATGGCTCAAAAGTAAGAAAAACCAGCTTTCTGTCAGAAAAACTGGCTGGAGGAGAGAGAAAAAGGGGAAAGCTGGTTTTTCAGGAGAAAAGGTGGCCTCCCGCCATACCACCACCTTCCTAACCATGAAAATAAGGTCCCTACCAAAAATGGGCCAAGACGGATGCAAAACGGAGGTTCAGGGGCCAAAACGCGCGGCCTGGGGCCCCGAAAACTGACTATTAGGCACTGGAGGTGGCGTTCAACCATGAAGTTGGTCTCCCGGGCCACAGTGTCCCTTAAAAGGGAGGAAACAAGGTGTGTGCCAAAAACCGGAGCAAACGGAGGTGGTTAAGCGGTCCCGAACCGAGGCACACGGCCGACGGCTCCAAAAAACCGGAAACCGGGCTCCAAACGGGAAAAATGGCCTACGACCACGAAACGTAGCCTACAGCCACTGAGAGATGGTCTACGCGACCTCTCCCTCCCTTCAGGAAAAGAAAATGGAGAAAACGGGACCTGGTTCACAAACCGAGGCAAAGTACAAAAGAGTCTGGAAGTCTGGAGGCAAGGCTCGCAGCCAAGACTCTGAAACCTCAGAACGAGCACAATATGCAATATCACCAAGCGCTCAAACGGTGACGTCTGAGTCTTAAGGTCAGTCAAAAATGGGGTGTCTACAGAATGCTAATTGCCATTACATCTTCGTACAATCTAGAAATTCATCAAATGGATGTTAAAACTGTTTTCTTAAATGGTGAGTTAGATGAAGAAATTTACATTGAACAATTAGAAGGATTTTCTATTCCAGGAAAAGAAAAGAAAGTGTGCAAATTGGTTAAATCATTATATGGTTTAAAACAAGCGCCAAAACAATGGCATGAGAAATTTGACAAGGCGATGATGTCAAATGGTTTTAAAATTAATGAATGTGACAAATGTGTTTATATTAAGAACACAAACAACAGTTATGTTATAGTATGTCTTTGTGTGGATGATATGCTCATCATAGGTAGTAATAATGACATGATTAAAACTACTAAGAAAATGTTGAATAAACATTTTGACATGAAGGACATGGGGCTTATTGATGTAATTCTTTGTATGAAAATTACCAAAACATTAGAAGGTTATGCTTTATCACAATCTCATTGCATTGAGAAAATACTTGACAAATTCAGCAAAGATGATGATCATCTTGCTAGAACACCTGTGGATGTTAATTTGTTTCTTTCTAAGAATGTACAAGAAAGTATTTCTCAATTAGAGTATGCCTAAATTATTCGAAGCTTAATATACTTAATGAATTGCACTCACCCACATATAGCCTATGCAGTAAGTAAATTAAGTAGATATACGAGTAATCTAGGAGTAGAACACTAGAAAGCTATTGTAAGGGTTCTAAGATACCTCAGATTTACTCGTAACGTTGGGCTTAATTATGCTAGATATCCAGCAGTACTCGAATGATACTGTGATGCAAACTAGATATCGGATACTAGAGACTCAAAGTCCACCAATGGGTTTGTCTTTACTCTTGGTGGGGTGGCTGTATCTTGGAAATCATCCAAAGTGACTTGCATTACTAGGCCTACTATGGAATCAGGATTCATAACTTTAGATAAAGCTGGGGAAGAAGTAAAATGGCTTCGTCACTTCCTTAAAGATATTCCAATGTAGCCAAAACCGGTGCCTGCTATATGCATACATTGCGATAGTCAATCAACAATAGGTAGAGCATAGAGTCATATGCATAACGGTAAGTCACGACACATTCATCGTCGACATAACACCGTAAGACAACTACTCTATAATGGAATTATTTCCATTGAATATGTGAAGTCTAAAGACAACATAGCGGATCTACTAACCAAAGGGTTAGCAAGAGAGTTAGTTGAAAATTCATCGCGGGGAATGGGACTTAAGCCTATTAAATAAGAGTTACCACAACCGCAACCCAACCTAGTTGACTAGAGATCCCAAGATCAAGGTTCAAAGGGACAACCGAGTTGTGTATGACTCATAAGGATCACTGGGGAGTCAAACTCCTATCCATTTTTATGATGAAATAGTGATGTCTGCAGCATTTTAGGTTAAGTAAAAACCTTTAATGATTCTTATATCTAGGTATACCTAGTAGAGTATGGCAGGATACTCTTCATAAGAATCACCTATATGAGTGTGAACTGGGCCAGTTCTATGAGATTTGTGAAGGGTTACAATTCTCTAGAGCACTCATGAAAGATCAGGTTGTTCAGGGCCAAAATGAACACAATAGTGAGAACTAAATTGTGTCTAGTAATATACTGTGTGAGTTCTATTGTTTTGGTTTAAACAAATGGTTGAACAGTTCAAGACATCATGTTCACTGGTTAGCTAGTAAATCCGATAGTATCTCACAAGGGAAGGTTCAAAGCCAAAAGCTACCTATCCTTTGTAGAATATTCCCAATTTCTGTACTCTATAATTAGATCATGTTGTTGCATTTTCTCTCTGTCAAATTCCATTCATGTGGGGGATTGTTGGAAAAATATGGTTTTATAGGCTTATTTTGGGCTAACTTTGAATTCAAATTTGGATGGGGCCCGCACATCTTTTGAGGTGGGTCCGAAGAGGTGACGTGTTCCTTGCCACATGGCAAGTCACACGATGAAGATAGTTCGTTAAAACCATTTATGAGTGAATGGGAAGTTAACGTCATTTTTCGGTTCGTGGAATGGACAATTCAATAAGTAAAATGTAGGTTTCCTTGAAATGTGTTAGACTTATTTATTTTGATGATTTATTTAATTATGTTTCAATTTATTTGAAAGAGAAAAATAGAATCCAAAATTTATTTTGATGATTTATTTGATTATATTTTAATTTATTTGAAAAAGAAAAATAGAATCAAAATTTATTTCGATGATTATTTGAAAGAGAAAAATAGAATCAAAATTTATTTTGTCTCATTATTTCTCACCTAAACCTTTATCCTAAATGTTGTTAGAATGTATTTAATACCTGATTAAATCAGAAGTTCAAACAGCCCAAAACAAAGGTTCAAACAGCCCAACACAGCAGCGAGCCAAAAGGTTCAAGTGGAAGACATTCACATTCGTAATGATGGAGTGGAAGATATTCAAATTAGTAATGATGGAGTAAAACGGCTATAAATTCAAATGAATACAATAGCTATAAATGGCTATAAGTTTCATTATCTATACCAAAGCCTCTAATGTAAACAAAAAACAAAAAAAACAAAAAATATTTTTTGATCTATAATCACTCACATCTATTCTCTGAAAAATTCTCTGAGAAGTGTTCTTCAATTTTTGTTTACATCCCCTTTCAGAAATTATACACTGAGACGTATAGCTTTAAGCCTATCTTTTTTGTGTGAGGTTTACAGAAAAACCAGAGCTTCATTTTTATATCTATCTTTGAGAGATAATTCTTGTAGTTTTCTGTAAAAGCAAAAATACCTTCTTTTCAACCTTGTACGAGTGTAGTACATTCAGTGTTCTTGACTTAGAAAGCCTGTGTAAAATCCGTGGAGGATTGCTCCATTTGTAAAGAGGTTGCTAGCACCCCTGTGAAGCTAAAGCATAGTGGAAAATCTCAAATGAAACTTGAGGAGTGAACGAATGCCGAGTTGAAGCCGAATTACTATAAATTTGTTTGTCTCTCTCTCCCTTATCTCTTTATTTTATTTAAATTGCTGTAGCTGTATTTCACAGTTTCACTGTGCTAAAATCATTAACTAACATAGTTATTAGAACACTTATTTTTAATTATTTTTATTTCATTAACTATATTTATCTATTGTGCTAGCCATAATTTTTATTAGGGTATTATTAATTTTTAATTGTAAAAACCTAATTCACCCCCCTCTTTGGTTGTCTTTTGGATAACAATTGGTATCAGAGCCTAGACTCTTGTTTGAGATTTAACCATCTGAGAGTTTCGATCTATGGTAACCTTAGCTAGCACTGCTGAAGGATAAGCCACCAATAGGTCACCACTATTTGATGGAAATAACTATAGTCATTGGAAAGATAAGATGACACTATACCTTCAAGCCACTGATTATGCCATGTGAATTATTGTCACCAAAGGTCCAAAAATTCTTACCAAATTAGTAGACAATATTAGTGTACCTAAAACTGAAGATGAATGTGATGAGAGGGATCATAAATTATTGCAAGCAAATGCTAAAGCCAAACTCACCCTTGTTTGTGGATTAGACTCTAAGGAGTATAATAGAATTTCAAGTTGTGATGTGGTAAAAGAAATTTGGGAAAAACTTGAGGTGACGTATGAAGGTACAAACTAAGTGAAGAAATCTCGTATTGATATGCTTGTTCATAGTTATGAATTGTTTAAAATGAACTCTGATAAATCTATTTCAAGTATATTTACTAGATTTACTGAAATTGTAAACTCTTTGAAATCTCTTGGTAAAACTTATACTAACAATGAGTTGGTGAGAAAAATTCTTAGGTGTTTACCAAAGAATTGGGAAGCAAAGGTCGCGGCCATTATAGAAGCCAAAAATCTTTCCACACTTGGATTGGATGAGCTTATGGGTTCCCTTATGACTCATGAGATCACCATGAAAGGACATGAGGATGTTGAAAATAAAAAGAAAAGTGGAATTGCATTCAAAGCCTTATCAAATGAAGAAGAACATGAAAACTCCAGTGAGGATGAAAACTATACCATGTTCAGTAGAAATCTCAAAAAGCACTTCAAGAAAAATAATTATGGAGGAAGAAGACCTTTCAAGAAAGAGTACAACAAAGATAACAAGAAAGAGCTTATTATTTGCTATGAGTGCAAAAATCCTGGACATATGAAGATGGATTGTCCAAAATTAAAAAATCATGGAAAATAGTACAAAAGAAACAAAAAGGCCATGGTAGCAGCTTGGGGAGAAAGTGAAGATGAAAGCTCAAATGATGAAATTGAAAATGAAGTAGCCAACTTATGTCTCAGGCTCTTGAAGATGAAGATTCTACTCAAGATGAGGTAACTACTCTTTATGAAGAACTTGAAAGTGCATTCCATGAACTACAAGATGAATTTAGAAAACTTTGTGCCAAAAATAATGTGTTGAAAAAATCTGTTGCATCTTTATCTATTAATGTAGAAGAACTAAAGAAAGAAAAAATTGTTCTGAAAAATGATTTTGATACTATCTCTAATGAGAAAACTACTTTAAAAAACAATGTTGATGATTTAACAAAACACTTGAAAATTTTGTAAAAGGTAGAGATAATCTCAACATGCTTCTTGGAAATCAAAGATGTGTTTTTGATAAAGTAGGTATTCGATATGACCCTATTAAGAAACAGAAGAATCTTAATACAATTTTTGAAAAGGCACCTCTCATGACACACCCTCATATTACTTGTTATTATTGTAAAAAGAAAAGCCATTATATATCTTCTTGTCTATTCAAAAATAATATAAACGTGGGAATTAAAAAGATTTGGATTGCTAAGGGATCTAACAAAACTAACCAAGAAGGACCCAAGAAACTATGGGTACCAAAAACCAACACTTGATTGTCTTCTTGTAGGTTTGCTTCAAGTCCAAAGCTAAAAAAGGGAAGTGGTACCTTGATAGTAGATGTTCCAGACACATGACCAGAGATAAATCATTCTTTACTAAACTATCACCGAAAGATGGAGGATTTGTTACTTTTGGAGACAACAAGAAAGGAAAAATCATCGGTATTGGTAGCATTGGTATTTCTCCTAACCCTTCTATTGAAAATGTTTTACTTGTTGATGGACTTAAGCATAACCTACTTAGTATTAGTCAATTATGTGATAAAGGTAATCGAGTTATTTTTGATAAATCACATTCCACAATTGAAAGCACAAATGATCATAAAGCTTTATTCGTTGGTAATCGCCATGATAATGTTTATGTTTTTCATCTTAATGATCTCTATACTAGTGATGTTAAATGTCTATATGTTAATAATGAAAATAGTTGGTTATGGCATAGAAGACTTGGTCATGCTCATATGGATTTAATTGCTAAACTTTTGAGAAAGGATTTGGTCATTGGACTTCCAAAAATTAAATTTAAAAAAGATCATCTTTGTAGTGCTTGTCAACAAGGAAAACAAACTAAAACATCATTTAAATTAAAATCTCATATTTCCACAACTAGACCTTTACAACTATTGCATATGGATTTATTTGGTCCCTTAAGGACATCTAGTCTAGGTGGTAAACATTATTGTCTTGTTATTGTTGATGATTATTCAAGATTTACATGGGTTATGTTTTTAGCACACAAAGATGAAACATTTTCTTCTTTCACAAAACTCTGTCGTAGAATTCAAAATGAAAAAGGCTTTCTTATTACTAATATTCGAACTGACCATGGTAGAGAACTTGAAAATGAGAAATTTGAATTATTTTGTGATGAGCATGGTATTGGACATAATTTTTCAGCACCTAAAACCCCTCAACAAAATGGTGTAGTAGAAAGGAAGAATAGAACTTTAGAAGAGATGAGTAGAACAATGTTTTGTGAAAATAATCTTCCTAAATATTTTTGGGCCGAAGCCGTTCACACCGCATGCTATATTTTAAATCGTGCATTAATTAGACATATTCTCAAAAAGACTCCTTATGAACTTTGGCATAATAGAAAGCCCAACATTAGTCACTTGCATATTTTTTGTTATAAATGTTTTGTACATAATAATGGTAAGGATAACTTAGGTAAATTAGATTCAAAATTTGATGAAGCAATTTTTCTTGACTATTCCTTAACTAGCAAAGTTTATTGTGTTTTTAATAAAAGAACTCTTGTTGTGGAAGAATCTATACATGTGGCATTTGATGAAACTAACATCTCTACTCAAAAACAAATTGTTAGTGATAATATAGATTTGGAACCAAATGTGGAAGATTCAAGTATCTACAAAGAAGAGAACCAACCATGTAAGTTGAACAAAGAGATTGAACAACCTATTCTCCCACCTCAAGAAGAAGGAGGAAACAATGATGATTTGCCAAGAGAATGGAAGTTTCTTCATAATCACCTTAAGGATTTAATCCTAGGTGACCCTACAAAAGGTATTGAAACTCGCTCTTCACTTAGAAATATTTGTAGTAACTTGGCTTTTCTCTCACAGATTGAGCCAAAAAACTTTCAAAAAGCCGAATTCGATGAACACTGGACGATAGCTATGCATGAAGAGCTTAACCAATTTGAGAGAAACAAAATGTGAAAACTTGTGCCAAAACCTAAAGATCATACCATTATCGTTACCAAATGGATCTTTCGAAACAAGTTTGATGAATCCGGCACAATTATAAGAAACAAGGCTAGACTTGTTGTACAAGGATACAATCAAGAAGAAGGTATTGATTTCAATGAAACTTTTGCTCCGGTTGCTAGATTAGAAGCCATTCGTATGTTACTTGCATTTGCATGTTTTAGAGATTTCAAACTTTATCAAATGAATGTAAAAAGTGCCTTTCTTAATGGTTTTATAAATGAGGAAGTTTATGTTAAACAACCCCCAGGTTTTGAAAATCATGTTTTCCAAATCATGTTTTTAAACTATCAAAAGTTTATATGGTTTGAAACCAGCACCTCGTGCATGGAATGAACGATTAAGTAAATTTTTGATTGAAAATAATTTTTCTAGAGGAACAATTGACACAACACTTTTTGTTAAAACTAAAACTGATGATTTACTTATTGTGCAAATATATGTGGATGACATTATATTTGGTGCTACTAATGAAACCTTGTGTAAGAAATTTGCTTAGTGTATGCAAGGTGAGTTTGAGATGAGCATGATAGGGGAGCTAAATTATTTCCTTGGGTTTCAAATCAAACAATGTAAGGAAGGAATTTTTATCAATCAAGCTAAGTACACAAAAGAACTACTCAAAAAGTTTGGTATGTATGACTCAAAAATAGCTGGAACACCTATGAGCACATCCATTAAGCTAGACAAGGATGAAAAATGTAAGTCCATTGATCAAACAAAATATCGAGGTATGATTGGCTCACTTCTTTATTTAACTGCAAGTAGACCCGATATTATGTTTAGTGTTTATATGTGTGCTAAATATCAATCAAATCCTAAGGAATCACATCTCAATGCTGTTAAAAGAATTTTTAGATATCTTGTTGGCACTCAAAATTTGGGACTGTTTTATCCTAGAGGTGTTGCATTTGATTTATTTAGTTACTCGGATGCCGACTTTGCCAGATGCAAACTTGATAGAAAAAGCACCAGTGGCACTTATCACTTTCTTAGTAACTCATTAGTATCTTGGTTTAGTAAAAAGCAAAATTATGTTGCTTTATCAACTGCCGAAGCTGAATATATAGCTTCCGGAGGTTGTTGTGCTCAAATACTTTGGATGAAACAATAATTGAAGGACTTTGATTTGCATTATGATCATATCCCTATTAAATGTGATAATACTAGTACCATTAATTTAAGCAAAAATCCAGTTCAACACTCACGAACAAAACATATTGAAATTCGACATCATTTTTTAAGAGATCATGTTCAAAAAGGGGATATTGTACTTGAATTTATAAACACCGACAAGCAATTGGCGGATATTTTCACAAAACTCCTAAGTGAGGAGTGCTTCAATTTTATTCGTGGCGAGCTTGAAATGTCGATTTCTACTTAAAAAGTTTTGTTATAATTGTGAAACTTGAATTTTTGTTAAAATGATATATGTGTGTTGCTACATTTATATCAGTTGAATGCTCTCAAGTCCTTCATACATTTATTCTCCTTAACAATTTGTTATTCTCAACTATGTAATTTTTTTTTTTTTTTTTTTTTTTTGGTTCTGCATCTTGAGGTAAAATTAGTTTTGCATACATTGATTTTTTTTAAACCCTCATGGTATTTTTTTTTTTTTTTTTTTTTTTGGCATTACCATTCCAACAACACCAACGTCCTATTAAGTTTAATTTTTGCTAGTATTATTTTATTTTAATTTAATTTAATTTTTTATTTTACTATTAGGCTTAATTTCTTTTATTTTTCTTCTTTTCTCATTATTATTTTTGTTTGGGCTTAATTTTCTTTCTTTTTTTTCTGCTTTTTAATTTCATTTGTCAGTACTTAAACATAAAAACACACACAGATCAAAATATACAAATATTTACATTAAAAAAAAAAAAAACACCCTTCATTTTTTTTTACGACCATACGCCGATCAAAATAAACATATTTACATAAATAAATAAAAATAAATAAAAAAACAAAACAAACAAACAAACAAACAAACAAACAAAAAATAGCCCTTCATTTTTTTACGGCCATACGCCGATCTTACTTACTTGCCTCTTCCATCGTTTTCTTCTTCTTTTTATCACCTTGGGCGACCCTTGATGCCCTTGCCCTCGTGCTTTCTTCGAGAGCGACGATTCCCTGCTGACTATCAAAGGCCAAGAACGACGTTGCTCCAAATCGGGCCATAGAGGTAGTCTTCCATTTAAGCTCTTTATTTTCAGCCTTTAGTGCGTTTATTTCTGCTCGCGCATCCTTGTACATGCGCTGGAGCAGAGAGAGTTGGGCGTTGACCTGATGGAGCTCACCCATCCTGTTCTGCAATCGGTGAGCCAATTTTGTGACTGCAGTCACCGTCTTCATACAGGACATCAGTGTGAAATGATTGGCTTCAATATCTGATTGAGCTGCCATTATTTGCTCAATCGACATCATAGGAAGGTTGGGAAAAGTAGGCACTGGGGCACTTGGCTCAGCAGCACTTACAGAATCATTCAGGTTCAGAAACAAAGTGAGGGGACGGGATGAGGAAGCCATGGATTAGAGGTGAGAGATGTCAAAGAAATGAGTTGCAGAGAAATAGAAGCGAACAGACTGAGGTTTGACCTCCTCCGTTCAGTTTCTTTTTTTTGTCTCTCGATGAAGAAGAAGAAACATAAGAGAATGGTGAAGAAGAAAATGGAAAAGTATATGATTAAGAAGAAGGCAAAAGAGAAGAAGACAAGGAGGGAGAGGGAGCCGAGGCGAGTACAAATCGAGACCTGCTTTTGTCGGCCAATGATACAAAAGTTAGGCCGCGTGTCAAACGTGTTTATCGAAGAAAAAAAGAGACGCGGGCGAGTTGTATGTGTATGCATATATGTATATATATGTTTTGAATTGTATAAATGCCATTTATCACTATCATTCTCCTCCTCCTCCTCTTCCAGATTTTGACCCATGATTTCCTTTTGATAATGTCACAGGGGCAGAAATTATATGATGTTATGTGTTATGGTATTATTTTCAAACTAATTTGATGTTATGTATTTATAGTTTGATATCTTAATCTTATATCATGTTGTTGATTAAAGCTTATTTATTACACATGTTCTAACCTATGTATTTAGAAATGAATTCAGAGAGCATGACTTGAGGGGGAGCCTTTCTTACTCCCAAATCAAATCAAAACATCATTGTGTGCCATCATCAAAAAGGGGGAGATTGTTAGACTTATTTATTTTGATGATTTATTTAATTATGTTTTAATTTATTTGAAAGAGAAAAATAGAATCCAAAATTTATTTTGATGATTTATTTAATTATATTTTAATTTATTTGAAAAAGAAAAATAGAATCAAAATTTATTTTAATGATTTATTTGAAAGAGAAAAATAGAATTAAAATTTATTTTGTCCCATTATTTCTTACGTAAACATTTATCCTAAATGTTGTTAGAATGTATTTAATACCTGATTAAATCAGGAGTTCAAACAGCCCAAAACAAAGGTTCAAACAGCCCAGCCCAGCAGCGGGCCAAAAGGTTCAAGTGGAAGATATTCAAATTTGTAATAATGGAGTGGAAGATATTCAAATTAGTAATGATGGAGTACAACGGCTATAAATTCAAATGAATACAACGGCTATAAATGGCTATAAGTTTCATTATCTATACCAAAGCCTCTAATGTAAACAAGAAACAAAAAAAAAAATCAGAAAATATTCTTTGATCTATAATCACTCACATCTATTCTCTGAAAAATTCTCTGAGAAATGTTCTTCAATTTTTGTTTACATCCTCTTTCAGAAATTATACACTGAGACGTATAGCTTTAAGCCTATCTTTTCTGTGTGAGATTTACAGAAAAACTAGAGCTTCATTTTTATATCTATCTTTGAGAGATAATTCTTGTAATTTTCTGTAAAAGCAAAAATACCTTCTTTTCAACATTGTAAGAGTGTTGTACATTCAGTATTCTTGACTTAGAAAGTCTGTGTAAAATCCGTGGAGGATTGCTCCATTTGTAAAGAGGTTGCTAGCACCCTTGTGAAGCTAGAGCATAGTGGAAAATCTCAAGTGAAGCTTGAGGAGTGGACGTAGGCCGAGTTGAAGCCGAACCACTATAAATTTGTTTGCCTCTCTCTTCCTTATCTCTTTATTTTATTTAAACTACTGTAGCTATATTTCACATTTTCACTGTGCTAAAATCATTAATTGACATAGTTGTTAGAACACTTATTTTTAATTATTTTTATTTCATTAACTATATTTATCTATTGTGCTAGTCATAATTTTTATTAGGGTATTATTAATTTTTAATTGTAAAAACCTAATTCACCCCACCTCTTAGGTTGTCTTTTGGATAACAAAATGGTTATCCCATATTGGAAACTTAAGAGAACTTATGTGTGTGTATAAATTCTAGGTGGCAACACTTGGGTTGGGCCCCAAGGGACACCCCAAGTTTGTAGAAGGAAGGAGTTATGGATAAAGTGAACCTTGGCTCAAACCATCACACACGTGCGCGTCGCCGTCGCCGCCGCCGCCGCCGTCCGTCCAACCTGCCGGTCAAGCCGGGCATGGTTGTGGGTCTGGTCGGTTCTAATATTAATTTTTTGGACAACATTTATTTGAATTTTTCCAAAAAATCTTGCGGGAAAAATTTATTTTTTTCTGAACGAAGTTAATTCAAATTTTGGGCCAAAATTTGAATGCAAATTTTTTCCTATCCGTATGCTTTTCTGGTCCTATTACAGTAAATTCAAATTGTTTGTAACAGTTATAAAACTGCCAGCAGCAGTTTGGACAGGTTCAAAACTGCTGCAGATCTGTTCAAATTTTGAACTATATATGTTCATTCAAATTTCTTACCTGTTCGATTCAAAACTACACCTGTTCAAACAGATCTGAAGGGTCACCTTCTTGTCTATGAATAGAGATCATTTCTAGCATATTTTCATATCCAGAAATTTGTTTTCTTTTCCCGGTTTTGCTCTTTGGTTGCATTATTCTTCATATTCTTTTTAGGGAAAAAATTTAGAGAATATAGAACATAGGTTTTGTTCGCCGTACAAATTGTTTGGAGTGCTACTACAATTTGTGAAGATCATTGTATCCTAGGAGATAGACGCCTTTTATCCATAAGCACTGTAGCGGGGCGAATCTGTCTTAAGGATAGAGTGTCACACACTCGACTTGATCTTTTAAATTTTTATTCGGTTCGATAAAATAAATTATGTAAGTAATTTTTTTTTTTTGTTGTTGAATTTGTTTCAAGTTATTTATTTTACACAGAAGATTGTTCCAACAGTAGGATGGTTCTTTTTGTGCTTTCCAAGGTCAATCTCAACCTTCTTCGGCCATTGGTAATCATACAATATAGGTAATATTTAATATTGTATACAACCTTTGACATGCATAGACCTTAGGGAAATTGAACCTCATACGGAACCATTGTTTTACTTTATTAGTGTTGTTGGATAACTAAGATTCCAACATATCTTCATTGGTTGTTCTTGCAATGTAGTCATGTGAATTTTTTTTCCCTGCATTGGTTGTAGAGGGTGTTGCTATTTATACTCCCCAAGGTCAATCTCAACCTCCTTTCGTCATGGGTAGTGATTATGTTGAGGTAATAATTCATATTGTGTGTTTTTTTAAAAATGAAAATGCATTATTAATTTTTTTTTCATTTCGTATATTATTTGCTTTATGTTGGTTTACTTTAGGGTCATGGCCATGGTCATGGTGTCTATATTTCTCAATCTCGACCTTGTAGACCACCCCGAGAACTCCCGGCTCTCCGCGCCTGCGAGGGCGCGGATTTGTTTTGTTCTCTAGCTACTATAAGTTTGAACTCATGTCACGGTTCTGAATCTAATCTCACAAAGTGCAATGCGAGACCGATAAATCACCAAAGAGTTCAAATCTGGCAAATCGTTTTGGAAAACTAATTTGTATAAAGAAGTGCCAAACATGGACTGCTTTGCCAGATACAGAGTCGCCACCTAAATATTTTATTTTGGGGGAATTTAGGAAATCTTGACTCGTGCCTAAGGCCACGTGTCCGTCATCACCAAAGTTGCCTTGGCTCGGGAACTTGGGTACGAGAGGGGAAGGTCATGCAATGAGCACCCCCGCTCGCCTGATCAAAGATCGGCCTGTACTAAGTATGATATTTTGTTTTTGAAAATACATGTGTTCCTATTCCGATTATTAACCTAGAATTACTATGTGATGCGCACAGCATACAAGTATAGACTAGATCGCCTAAGTTGGAACAAAACATTGCATGTTCGTTTGTGAAAACAGTTCGCTACTCGCAAGTAGGCTAAAAAATGCGGATTTCAATGAATTGTTCCAATTCAAGCAATCTAACCTTCACCCACAGGCATTCAGGCAGTTAATCAAATAAGCAGTTAGCCTCATGGCAAGCATGCTAACATGGAAACACTTAACACACATGTAGTATGCTAAAGCGTAAACACTTACAGTGTACTCCGAGCCAAAACAAAGAACTAGTTAGAAATCATGCATGATCCTAGTTCATGTTAAGATGGCTAATGCAACACATGCAAAAATGCAACTAAAATAGGCTCGGCTATTCTAGAATGGCATATGAATGCGACAATTCGATAGATGTATTCAAATCGAAATTGAAATACAATGCAGTTAGTATGATGCGCCGAGCCCAGTGCATGCAAAACAGATGAATGATGCACCCATGCAAGCATAAGGTATGCTAATTGAAACATGCCCTAAAACTAACCATCGTAAGCGGTTAAGTAAAAGGGAGAAAGAAATGGGGGTTGGAAGACATGCATCACACACACACACGCTTATTACAACAGTTGGCCCTCTCGCAGAAGGGTCCGAATAAGAAGCTAACTAGCTAATCTAAGCTAATTAAACTAATTATTACATCACAAAACTAATTAACTAACGAGCTAATTAATTAAGCTGCTATTGCAACACAAATTGAATAGTTAAACTCATTAACTAATTAGGTACAAAACCAAAGCATAAACTAGCTAAGCAAATTAGCTAAGTAAAGCAGTAAAGCAATGTCCTCAGAGGGAGAAGAATGCACACATGCTCGGTCGCCTCACTCGGAAATCCGTTGCGATGCCCCAACTTGCCTCTGTTTGCAATTGTTCACAGAACCTTGCACCAAGCTCCAGAAAGCTTCAACTCCACCATAGGAACCTGTAAGAACATGGCTGACCAGTTGTTGGTGTTGCCAACCACTGGCTGACCACTTTCTATTGCTGCAGACCAGAAAAAGTGGTCGGCCAGCTAGTTTTTCTGGTCGGCCGACCAGTTTTGCTGCACTTCTCCAGTTTGCTGCAACAGAGAGCAAGAAAGGGCATGGCAATGTATTTGCAAGATATGTGTGCACAACCGCCCTCCCTATCATTTCATAAGCTTAAGGGAGTGCAATTCTCGACTCTCGGGCCACCAATCACGCATCTCGATGCATGATGGCCGAGAAGCCAAATTGCACAATTCAATGTAAAATGAATGCACACATAAACACATAAACTCCTTAAACTCTATCATGTATGATCAAGAGCGTCGGCGACCGAGAATTGAGGCATGTTTCATCACTTCAAGTATGAAACGTCCCTCGTTCCTCGTGTTTGGATTAACACCTAATCCAAACAAATGCAATGCAACCCAAGCATGCAAACATGCAATGTAACTACATGGCATACACAATGCAAACAACAACAAAGCATACTCAATGTAATGTAAGATGAGCATGCAAGCAACATGCAAATAACAACATGGCATACACAATGTAATGTAAGCTGGCATGCACAATGTGAAGAACATGGCATGCACAATGCAAAGAATATGGCATGCACAATGCAAAGAATATGGCATACACAATGCAATGAATGACATAGCATACTCAATGCAATGTAACATAAGCATGCAAGCAACATGCAAATAAACATGCTAAGTGGACTTACATCGAATGTGGATAGACCTCAACCATGTCCAAATCAGTGGCCATAATGCAAGAAAATGAAGGCACAAAAGCACATACAAGCATGCACATGCATTGGCCCATCAACTAGGCCTAAGAGCACAACTCTCAAGAGTGCTTAAAGAGTGACAAACATGGGAGTGTAACAACACTAAAGGCTCTGAAATCAAGTGTGAAATGATGCCAAATCATTCAAACAACACAAGTAAAGTGTGAAAGAGGACCTAAGGCACAAAGCCATTAAAGGGACTACACAAGGGGCATGCAATACATGGCACAAATGATTGAACCAATCATGGACAGAGCTCAAATAGGTCTAAAAAAAACCAAAACATGCTAAGATGGAGGCTCAAGGACCTAGGCAAGATGGCATACACGCTAGGCCATCAACAAGGCAACAATGCATAACACTTAAAAGCACTTGAAGAGTGAATGAAGTGGGAACATGGAAAGTCTATATGCTCTGAAATGTCATGTTGAATGATGCCAAATCATGTACACGATGCAAATGATGCATGCTATGAAGCTCAAAACTTGAAAATATCACAGGCACTTGCACTACAGCTATGCAAAACATGAAGCATATGGCAAGGGCAACCCAAAATAGTCCTAGAACATGTCAAAATGATACTAAAACATGTATGGAAGGAAGCCAAAACAAGCTAGCATGAAGGGCATGAAGCATGGAATATGCAAGGCCAAAAGGGAGGGTTACACTACACCTACAAAGACCATGAGATGGCTTCGCCAACAAAAATCAGAGTTATATCATGGCAAAATAACCCCAAAAACACATTGAAATGATAGCTCGCAAGCTTAGGCATGAAGGCATACGCAATGACTCATGTTTAAGGCATAAAGGGCAAACCCTTCAACGCATTGAAAGAGTGACAAATGCAAGTGTATGACCACACTATAGCCTGTTTGGTAGAGCTGTGAGAAAGTGCTTATAGCTTATGCCTAAACAGCTTATAGCTTATAACTATGAACATAAGCTGGTTTTTGACTTATAAATTAAGCATCTCCTGCCCCACTCAAAGAATAAGTTGATTTCTAACTTCCAAAAAGCTATAAGTTATAAGCTATAAACTAAACCAAACACATCAAAATAGCTTAAATTAAGCTGAAAACTGAAATAAGCAGCTTTTAAGCTGCACCAAACAGGCACTATATGGACTGAAATAACATTTCAAATGATGCCAAATCATGAAAATAGTCCAAGTAATGCATACTAATGGACTTGACATACAAAGCTAACAAGCTAGATTGAACCATGGCTATACAAAGCAAGTCATGCATGACCAAAACAACAAAAAATCAAAGCTTAAGAATGCTAAAACATGGACAAAAGCTTCTTAAAGTTAAGCCAAAATCATGCTAGAAAGACATGTTAAAGCATGATACACATGAGGCTAGCTCATGGAAATGCACTACAAGTGCAAGGAGCATGCAAGGGCCAACCAAACCAAACCTTAACAAAGGTATGACATGGCAAAACATCACCAAGAACATGCTGAAATGGACTCAAAACAAGCTAGAAAGACATGCTACTTCATGAAGCATACAAGACTAGTTTGTGAGAAATACACTACAAGTGTATAAGGCATGCAAAAGGTGACAAAACCAAGTTAAAACAGTGGTATGCCATGCTGAAATAACCCCAAATACATGCTAAGATATGGCCAACATAAGCTTAACAAACATGCTCAAACATGAGGCAAATAAAGCAAGCATTCAAGACACAAGGAGAGGGGATGACCCTCTCCTTTTTGGGACCTCAAAACACCATTTCCATCACTGAAATTCCTCTGGAATTCAGTGGTAGAAAGGTCATGCAAAGGTTAAAACAAGAGCCTAAAGGGATGGCTCAAAGCAAGGCCTAACAAGGCCTAAGAGGGGGTAGACTACCCCTAACACAAAAGTGACCTTAAACAAACATGCTAAGGACTAAAAACTAGAACTTTTTTCAGTTTAAATTCAAGCCAAAAACAGCATGCAAATAGGTCTAAAAGCTTAAGCAGAGATAAGGGTTTTAAGGGTTAGAAGCTCACCCTTGAAGAACACCTTCAAAGCTGCAACTCCAGCAACTTCTTTGAGCTCAAACCAGTCCAAAAACTCCAAAACAAACCTCAAAGTGCCTCAGCAACAAAAGGATGGTGTTTTAGTGTGTGTTTGTGTGTGATAAAATGACACTTTTGAACACAAATATGAAGAGAATATGCAAGATAGATACAAAGGTGTATGTATAATTCTCAAGAACAATTTTCTGACCCTAGAGGAGGGAGAAGGAGGTTCTCTTATATAGAGAACCAAGCCTCAAGCTTGTTGAGGAAGCTAAGGGTCCAAGGCCATCCCTCCATACACGTGTATGGAGGATGGTTTTAGTGCCTTCCAGCTATGACAGCTGGAGAGAAAATATCTCCAGGAAGCTGGTGAAAAGTGGCCGACCAGTTGAAGTGGTCAGCCAGCTACTTACACTGGTCGGCCGACCAGTGGAAGTGGCCGGCCAGAGTCAAAAGTGGTCGGCCACAGGGGAGAGGTGGTCTGTAACATGAAACCAAGGTAGTGGTGTGGTGGCCGACCAGAAAAGGTGGCCCAAAGACCAAGAAAGCCAGTTGGCCGACTGAAAAACTGGCTGGTGGGAGGAAAAGTGGTCTCCAAGGGGAAGAATTGGTCTCCCACCCTCGTACCACCTTCCAAACAAGGAAAATAAGGTTTGTACCAAAAACAAACCAAAAAGGATGCAAGACGAAAGTTCGGGTGGCAAAGCGCGCAGCCGAAAGCCTCGAAAACTAGTCCACCGGCACCAAAGTGGCCTACGACCACAAAAGTGGTCTCCCGGACCACAGTGTCCCTCTAGGAAGAGGCAACAAGGTGTGGTTCAAAAACCACGTCAAACAGAGAACGTTAAGCGATCCCGAGTCAAGGCGCGTGGCCGAAGACTCTGAAAACCGGCAACGAGTCTCCAAGCAGGAAAAATGGTCTACGACCACGAAAAGTGGTCTACGACCACAAAAGATGGTCTACAAGACCACTTCCTCCCTCCAGGGAAGAGAAACAAGGCTTGGTCCACAAACCGAGCCAAAACACAAAGAGTTCAGAGGCCCGGAGGTAAGGCACTCACCGAAAACTCCGAAACCTCGAAACGGGCACAATATGTGCAATCACCAAAGCGCTTAATCGATGATGTTTGAGTCTCAAGGTCGGTCAAAAATGGGGTGTCTACAAACCTGTATCTCAATCTCAACCTCCTTTTGTCATGGATCGTACGAGTGTTCATCATGTCATATGTCCTACATATGATGTAAGTTATAATTGCTTACATACTTTACATTCAAATGGTAGTATACATTGTATCAATATTTTAATAAATTTAGCACTATTGCAGGGAAGTAACACACCTCAATCAATGCCTTTAGTCTATCCCACTCAGACATCGTTTCAGGAGTTGCTTCGAGGTACTAGTGTTCAACACTTTGCAATCCAAATGTCGCAAGCCTCACATAGTCCTGCTGACAATCCTGTAAATGGACATCCTTGAGCGAACAATGATGTTATTATATTTTCAAATTTGGGTGTATTTTTTTATGTTATTCAGATTTGGGTCAATTTTTATGTTATTTTTTGCAATGGGGACAATGTTTGGAAAGGATTTACAATTTACTTGAGATCAGAGTGAGGTCTCTAGGTGGAGATTTAATTGATTGTGAGAATCCGTGACATTTTTTTTCTGTCTATTTTTTCAATGTTCTGTTTCATGCTATGTAGACCTACAAGTGAGATTGTTCACTGCCAGAATTTTGAATGAGCAATGAGGCTTAATAGCATCTATTTCTGCGAAGTTAATTTGTGAAGCATTTTCATTTTCCCCCTGACTTTCTATATGTTAGAAATTCTCTCAATTTGCACGCTTGTTCTACTAAAAACATTCTTTTACTAATTAATAATGCAACGACTGTAATTTGGTTATATCTAGTTTGGTTTCTATTAAGTAATGCCAAAAAAAATGTTTTCATCTTTTTGCTGTCTGGGAGCTTAAGATGATGTTCCTCTTGTTTTCTTGAGTGCATCTAGGAAGATGAGAATAGGTGAATTTTGTGGAGGATAAATGCTAACAATTTTTAAATTTAAATAAATGGGGGAATAATTAATAGGTACATTTATACTTTGTCAAATGATAACAATGAACACATTTTTTTTGTGTTTTCACTGCAAGAGGGGAATAAAGTATAAAAATGTTAACATATTAACAATGTGTCACCACCAAGTGCAACAAACATCAGGAAAAAAATGGCACCAACCAACCTGCAATACATTACTGATACTAACATTCTTACAATATATACATTACATGCATAAACAAAGAGAAATACAATACTTCTACTTCTAACTTGCATATATATTATTACATATTCATAACTGATACAATACCAATTACAAGCAATATGAAGAACCCATACATACGACACCAACTTCGATTTATGTTTGTTTCCAATTTAATCATCTTCGTGCTTTGAAACTGAAGTTGTTCGCTTTGAAAGCGAAGTTGTTCGGTCATAATCAAAGCTGTTCAGCAAGAGTTGGCATTTTTTCCATTTGCACTTCTCCTTCGCCTCTACATTGTGCATTTGTAGGCAAGCACCATCCAATAAAACCATTGCAATCTTGATAACAATAAAATAATTTTTTTTTGTTTCGCTCCGTCTCAGAAATTTAAATAGTTGCTTTTTTACAACATTTAGGATAATTTTTGTTGCAAAATGTCAATTGATTTGACGTACTACCGTCAACACTTGAAGTTGACATCTGCAAAAATATAAAGTCAAAGTAAATGAAGATGTTCATTTAGAATATGAATAAAAAAACTAATATTGTAAATGAAAACAAAATGATAAGGATTCTGCATACACTACAATATTACTGTTAGGGTATACTATATATCAGACTACAGGTGTTTAGGAAACAGACAGATTGAGGGCTTTTCGAGTTAAATTGGAGCTCATGAGGGTCATTTTAATGATTTATAGGCTGCTTCTCATTAGAAATTAAAAACAGAATATTGCAAAGAAACTCATAAAAACTAAAGAAACTACAAGAATGAAAAGAAGAATAAGTCAATCACAAATCTAGGCAAAGCATCAAGCAGCAAAGAGTTGACTAGAAGATCATTAAACACTAATTGCATCAAGCAGCAAAGAGTTTGAGCAACAAATCTAGGCAAAGCATCAACAGCAAAGAGTTGACTAGAAGATCATTAAACAGAAATCTGATAACAAAGATTTCATAGACTATAAAACCATAAAAACACTAATTGCACAAAACAACTCTTTGCAAGCACGCAAAAAGACGAAAGTAACCGTGAGTTCATTGCTAAAACATGAATAGTAGCCACTATAGTTAGTTGTGCATGGAAACAATACAGCAACTAGAAGTTTCTATGGTACATTTAAAAATTAACAAATAAAAAATTTAGGAAATGCAGAGACCCAGGGGGCTCTCAATTTTGCATGGTCTCAATTTTATAAATTAAGGAGGTTCATATCTCTAGTAAATAGGAGCTAGCCAGTTTTTCAAGAATATAGCCAAGTAAATGATTTATTTCTTTCTTAGTTTGAGTAACAAAAATTCAATTACATGTTAAAAGTAAAGAGAAAAACAATTCTTACAAATGCTTTGCACTAAAGAGCTCAATAAACATGCCATGGAAACCAAAGAGCTCAATAAACAATTCTTACAAATGCTTTGCACTAAAGAGCTCAACAAAAATGCCGTGGAAACCAAACAGAGCTTGCATCTCTCACTTTGTTACTTCAGAAACTCTCATAAACATGTTTAATATAAAGACTACTCAATGTACTCATATTGATGAGGCTTGTGGATGCCTTAGAGAGAGGTGTGTTTAGATTTATAGATTTGTAATCAACCGATTTGGAATTATTCAGATTTATAGATATGTGTTGTGGGATGAAAGATCACATTCTATCACATTCACAAAACAGATGTAGGGATCAGATTCAGTCGCCTCACCGCTGCCTGTCCTTGCCTTGCCTTTGTCGCCTCTCCGTTCATCGCCTTGCCTTGACTCGCCTCCGTTGCCTCTCCCTTCGTTGACTCAGACTCTCGTCCAAATCATCGCCTCTATCAGTCTCTCGTCCAAATCATCACCTCTGTCGATCTGTCTAGTCTAGGGTTCAAAAATGGAAAGGGTAAATAAATAATACAAAAACGACGTCGTTTTGTAGCACGGCAGGGGGGGCCGCAAGAATGTGCGGCCGAGGATCCGGACTCGGCCATTTCTTGGAGCTTGTTCCAATTGCTCGTTTAAAGATGGAAATCGCGTGTCCTAATATTCTTGTACAAAGCAAGCATTCAAAATGAAAATATTTTCTCACTTACATTTTTTTGTTATCCAAGGAGCATGGATATGAACCTGGTGGGACATAGATACAACATGCTATGAACACTCTGAATTTGTAAATTTAAAAAATTAGGACAGAGACATGATGGGGCATCCTGACTGTGACTTAATTATTAAACAACAATATTATAACACTTTAGTTTTGGAAAGATGATTAAAAGTTAGGTTTTTTTTTCTCCTTTTTAGCTTTTTTGACTTTTTTATGTGAGAGGTGATGTAACCAAAAATAGGTTAAAAGTTAGCTTTGGCTTTTTTTTTTTGTATGTTCCCAAATGGCCTATGCTCACAAGTCACAAGCTTTGGTGGGGCTCACCATTACATGACGAGGGAACAATTGCAAATCTATGAGTGTGTTTTTAAAATTGTTAGTGTCCCTAAGATTTTTCATTTTAAATACATAAACAGTCAAACACAAACACACCTATGAAAATGATATGCGTTGATATGCTGGGAAGAAGTGAGGAAAGATAGCCCAATGTTCATTCTAAAAAATTCTTAATTATTCTAAAGCAAATTGGAAGTTCGAAGGGCTAAAGTTCACCCTCATAATTTTATTTTTTATAAATTTTTTGAGTCTTTCTTTTCAACTTCTTTAGAGCTAGCTCATTTTTCTGATGATTTAATACTCGAACACTACAACAAAAACACATTTTAGTGACACCATACTAGTGGCATGTTCTTAAAAAATGTCACAAAAAGAATATTTGGTGGCATTATTTAGAAAAATGTCATAGAGCCACAAACATACAAGGCTCTAGTGGCATTTCAATTAAAAAAGTGTCACTTCACTACAACAAAAATGTCACTACAACAAATTTACACTTTAGTGACACTACACTAGTGGCATGTTTTTAGAAAATGCCACAAAAATAAAAATTGGCATTACATGTTTTAGAAAAATGCCACAGAACCACAAACATATAAGGCTCTAGTGGCATTTCAGTAAAGAAATGTCACATCAATTTTATGGCATTTTATAAAATAATGACACAAAAAATTATATTCGTGGCATTTACCAACAAATGCCACTAAACTTTAGTAGCAATGGCATTTTTTTTAAAAATGTCAAGACACTAGGTATGTGCGAATTACTTTTTATGGCACTTAGGTAAAAAGTGTAATAAACAAATATTTTATAGCATTTTGATAAATGCCACTAAGCCAAAAACTTTCCAAGTTTATAATGGCATTTTTTAAAAAACAAAAAATGCCAATATATTTTCTAAATTTTTAAAATGTAGTAAATGATTAAAAATAAATAAATTAAACTCGATATACACTACAAGAAAAAGCACATTCGGCGACTAAATTTCCTGACCAAAAAAAATTTGGTCGCTGAAAGCTACTTTCAGCGACCAAAACAGCATTAGTAGCCAAAAATAAAGTTTTTTGGCGACTAAACAATTTTAGTAGCCAAAAGTTTACAATTGGCGACTAAAACTAAGTTTGGTCGTTGATTATATGGGTTTTAGTGATTAAAAAATTTTTAATAGCCCAAAGTAAAGTTTTTAGGCGACTAAAAAAATTTAGTAGCCAAAAGTCTACAACTGGCGACTAAAAATAAGTTTGGTTACTGATTATATGGGTTTTACCGACTAAAAAAATTTTAGTAGTCAAAAGTAAAGCTTTTTGGTGACTAAAAAACACTACAACAAAAAAGGTCTATGGTGACGAAAACGCGTGACGAAAAAATATTTAGTCTCCAAATATGCATGTTTTAGTGATGAAAATAAGATTTCGCCTCCAATTATATTATTTTCAGAGACGAAAACCAAATTTCGTCACCAAATGCTTAAAATCAAATAAAACAATAGGTGACGAAAATTTTATTCGTCTCTAAATTTTATTTTTCGTCACAAAACAAGTTCCCGCTCTTGGAAAATTTGGTGGAAGATTTGGCGCCATTTTGGAGACGAAATTTGTCGTCACCATTGTAAAAAATTTTAGAGAGGAAATAATTTCGTCTCCAAATGTATTATTTTCAGAGAGGAAAACCAAATTTCGTCACCAAATGCTTAAAATCAAATAAAACAATAGGTGACGAAAATTTTATTCGTCTCTAAATTTTATTTTTCGTCACAAAACAATTTCCCGCCCTTGGAAAATTTGGTGGAAGATTTGGCGCCATTTTGGAGACCAAATTTATCGTCACCATTGTAAAAAATTTTAGAGAGGAAATAATTTCGTCTCCAAATGTATTATTTTCAGAGAGGAAAACCAAATTTCGTCACCAAATGCTTAAAATCAAATAAAACAATAGGTGACGAAAATTTTATTCGTCTCTAAATTTTATTTTTCGTCACAAAACAATTTCCCGCCCTTGGAAAATTTGGTAGAAGATTTGGCGCCATTTTGGAGACGAAATTTGTCGTCACCATCGTAAAAAATTTTAGAGAGGAAATAATTTCGTCTCCAAATGTATTATTTTCAGAGAGGAAAACCAAATTTCGTCACCAAATGCTTAAAATCAAATAAAACAATAGGTGATGAAAATTTTATTCGTCTCTAAATTTTATTTTTCGTCACAAAACAATTTCCCGGCCTTGGAAAATTTGGTGGAGGATTTGGCGCCCTTTTGGAGACGAAATTTGTTGTCACCATTGTAAAAAATTTTAGAGAGGAAATAATTTCGTCTCCAAATGTATTATTTTTAGAGAGGAAAACCAAATTTCGTCACCAAATGCTTAAAATCAAATAAAACAATAGGTGACGAAAATTTTATTCGTCTCTAAATTTTATTTTTCGTCACAAAACAATTTCCCGCCCTTGGAAAATTTGGTGGAAGATTTGGCGTCATTTTGGAGACGAAATTTGTCGTCACCATTGTAAAAAATTTTAGAGAGGAAATAATTTCGTCTCCAAATGTATTATTTTCAGAGAGGAAAACCAAATTTCGTCCCCAAATACTTAAAATCAATAAAAAAAAATACAAGAAATCTGGGCTATTGTGACAAAAAAAAAAATTTGTTTTCAAATTTAACCCAAAAATGACGAAATATTAATTTTGTCGTTTGTTTTAATTTTTCTCAAAAGTATAGGAGACGAAAACAAAATTTCGTGTGCAAAAATGAGGCGCCAATTTCATTTGCATTGGCGCGAATTATTTTAGCTCATTGGAGACAAACATTTTTGTCACAAAATATAATTTTTTTTGTGACGAACGTAATTCGTTGCCAATAAATTCCATACCTATTAAACGATGTCGTTGCATATTTCCATTTATTAGGCGACAAATATATTTTTGTCTGCGAAGGATAAGTTATGGAAGACGAAAATATTTCGTCACCAATAAACACTCCATCATGCAGACAATGTCATTTCATCTTTCTATTAAATAGGCGACAAATATATTTTTGTTTCAGAAGAATAAGTTGTGGGAGACGAAAATATTTCGTCACTAATAAATTCTAATTAATTGCGTGACGAATATATTTTTCGTCTCATAAGGTTAAGTTATGGAAGACAAAAATATTTCATCACCAATAATAAATTCTTTGTTCTGGTATTGAAGGATACAAAAATATTTTATCACTAATCATTTCTCTTTATTAAAATGCCGTGGTTTTGTGTTTCAAAGCATTGGAACTGTGACCCCAAGAGATACACTCTGATGCTTATCACTCATTTTCATGTACATGAACCTTGAAGTCGTGACCCAAGAAAACACTTTCTACAAACCTTCATTTCTCTCTCGCACTTGAGTCTACTCCTCTCTCACAAGTATTGAAGTCGTGACTCAAGAAGACACTTTGTAAACCATTTCTTCTATTTCGCGCTAAAGCCTATCTCTTCTGTCTCACACTTAAGCCCTTCGTACATGCCAACATTGAAGCTATTATCCAAGAAGGCACCCTATGCAAACCCACTATTCTTTCTCACAGTGAAGGCCCCTCTTGCACGCAAGCACTTTTTCTCATTGTCTGAACCAACTCTACCCTTTCCATCTAGAACACCCATTTCAGAAAAATCGAAGGTCAAAACCTCTCTGCAACAAAAAAAAAAAAAAAAAAAGAGATAATTAATGTAGCTATTTTTTTTGTGAGAAAAAATACAGAGAAAAAAATAATAAAAAATTTGTAATTTTCAAAATTAATAGAAAATATTACCTTGTTTAGTACATTGTTTTCAAACCCGGACCGGACCGGCCGGTCGAACCGGTTGGACCGGGCCTAGTTCCGGTCCGGTCAACCCCCTGAAACCGGATTGGGGCCAAAACCGGGAAAACCCGGCGACCCACTGGTCGAACCGGTAAAACCGGTGACCCAGTGGTCGAACCGGCCAAAACCGGTCAGTTTTTTTTTTTTTTTTTTTTTTCAATTTTCTTTCTTTCTTTCCTTTCTTTCTTTCTTACATATTTATATATATATATAAATATATATTTCAAAATTTTGACTCAAAATTCTTATTTCAAGAATCTCTTCTCATAAGGAAGAGTCTCATTGAAAGCTTGAGAGCAATATGAAAGTCTATTCCTATTTATAGGAAAAGATTTTTCAAAGAGAACCTACAAAATTCTATGTGGGATTCAATCAAATAATTTGAAACATATTGATTGGAGGGAGAGTTGAAAATTTCATTTCCCTCCAAAATTAAATCTAGCATTCAATCAATTTATTTTGAGGGAATGTTTAAAAAATTTAATTTCTTTAAAATAAGTGACTTTTTTTTATCAATTAAGACTTTATAAAACATTATTAATAAATATTATGCAACAATTTTTATTTTTATTTGATTATTTATATATTTTTTTATTTATTTATAATTTATAATTATATTTTTTAATTTTATAATATTAATTATGACGTCACAGTTCGACCGCTTTGACCCGGCGGTTGAACCGGTGACCCGTCCACCCGGTCCCTTTTCCGCTTTGTAATATTTTTTAATTATATAATATTACAAACCTTATGTGAGCTCCAATATTCCAATCTTAATTTTAAAAATTTTTAATTTAAAAAAAAAAAAAAAAACTCAGCATTTATTGACTTCTCCCAACCCACTTTTTGACTTTTCTCATACCTACTCGTACACCCTTTTCAACTTCTCCCATATACTATGGCTAGTGATGGGATTGTTAAATTATTTTTAAAAATAATTTGTATATTAAAAAAAATATCTAAAACAAATATAAATTCTTATTAAATCTATATATATATTATATAAGTATATATAGTTTATTTAATTTCAGCGATTAAAAATTATTTTGGTCCCAGTATATATAGTTTTGGCAACTAAAATATTTTAGTCGCTAAAAGAAAAATAAAAAATTATTTTTTATCTTTCGCGACCAAAAGTTTGGTCGGCAAAACCTTAATTTCAACGACTAAAAATTATTTTAGTCGCGGTATATATAGTTTTGGCAACTAAAATATTTTCGTCGTTGAAAGAAAAATAAAAAATAATTTATATATATCTCTCTCACTCATCACTTTTCTCTGTCTGTCTGTCTCTCTCTGTGTCTCTATTTTTGTCTCTGTCTCTCTCTCACTCATCACTCTTCTCTGTCTCTCTCTCTGTGTCTCTTGCTCATCTCTCTTTTCTGTATCTCTCTCATCTCTCGTCTCTCTCTGTCTCTCTTCTCTTTATCTCTCTCGCTCATCTCTCCCTATATCTCTCTCGTTTATCTTTTTCGCTCTTTTTCTCTCTCTCTCTCTCTTTGTTTGTCTCTTTTCACCCATTTTTTCATCTTTCTCTCTCTATTCTCTTTCTCTCTCTTACTCATCACTCTTCTCTCTCTGTCTGTTTGTCTATCTGTCTGTCTGTGTCTCTCTCTGTGTCTCTCACTCATCTATCTCTTCTCTCATTTCTGTATCTCTCTCTGTCTCTTTCGTTCATCTCTTTTGTCTCTATCTCTCTTGCTCTTCTCGCTTCTTTCGCTCTCTCTCATCTCTCTTTTCTTTCTGTCTCTATTGCTCATCTCTCTCTTATTTCTATCTCTCTCTCTCTCTCGTTCATCTCTCTATGTCTCTCTCATTCATCTCTCTTATCTCTATCTCTCTCTCTGTCTATCTCATTCATCTCTCCTCTCTCTCTGTCTCTTTTTCTGACTCTCACTCTCTATCTCTTTCTCTCTTTGTCTCTCCTCTTTTTCTCTCTCTCACTCATCACTCTTCTTTATCTATCTATCTTTATCTCTTTTTCTCTTTAACTCTCGCTCATCTCTCTTCTCTCTATCTTTCTCATCTTTTTTCTTTCTCTATCTCTCTCACTCATCTCTCTTCTCTCTATCTCTCTCTGTCTCTCTCACTCATATTTCTTCTCTCTCTATCTCTCTCTTTTTCTATGTTTTTCTCTCGATCATCTATTTTCGCTCTCTTTCTCTCTCTTTATTTGTCTATCTGTTACTCATCTTTTGTTTCTCTCTGTCTCTATCTCTTTCTCTCCCTGTCTCTCTTTCTCTCTCTGTCTCTTTTTCACTCTTTCTCTCTCTGTCTCTGTCTCACTCATCACTATTCTCTCTCTCTTTCTCTCTCTATTATTTATTATTATAATTTTACTTTTTATTTATTATCGTTTTGGAGGGATTTTTAAATTAATTTGGTGAGGAACTCTAGAGGGATTTCAAACACACTAAAATGAGTTAGGGCTTAAACACGTCTCTCTCTCTGCCATCGATTCTCTCGCGCCTCTGTCTTTCTCATTCCATCACTCTCTCTTTTTCTTCACCCATTTTGTCATCTTCCCCTCTCTCTTCTATTTCTCTCTCTTACTCATCACTCTTCTCTGTCTGTCTGTCTGTCTGTCTCTCCCTGTGTCTCTCACTTATCTATGTCTTTTCTCATATATTTTCTCTCTCTGTCTATTTCGTTCATCTCTCTTCTCTTTATCTCTCTTGCTCATCTCTCTCCTCTCGCTCTCTCTTATCTCTCTTTCTCTCTCTGTCTCTCTCGCTCATCTCACTTCTCTCTATCTTTCTCTCTGTCTCTCTCGTTCATCTCTCTTCTTTCTATGTCTCTCTCGTTCATCTCTCTATCTGTCTCTCTCGCTCATCTCTCTATCTGTCTCTCTCGTTCATCTCTCATCTCTCTATGTCTCTCTCGCTCATCTCTCTTCTCTTTATCTCTCTCTCTGTCTCTCTCATTCATCTCTCCTCTCTCTTTGTCTTTTTTTCTGTCTCTCACTCTCTATCTCTTTCTCTCTTTGTCTCTCTTTCTCTCTCTCACTCTCTACTACTATTATTACCTCTCCTCTACCACCGCCACTCTATCTTCTTTACCACTACCACAACTTTACCATTAATCTCCTTCGCCATCACCACCAGCACCAGTACCAGCACATCATATCCACCACCTTCACCACTACTATCGCTTCCTCTCCTCTACCACAAAAAAATAGTTATTGACTTTTAGTATAAAAAAAAATCGGCCACAAAAAAATATTTTTAACTGACCATAAAAAATTAATGTTATTTTAACGGAAAATATTTTTCATTGAAATATTACCCCTACTTCTGCCAAATAAAAAAAAATTCATTAAAAAAAATGAAAAAAATTTCCCCATGTTTTTTCACTGACCCGCCCGCCCGCCCGCCCGCCCGCCCGCCCAAACTTATTTCCCCCCTTTTTTTCCGTCTTTCCCCCCATTTTTTCATTTCCTTTCAGGTTTGCAGAGCCCTGTTTCGAAACAACACGTCTCTCTCTCTCTCTCTCTCACGGAGGCGAGCGACGAGCGGCGAATTTTGGTTCGAGTTATGAGCTCCGAAGCTGCTTCTTCAAAGCTTCTTCACCAATTGCTGGGACCAGAAAATGTGCAGCGTTGGTGTCTGTGTTGTCCTCTGTTACTTCACCAACGATTTCATCGTTCAACGAGGTTCCAATCAGCTCAATCTCTGTTTTTCTTTGTTAAAAAATGGTTTTGATTTTTGGGTTTTTGTTTTTTTTGTGCGATTCTGATTTCTATCTATGTGGGTTTTCTATGTGGGTTTTGATTGTTACTTTGTTGGGTATGGTTGGGTTTGGCTGATCATCACTGGCCGAGCTCCTGCTTTGCCTTTGTGGGCTGTGAGTATCATCATCCATTCGATTCGGTTGTATCTTTGCATCTATCTTCTTTCTTTTTTGATGACTTTTTTTTATTTTTTTTCGTTCTTCTTTTCACTTTTCACTTCACTTTTCCTATTTGTCTTCTTTCAGATCATGTTAGCTAGAATAGCGATTTGGGTTGTTGCTAGTCTTGCAAGATTCAATATTGTTATTTATTTTTTTTTATCTAAATCTTCAAAGCACGTTTTATGATTACTGTGTGGAATATTCTTGTTCATGATTCCTAGTTATCCCAGAGAATTGAATCCATATTTTGAGAATAATGGAACTGGTTATCCGGAAGAAGCTGATGGGACAAAGGCTGGACGGAACCAACTTCTGTCTTCTACTGTTGTTGGAGATGGAGGTGCAAGTTGGAGACTGAAAGCCTTGAAGCGAGCTCAGGAGCAGGCAGCTCGTGAAGGAATGGCCCTTGAGGAGGTAATTATCTTGTGCTTTTTTGATGCAAGGTAGGGTATCTTATCTTCTATCTTTATCATTTTGATGTGATGCACTAAAATTGTATAGGTTGTTGGAGAGCGGTGGGGATCCCTAGGTCAGCTGGCAGTTTCTGTGGCATCTCGTACAGCTGCTCCATCGTGTGCTCACCTCCGTGCCATAAAAAATAGAAAGAAGGGGCTAAGTGAGGAACAACAAACAACTGTGGATGATCGGAATGAAAAGGTTACTGAAAAGGTACTTAGCTATTGCCAATGGTATTGTTAAAATTTACCATTTATGTTGACCGCGGTGGTTCTCCATATAATTGTGAGAGAAATGTGGAGTCAGAAATGGTTTCATTTGAATCTCAGAAACCTGGTGAATCTAGTGCAGTTGTTCCAATGTTACTCAAAACCAGCAAAAGCTGTTGATGTGGATCAACAACACTTCCAGGAAGAGGATCAGATAAACTTTCTTGTAATTCATGAGAATATCCATTTGGCATATGTGGGCTTCCTTTGTTTGATCTAGTTTGGGCAAGATCACTTCCAGTATGCTCCAGATGGCCTGATTAATGAACAACAAATGGAAATCACAACTTACAGCTGCATTTCATTATAAAATACTATGGAAAACAGAATCGAGGAAGTAACCAATCCATCATACCAGCAAAATCCAGCAAACAGTTCAAAAAAGCAAGTCTAACAGATTCTTGAATTTCTTGAAGCTGCGCAAATGTATCTTCTGACTTTGTAGCCTCACTCCTTAAAGATTGAATCATCCTGGAAAGTACAAACTTTGAGATAGTACTCAAGGAAACCAGATTTTGTTCATCCAAAAAACAAAAGTTCAATAGTGTATAAACAGCATAAATATATCTAGAAGCACAAAGTTTAAGCTGGAATTTAGGTCAAGCACAAGCTCAGAGTTGAAGCTTCTAGAGCTCATTTCAGCCTGGCACAGCTCATTTACACCCATGTATGCTTGCGTAGCAATAATATTGTCATCACCCATTTGGCACACACCATCTAATCAAATGAAATTTGCACACGCTTTTTTTTTTTCTTTCTTTTTCTTCAACTTTATTCTTATTCAAGATATCATTACTGCTACTACACTTCTCTTTGTTAATGCAAAACTAGGCTCTGGATACTTACAAATTGATCTGATCCATTGCTGAAGCCATAACTGAACGAAATGCCAGAGGCAAGGAAGAGATTGTGTATGGGGACTTGTTCCTTTCAAGGATAGAAACAGGGACCCATGATTCATCTTTAGATATTTCTTCTGTTGAAGCTGAAAAACTTTTGGTGAGACAAACACTTCTCCTTACTATTTCTACTTCCTAGTCTGTGTGTGTGTGTGCGTGCATGTTTTCTGTGTTTGTTTTTTTCTGTTATGTTTTCGGAATCTATATATTATTAATCTTTTTTAGGGGCAGATTAGGGCATATGACACGGACTTGATAAAAATTATAAGAAGCAATAGGCATGTTGGTTTGTTTACTCCTGTGATTGATTGTGAATATTAAGTTATTAACTTGTTTGTTTTCCAGGTTGTACTCAATTATTTTCGAATTGAAGCAAAGACTAAGAAGTGGATTTGATTGCTGATTTTCTTGTACACAACAGTTAATTAACACATTACTCATAATGGGAGTGCTTTACTCATTGAGCTGCATCCTTTGCTTTATTAGTGTAAAATTGTATTTTCATATGATTGTAGGAACTCTTCCCAGTTGAAGCACTGCAGCTTTTGATATCCAGAGGTTGTCCCATGGAACCTCAAGGGTTTTATTTTCTATTTTATGTGTTTTGCGTGGGTTGGTGCATCTGACCTCGAGGTTGAAATTAGGCCAACTGTTGTGGCTAGGGTTTCATTATATTCCTTGAAAACTTAATGACATGATGCACTTAACTATTAAATAGTGTCCTTTTCCAATCTTCACAATCATTGTATTGTTGTTCTCTTTTTGGCTGTAGAATATTATTATCCCCAGTTTGAGCCTCCTACTTGATCATGGAGCAAGCATCACTATCAGATGAACTATCCTGAGTTTAACAACCTTGCTTTAATTGTGATACGAGGATAGGCTTATATCTTAATCATAATTTGAAATAATAAGCTTTTAGTAATTTGATCACACAAAAACTTGTAGCAGAGATATTGGTATTTTTTGGTTAATGAGAAAAACGGATGTTAGGCTGAGTTTAGTAAATTGTGTAGTGTATGGGTTTATATGGGTTGGTGGTCATTTTCTAAAAATGGCAAAAGGTTAGAGGTATTCACAAACTGCAATGCCAGCCATTGCACCTTTTGTTTCTGTAGAAGCATGTATTTGAAATTACATCCTAGATGAAGAAGGAACTGTTAATCTTCCATAATTAGTGATTTTGCATTCAGGTCATGCTTATAGTGAGGGAATCATATTGACTCAGACTTATTTGTGATGTTTCTCTAGTATGCGTCTTGTGGTAATCAGAAATTGGAAAATTTTAGTTGATAACCTAGAAGAAAATGAAGAAAGTCACATGGTCTCTACGTTTATTTATATTTGTTCAACGTTTATTTTTATTACCTTTAATTTGTTCAATCTTTTAGATTTGTCTCTGTTTTTTAGTTCTTGTTAGTGGTATATATATATGTCATGTATCTATGTTTTTATTTATTTATATCTATCTATTGCAGATTGAATATATATATATATATATTTGTTGGAGAGCTTGATTCAGTAGCGATTTGTGATTTGTTTCTTTTAGATTGAATATATATATTTGAAGTTTTTTAAAAAACTTGTGTTTGGTGTTATTGTTGTATCTAAACTATGTATTGTTGGGCTGCTTGTGTAGGTTTATTTATAAGATTGGAAGTTTTAATTAATGATGGTTCTTGGATTGCAGTTGATTATATATTTCATTCTTGTTTTTTGGGCTTTTAAATTTCTCTCTGAGTTATGACTCAAAGGACAACAAAACAGGGTGTACAAAGTTAGAAACTTGTGATACATTATTTAGGATTAATTACACTTTCCATTCCTATAATTTGATCAGAATTTTACTTTAGTTCTTATGGTTTTAATTTGAACAATTTGGTCTTTACATTTTAAGTTTAGTTTTAATTTAGTTCTTTTGTCTAATTTTTTTATTAATTTTGTTTACATGTACATCTTAAAAAATTAAGAAATATTTCAAAATTATTAATTTTAGTATTCTATTTAGATAGAAGTACTAAATTAAAATTGTACTTAAATTGGTTTGGCTAAATTGTTCAACTGGAAACTATAAAATAAATTTTAAATCGAAATAAAAGGATGGAAAGTGTAATTAACTCCTTTATTTATTATTTTTTTTGAAGTTGTTTATTTCTGTGTTTAATTATTTATGGGACAATTGCAAAAAAACAAACAAAAAAAATAGATGGCATTGACACCAATTTGGCAGTGATGAAGGTCTTGCTAATATTACTCTTATCACTGATTTGTTTGTTTTTACTTTCAGTTTGTTTTTATTCCATCACTCCTCTTTCTCATACTCGTCTTCTTCTACAATGTGTCAGCCACCAGGGCCCTCACCATCGTGATTTTTCAGAGCATCTTCAACTCTCCCTAGCAACAATTGCAGGTAAAAATCTGCTGTATCATTCTCACTCACTCAGTCTCTGCCTGTGTCTCCCTTTCACTGTCAATGTTTGTGTTGATGTTTGCTACTGGGATATGTGGAGAATACCATTTCACTCTGTTGTTTGTGAAGTCCCCCAATCTATTATTTGCCTTGAAGTGTGTTATTTCTCCTCTTTCTTTTAAGTATCCCTTTCTATATTGGCAAATATACGTAATGAGAATCAAATATTTTTTTTTTTTTTGCTTTTATAAGTTATTTGTAAAATCGAAGCATCATTGGGGAACATTTTTAATATTATAGTTAAACTATCAAAAAAAAAAAAAATGTTTGACACCTCTTGTGATATACATTTTTAATATACATTTTTAAAATGTAGCATTAAAATTGTTGCCACTTTAGATACTATTACATGTGAAATTTTTATTTTTATTTTTATTTTTAATTTCCTCTGGCCTTGGAATGAAATGGAATATTAATGTCCTAAAATGAAATGGAATAGTAATCATCAAACATATTTCTTAACAAGTTCACTTCCAATAACACGGATGAAACACGCATAAGCTCTATTAGCCACAGCTCTAGCTAAAAGTGTCTTACCGGTACCAGGTGGACCATAGCATAGAACACCCTTAGGAGGGTCGATTTCGAGGTTCACAAACTTTTCAAGATCATTCCTTTGAAGTAACTACATAAGGAGAAACAAATAAACCATAAACAAAGAAAAAGAAAAGAAAAGAAACGAAAAAACAGAGAAAACCATAAATAAGAGGAAGATTGTTTTCAACACTGTAGTAGTCTTCTATGTCTATCTGTGCTTGTCAAGCTTGATTGTGTTTGCCATGACCATATATGAATCTTGCACTTTTCTCTATGTAAACATGAGTCTCATTGTCCAATCTGTTAATATCCATTTCAAATTTGTAATTAGCAGTTTATACTTTGAAATTGATAATTTAATTATCTGCAAATGAGTTAGAAATTTTGATTTGAACTTACGATTCTCTGAAATTGATAATTTAATTACTCATTTCAAATATTTTCATTAAAAACAAACCTAACATTATTTCTCATTTTCTTTGGTATAGATGGATAATGGATGATCTCGTGCGCGAAGTTAAATTGTACAAGACTACTTGGCAGTATAAGCATTTTTTAGAGGATTAAATATTTTTGGATGGATGTGTATGGATAACAAATATTAGTAGTTTTATTTGTTGATAGTTGTGCATGGATAACAAATAGTTATGTTTCAAATTGTTATGCTAGCTGGATGTGACTTGTGAATGAAAACTTAGAATAGTTATATTGTGTCGAATGTTAATGAATTATGTATTGTGTCGAATGTTAATGATTCAGTTGATTTGAATGATGCTTTAAAATTATAGGTTTATTATGGATTGAATGAATTATTAGGAATTACAGGTGTATTGTTTTCCTGCTTTTGGTCGTTGAATGTAATTTTTGCTGACCAAAGTCTTTTCGCGACTAAATAGGTTAGTCGCGATAATTATATGTTTAGCGACCAACAATTTAGTCGCCAAATAGAACGTTTTGCCGACTAAAAATCTTTCTAGTCGCTAATTACTTTCTGCGACCCTCAATTGCCGACCAACTTGGCGACCAAAAAAATTGGTTGGGAATATGTTTTGCCGACCAAAAATGGACTTTTAGTGACTAATTTTTTGGTCGGCAAATGTGTTAATTCTTGTAGTGTAGTTTCTTTGATAAAAAAATTTCGTCTTCGTTTATATTAAACGTGACAAAATTATTGTCTCCATTTCTTATATTTATGACAAAATAATTGTCTCTAATTTCTCCTTTAATGACAAAATATTTTGTCGCTAATTAATTACAAGTATGTTCCCAACAGAGTGTATTGGAGACAAAAAAATTCGTCACAAATTTATCATTTTTAATGATGAATTTGTTTTTGTCTCTATTGGTAGTTTCTTTGACAAATTTTTTGTCTTCGTTTATATTAAACATGATAAAATTATTTCGTCTCTATTTTTTATATTTATGACAAAATACTTTTGTGTCTAATTTCTTCCTTTAATGACAAAATATTTTGTCACTAATTACTTACAAGTATGTTCCCAACAGAGTGTATTGGAGACAAAAAAATTTGTCACAAATTTATCATTTTTAATGATGAATTTGTTTTTGTCTCTATTACTAGCTTCTTTGACAAAAAATTTTCGTCTTCATTTATATTAAACGTGACAAAATTATTTCGTCTCTATTTCTTATATTTATGACGAAATACTTTTGTCTCTAATTTCTTCCTTTAATGACAAAATATTTTGTCGCTAATTAATAACAAGTATGTTCCCAACAGAGCATATTGGAGACAAAAAAATTCGTCACAAATTTATCATTTTTAATGACGAAATTGTTTTTTCGTCTCTAAGACTCTTTAGCGACGAGGCTTTGGCGACAAAACGGGTGACGAAAAATTTTCGTCGTAATTAGTTTGGGTGATGAAATATATACATTTTGGGACAAATTTGTTTCGTCTTTAAATCTCAAATTTGTTGTAGTGAAAATTTTAGTAGCCAAAAGTTTACAATTGGCAACTAAAAAATAAGTTTAGTCGCCAAAAGTGGTCATTTTTAGCGTAGGAGAACTAAAATCCTAAGGTGGGAATTAAATTTTTTGACGACCAAAATTTTGATAGCTGAAAGTGCCTCTTTGGCAACCAAATCCGATTTTGGTCGACAAAAGTTAAGTTTTTTGGCAACTAAAAAACAATTAGTAGCCAAAAGTATAGAATTGGCAACTAAAAAATATTTTCAATCACCAAAAGTGGTTTTTTTTTATTTTGCTAGTAAATAGTTTATTTTAAATAAATTATGTTCAATAAAATAATTATGTTTATATATATACTTTTATATTAATATGGATGTATGTACTATATAAATAATATATGTTGCATATATAATCATGTGGTGCTATAAAGGTGTATAAGGTTTATGGTGCGGGAGGTTGGCGATTCGAGTCTCCGCAAGAGCGGATCAAATTGTCCTATTTAGTTGGATTGGATATGTATCCTGTGCTTGTTTTTTCATGGGATTAGATGTCTGAAAATGACTATTTTTAGTAAATCCAGCGTTTGGTTGGACGGACTGGATAGGATAAATGACCAAAAGACTATTTTACTCTTTTTCAATAGTTTATTAAATAATAGCAATATTAAACATATCTTTAATATTTTAATTATTTTTATCTAGATTAAATAAAAATTTATTTTATTTTATTTTTTACACAATTAAATAAATTTATTTTTAAAAAATAAATAAATAAAATATCAATAAAAATATATGTTATTTTTTTAATTAAAATTTTAAATAAATTTGTTTTTAAAAATAATAATAATTAAACAATGAAATTAAATAAAACATTTATTAACATTTAAATAATGAAATTAAATAAAATATAAACAAAATTTTAAAATAAAACATCAATAAAATATCTATAAAAAATTAAATAAATAAAACATCAATAAAAAGTTAAATAAAATTATTTTATTTTTAAATTGAGACATTTAAATTTTATTGAATTTTACTAAATATAATACATAATTAAATAGTAGAGGGTCAAAATTGTCATTTTACCACCTAATCCCAATAGTAAATAATCCCCCCAAAACTGTCCCACACCCCCCTTGGGATAGTATAATCCCCCATATGGGGATAAGGAGTCTGGCTAGACTTCATGTCCGGCGAACTAAAAACAAACAAACGATGGACTACTTACTCCTTCAGATAAGCAATCCAAACAGTAAATAGTCCCCCCCCTAATCCCCCAATCAAACACACTTGATTGGACGGACTAGATAAGGCGATTGGAGGGGGGACTATCCACTATTTAGATTACAATCCAAATAGTGTTCCTTGTCCGCCGTTTGATTTTTTTTTAGTCCGCCGGACATGGAGTCCGGCCGGACTCCTTATCCCCAATATGGGGGACTATTGTGTCCTGGGGGGGGGGGGACAGAATGTGGGGGACTATCCACTGTTGGAATTAGATACTAAAATGACCATTTTGACCCTCTACTATTTAATTATGTATTATATTTACTAAAATTCAATAAAATTTAAATATCTCAATTTAAAAATAAAATAATTTTATTTAACTTTTTATTGATGTTTTATTTATTTAATTTTTTAAAATAATTTTTTATAGATATTTTATTGATGTTTTATTTTAAAATTTTGTTTATAATTTATTTAATTTCATTATTTAAATTTTAATAGGTGTTTTATTTAAAATTTTAATTAAAAAATAATATAAATTTTTTATACAGGTTATACAGTATTAAATGAAATTTTAATGATTTATTAAATAATATAAAAAAAAATAATGTCCTCTGTATTTTATTTAAACAAATTTATTTAATAAATCATTGTGTAAAATTTTAAAACAGTAATGGTGTAAAAAATTTTAACACAGTAATGGTTACCCATGAATCAAATTTTAATAAAAGTAATGGTTACACAGTAATGGTTACACAGTAATCAAATTTTACCCTTTTTATTTATTTAATTTAAAAAAAATAAATTTATTTAATTGTGTAAAAAATAAAATAAAATAAATTTTTATTTAATCTAGCTAAAAATAATTAAAATATTAAAGATATGTTTAATATTGCTATTACTTAGTAAACAATTGAAAAAGGATAAAATAGTCTTTTGTTCATTTATCCTATCCAGTCCGTCCAACCAAACGTTGGATTCACTAAAAATAGTCCTTTCCAGACATCTAATCCCATGAAAAAATAAACACAGGATATATATCCAATCCAACCAAATAGTCTGGGGGATACACAGTCCCATGATTCAAGTCCGATGGATTCTAATCACTCCTTATCCAGTCCGTCCAATCAAACACACCACAAGTTCTCAATTTCTGGACAGATGCACCTCAGCGGGAAGCAGCTAGCCAAGTGGAGCAGGAGGACAGTCATCAATAAAGAAACCACGTTTGGCGGCGGAGGGGAGGGGAGGGGAGGGGAGGGGAGGCTCAACTAATTCCACTCATTGTGGTTAAGTGGGGTTGCTCATGATTTGTATGACGACGTGGCAGATTTAAGGCAAATTTGAAAACATACTAAAATAATTAAAATGTTAAAAAAGTTATTATAAAAAAATTATTCTTTTCATTTTTGTACGTCTCTTTAAAAAAAAAATTAAAATGCCTAATTAAAATAGTTAGTTTTCAAAACAATTCTTAGGATTCATTTGGGAAAAATATTTTTTAGCTTGATTTTTTTTATTTTTTTGGCTAATTTAGCCAGATTAAATTAGTTTCGTTTGAGAAAAACTTGTTCACTTTTCAATTTTTTGTTTTTTGTAAGAAAAGAAGTGTAATAATTATGGTTGGATGCGACATTTTGTCTTATTAATTTATTTAGTCTATTTTGTTTTTTTATACTTTTTCAGTCTCAACCTAAATCCAACTCTCACTTGCCAAACAGAAATTTAGTATTTTTTTTTTTTTTTTTGAGCAAAAGTTCAAATGTAAAATTTTAAATTATAAATAAAATAGTTAATTATATTTTGAGTAGTCCTATTCTAATCTAATAATTATATCTACTTTTCAAATTTAATGTTGAGATAGTTTATTAAAATATCTAAAATAACTTTTTCTTTTTCATATCTTCTCCAATTATCAGCCAATCAACTGTTTTACGCGTCATTGAATCTAGAAAATAGATTTCTATATTATTTTCTTTATACTTTACTTTGATCCTCTTTCACCATGTTATTTATATACAAATTTGATTCATAATTTAATTATTTATATTAGTTGAATAAGTTTCCATACCCATATCTACTAACAATTACTGGTGTAATTTAGACGGGTTAAGAGATTGTCTAAGCCTAATCTAAATTGTGTTGAGAGTTGTTCAGGTTTGCCCAAACTTGACTTGTAATCTGGAATCGTGTTGTATTACTTGTATATATTTATATATTATATATATAGTAAATATGATCTAATAATTTTAATTATATTAATATCATCTAATGACTAATAATTTATATATAAATTTAATATTTTAATATATTTATATATATAATTTAGGAATATTCATCGCATAATAAAACTTTAATGTATTAAAGGCAAGCATAAAACGTTTTTCTTAATAGTTCAGCATATATCACTATTACCAAAATATTCTTAGCCTGTAATTTAATATTTTAAACTTTAAAATAATATAATTTTTTATTTAGATGTCAGATTTTAATAAAATTAATATTTTTAGAATTTTCTCATCAAAATCTATCAAATAAGAATTCGTAAAAATAAAAAAAAAATAAAAATAAAAAAAAATAAAAATTATCGTCGAAATTGACGTAAATAGTAATATGTTACTCTGTTTCACAATAGTATGTTACTTTACATGTTACTGATTATCAGAGTAACACTTTACTATCTTCATAAACAGAGTATGAAAAGAAACTCTATAAATTCCTTCACTACGAGTTCATAAACAAATCAATACCAATTCAACATACTTGAAGAAAATTTTACAAACAACAATCAACAAACTCAACAAATTAATCAACAAATTCCTTCCAATCCTACCAAATTTTCGATTAATGGGCCCAATCCTTCAACCAAACTCTACTTAATCACATTGGGTTTCTACACTCATCACTACTTTCATCAAAACCCAACCAAGACCCAAATCTAGACCTACTTTCACTGCAACGATCAGCATAAAACTCTTCTTCTTCTTCTTCTTCTTCTTCTTCTTCGTTTTGGTTTATGAATTTTTGGAATTAGATTTTGATTTCTTAGGTTCTTGATTCCGTGAGATGAATAATAGGTGTTACTATGTAAAAGGCCATTGAAAATAGACTGGATATATACATAAGTACAATATTATCATGAAAAAAGAGGAAAAATATTCAACTTGTTTGATTTTAATTTTCAAAAAACACTTTTCAAAAAATTCTACTTTTTTATTTTTCGTATTTTTTTTTTCAATGATTTTTTAAAATATTTTAAGCAATTTTTTAAAAAAGTATAATATTTGTGAAAAAAATCTTTACAAAATTCATTAAATACCAAAAGTAAAAAAAATAAAAATAAAAATTCAATACATTTTTCATATTTTTGTGTATTTATTAATTTTTTAAAATATTCTTTCACAAATATTTTACTATTTAGATACATCTAAGTAAGGTGCATCTAAAAAAGTAACAAAATTGCTTAAAATTTGTAAAATATTCACTAAAAACAAAAAAATAAGAAAAATAAAAAAACTCAATTTTTTAAAAAACTAAATTCAAAAAATTGAAATCAAACACACTGGTTAGTATGTCTTTCATGGAGGAAGCGCTTGTTGCTAAAAGGTTTAGAAAGTAAAATATTTTGAACGGTACTTTACACACTAACATGTTGGGCTTAGGGAGTTTTAACTAAATTTTCATATAATTCAAATTGCTTGAGTTGTATATTATTGTCTCCACCTAAATTTAACTCAAATTTAATTAAAATTTCTAAATTTTTATCCAAACTTACCTTGAATTCGACATATGTTACTCAAGTCCGGAAAAATTTCAAACTAACCTTAGGGTCCAAATTGCACCCCTATTAATAATACAAATACATGCAGGGACGAACCCAGAATTCGATCATTGGGGGGGCCAAAAACAAACATAGGAAGATAAGTGAGGTTAGATTTAAAGTAATGGATTTTCATGCAATAAACAACTGTGATTTTTCATGCTATTAATTGAAAATGGATAAACTCTTATTTTTATTAAATATTTGATGTAACATTAATATTATGTTATAGCGTCACTAATCAATGAGAGTTTTTATATTGCAGTAGCGATAAATAATGATGGGGCTAATGGGATACAAAAATGGTGAACTTAATTTCATTTATAAAGTGAATAATATAATTAAAAATATATCTTAGAACATAATATGTTAGGGAGTTATCATGGTCTGCACTCTTTAAAAGGTGCATATTAACCATAACAAATTACAACTTCTTTCACCAAAATAGTTTGTTACATTTTGCATCACAAATAATTTGTAAGATTTACACTACACCGTTCATAACGTAACTACAATAATTCATAACTTTCACTTTCACTTTCACTTTCACTTTCACTTTAGAGATGCACACCATAAATTAACTACTTATAACATTTACTACACATAACACTACAAATATTCTAAACTTTCATGAAAAAAGAAATCATATATTTCTTATAATAACATTTTTTTATATATTATACTATCATTGTATTATAAAGAACTGTTAAAGAAAATAGTTAAAATTATAAGATGAAAGGAGGTCGATAGGAGAAGTTGATGTGTTGAACCTATATATAGCAAAGCATCTTGTGCAAAGCAGGGGGGCCAGGGCCCCTGTAGGTCTACATGTAGTTCCGTCCTTGAATACATGAAAATGTTGCAGACCACCAAATTGGAAGTTTAGGAGGTGGAAACAGACGCGGCTAATGGATGATGCTCATACCCATATAGCATATACATATTAAATTAACTAATTTAGTCAAAAAAGGCTGACATTGACATCAGTCATGAACAACCCAACCACTCTTTCTCCAAATCCGCGTGTGATTATCTTGTGGTGTCAAATTGTTTTTGTCCTTTTGCTTTTCACAGCTTTGACAACCTCCTTTTACAGATCGCGTAAGAATCCTCTAGAGTGAAATCCTCCTTTGACAACCTCCTTTTACATTAGACGTTTTAAATTTGGTCAGAAGGGCTGACATCAATTATCAACCACTTACCAAATACGCGTTTTTGGTTGTAGTAACTTGTTTGACAACTTTTCACAGCTAAGCCCATAATATCTGTCTGTAAAAATATGGCCCCCGGACACCGACTCTTGCTTCTACTCAAGAACTTTCCTCTGGTTTTTAGAACTTTCCTCTGGTTTTTCCTCTCTCTCTCTCTCTCTCTCTCTCCCTATAAATACAGTTTCCCACATACCCAATCTCTCATCAACTCAAAACTCATCACTGCGAGCAATCTTCATTCACATCCCTATAAAACTCTCATCTTTTCAATACCAACCACAAAAACATCGATGGCTTCTTCTTCTTCTAGCTCAGTATTGTTTATGATATCTGCAATTATATTAAGCTCTGTATTGGCTGTTGTCTCAGCTAGTAACTTCAATCAAGACTTCACCATCACATGGGGTGATGGCAGGGCTCAGATCCTCAACAATTCCCAACTTCTTACCCTTTCCCTCGACAAAACTTCTGGCTCAGGCTTCCAATCCAACAATGAATATCTCTTTGGAAAGATAGATATGCAGCTCAAGCTTGTGCCTGGGAACTCTGCTGGCACTGTCACTGCCTATTATGTATGTTTTCCTACTTAATATTTACATCAATCAATGTTTTTCTAGATATATGATTTTATAATTAACATGTAAATTTTATTCTTGTATTGCAGTTATCATCACAAGGATCAACCCATGATGAGATTGACTTTGAATTCTTGGGTAATTTGAGTGGTGATCCTTACATTCTTCACACTAATGTGTTTAGCCAAGGCAAAGGCAACAGAGAGCAACAATTCTACATCTGGTTTGACCCTACTGCTGATTTCCACACATACTCTATCCTCTGGAACCCCCAACGCATCATGTAAGTACCCTAAAAACAGTGAAAATTGACATTTCTATCAATTTTACATTTTAGATTTTGTATTGATTAAATAATTTTTTGTCCCCATTTCAGTTTCTCTGTTGATGGAACACCCATTAGAGAGTTCAAGAATGCAGAGTCAGTTGGTGTTCCATACCCAAAGAACCAACACATGAGGATATACTCCAGTCTGTGGAATGCTGATGATTGGGCAACAAGAGGTGGCCTTGTGAAGACTGACTGGACTCAAGCTCCATTCACTGCTTCATACAGAAACTTCAATGCCAATGCTTGCATTTGGTCTTCAGGATCATCTTCTTGTTCTTCGTCATCATCTAATAGCAATGCATGGCTCTCAGAACAGTTAGACTCCACAAACCAAGGAAGATTGAAATGGGTGCAGAAGAACTACATGATATACAATTATTGCACTGACTCAAAAAGATTTCCACAAGGATTTCCTCCAGAATGCAGCATGTCATAAAATATTAAACACAAACTCTACGTCACTTCCACTATTCAATTCTTTTATTATTTAATCTTTATCATTGTAATTGCGCTTAAAGCCAATAAAACATATCATTACTTTTCTATATTATCCACAATGATGTTTGAGTCTATGATTAATCTCTTCCTCTATTTTGGAGTAAAATGGCTTAAAAGAATTATCTGCAATCGAATGAAATTATTTTTCTTTCAAGCAAGATTGTGGAAATTATTTTTCCTGTTGTAACTAGAGGTTTGAACAAGTCAAGTTGAGCCAAGTAATAAATTGTTTAAATTTGACTTACATTCTTAACCAATTTGAGAATGTGTTTAAACGAGATCTTATTATTGTTTGAGTTTAAAATTGGATTGGTTTTGTCAGTTTACTTTTAAAACACTGATTGATTTTAACGTTTCATTTTTTATTTTTTTTTTAAAGGGTTGGTTTTACTATTTGATTTTACAATTGCAAACTTTCCGGTTGTGTTTTGAGAAGTTGGTAAAAAATTGATTTTTGGTTTTTTACCAAGCTTTTTGGCTTTTTTGATAGTAATTTGGAAAGTTGGTAAAAAGTTGAATTTTTTACTTTTTGGTTTAATATTTTTTAAAAGTGTCACATCACTACAAAATCACCAAAATACCCTCAACCAATTGAAGAAATTTACCTAAGCTGAGGGTAGTTTTGTAAAGAGCCAAGCTGCGTTTTGGGAGCTTCCCAAATGCAAGTCCCGGCATTTTCGGCAGCTTGGCGTTTTTCTTCACAGGCCAAAAACGTGGCGTTTTTGGTGTCTTCCCAAAATGGCACTTGGTTTTTAAAATGATTTATACAGATTGATCCTACTATTTGATTTGAAATAGAGTCCGTTTTACCATTTGATTTTGAAAATGTGCTGATCTTACTGTTTGATTTTAGAATCGAGATAATTATCCCATTAGATTTTTTAAACGATTTATTTTACCAATTGATTTTGAAATAGATTGATCATTGGTTTGGGGAGGGACTAAAATAAAGTTATTAGAAGTTATCAAATCGTTTTCTCTATTTTTTTTTTTTCTTCTTTTTTTACATATATATATTTTTTTTATATATAAAAAATCAAAAAAACAACTAAAAGCTATTCTCTCTAATTTGCTGTTTGATTTTGTAAACAACTTAGCATAATTTTCTGATTTGATTTAAAAACCTGATTGATTATACCAATCGATTTTTGAAACAAAGTGACCTTCAACGTTTGATTTTGAAATCAAGATGATTTTACAGTTTGATTTTGAAAGTTAATTGATTTTGGAGGTGTTTGTTTGGATTTTTTTGAGCTAACTTATAACTTTTAACTTTTGAAAAGTTATTTTGAACGGTTTAGTTAAACTTATTTCAAACAACTTCTGATTTTAATAGCTTATTTTAACTAAAAAAAATTGATTCTAAGAAGCTACTCACCCCTCGCTTCTGATTAGCAGATTCTGCTGTGGACATGTTAATTTACGGTTATACTCTTAGATTTTTTTTTTTTTAAAAAAAAAAACAAAACTAAAAGATCCAAATGGACTATAGATTATTATTATTATTATTTTATGAGAAATGTAGACAATTAGTGAATAATAAAAAATAAAAATTAATTGAAAAATCTACCTCATAGCTTATTTAATTGAAAATAAGTTGATCTTATCATTTGATTTAAAATCCGGTTAACTTGCAGTTTTATTTTTAAAAAAATTGAATTTTCCAATTGGTTTATTTTACCATTTGATTTTGAATTTGAGTTGAATATATTTTTTGATTGCGAAAACAAGTTGATTTTAGATATAACTGCAAATGAATCGAACTGTTTATGAACAAGCTCGGCTTGGCTTGTTAAGGACTCGGCTCCGCTCCGCTCGTTTAATAAACGAGTCGAACTCGATCTCGAATATCAGGCTTATTTACTAAACGAGCCGAGTTCGAGCTCGTATAAGCTCGGCTCATCAAGCTCAACTCATTTATCTTTATTGAAATTATATAATAAATATATTATTTATATATTAAATAATATAAATAATACTTTTTATTTAAATAATATAAATAATATTAAAAAAATTATCAAGCCGAGCTGAGCTCAAGTTTCATTAATGTTAACGAACCTAACCGAGCTTGAGCCCAATTCCTTAACGAGCCAAGCTTGAGCTCAATAAACAATCTCGACAAGTCGCCTCGATTTGTTTGCTATCCTAATTTTAGAGAGAATAACATTGTAGGGTGTCAGTATATTTTAATTATATATTAATAAAAAAATTATAATTATAATTATTAATATTTATATTATTTTTTATTTTGCTTATACATATTTTTTAACTGATACATATCAATAATTCTCCTTGATTTTACCTATTGTTTTTAAAACATTTATAAGCTAAAGTATTGTTTGCGTAGGTTATGTAATTGGTCCATTATTAGTTATGATTTAATTGATCCATAATTATGAGCTATGGTGGGGATGGTTATAATGACTAGAAAAAGGGCTTTTTTCACTATTTTTTTTTTTTTTTTTTTTTTTTAAAGAGTGAGTGTCAGCTACTTCCTAATGCACATTGTCAATTTTTTGTGACGGAGAAACAGGTGGTCACAAAAAAATATAGGTGTTTGTGACGGCGAAAGACCCGATACAAATTATGGGTGGCAAAAAACATATATTTGTGACGGCCTTTGTAGCGGACACAGATAATAAGACATAAAATAAAAAATAAATTTTAAAAAAAAGTGAATTTGTAGATTATTTACATCATTTATATGTGTTAACAAATATTTTTTATATTTGGTTTGGTTATCAAAATTTTATTTCAAAATTTTTTTTATAAAAAAATTAAAATTAATTTGATGAAAGAAATAAAAAAATAATAAAAGTACTCATCATTTTTATATAATTTTAACTTTTGGAAGGTTATAAATAATTTTTTAATTTTTAAAATTTATTTTTATCAAATTAGAGTTTTCATTTTTTCAAAAAAAAAGAAAAAAAATCCCATTTCTTTTTTTTTAGACACAAACCAAACATGGCCTTGGTCACTTATAAGTTACAAAATGATTCTCCGCAGTCCAAATCAAAATGGAGGGTGCTGTTGGGCCTCTATGGGCTCACCATGAACTCTACATCAATAATTCGAACTATTCTATACGTAAGACTTGTTGAGTAATTTATTCCTATAAAAAAATCACGTTGATCGGATATTGATAGTCACTTGATCAGATCACATTTGTGTCAATAGTAAGTATAGTTTTTAAAATAAATCATTGATACAAATGTAATTTAATTAGGTAACTATCGATATTAAATTAATGTGATTCTTTAATAGAAATAAGATATTCAACAAATTCTATATATTAAACAATTCGAACCATCAATGCGTCCTCCGTGGTGGGCCCATGGAAGCCCAACAGCACCCTTTAGTTGGAAAACTCAACTAGTGAGAATCCTCTCCCACTCAATTTGTTCCCCCTTTTTCTTTTTCCCCCTCATTTTGCCTATATCTGTAGTTAGATTTTCTATTGCTCAAAATCTCTCTTGCACAGAGAAGCGCTGCTATGCGATTTAGGAATGACAACGACTTGAGGCGAGGCCGGGGATCACACTCCCCGTCCCCAATCCCCGATGGGGAACCTATCAGTATCACTGTCCCTGTCCCCACCCCTTAATGGGGATTGGGTTTCCCCGACCCCGAAAATTCCCCAATCCAAAAACAAAAAATTAAAAAATCAACAAATCAACACAAAAAATGGAGACCAACAACATCTATAGAAACAGATCAACACAACAACATCTATAGAAACTGATCAACACAAAAAAATCAAATACAAACCAACACAAAAAAATAGAGACCAATAAACCAACACAAAAAAAATCAACAGATCAGTACTCAGTACCACCAGATTCTATACATCAAATACATCAACAGATCAACAAAATTATCCAATACAAAATCATCAATGAATGTTGGCTATACATCAACTACCAAAAAAAAAAAAAAAAATGGAGACAAAAAGATAAATGGAGATCAACACAACTCGTAAGAGCTGCAAGAAATCAAAAAAAAAAAAGAAATCAATGCAACAACTCGACGTTGACAGCAGGGAAGGGAAAGGTATCGGAGTCGTCGTGATATTGTTGAGGAGGGGAGATCAGCAAGATTGGAAACCCTAACAGCTTTCTCTCACCAAAGACAGCGGATGAGGAGGGAGATTGACGGCTACGTTACCTCCGATCCACCGCCGTATCACGGCGATGATGACGGATTCACTGCTCACAAGGAGATCACTGTAGATCTGAACTATACTCAACAAATCTGGGTAAAGATTGGCGAAATGGACTACAGAGAGGAAGGAAAGAGGCGACGGAGGACGGTGGTGAAGGTGAAGATGTGAGGAGGCGACAGAGGCTCAAACCTTCTTTCTCATCTCTCAAAGTCACAGAGAGTAAAGGGAAGGAGAATAATGAAAAACAAGATAGAGAAAGAGAGAGTGAGAGAGAGTTGAGATAGATAACCAAACTCTAATTTCTAAACATATATGTATATATATATACGAGGTATAGCGATCTCGGGTTTTCCCCTTTGTGTGCAGTATTTCGGACTTGGGTTCCTTGGTTGAGTGTTGCTGTATATGTCTCTTTCCGTCCTTTAATCCCTTGATTATGAGTGTTAGAAATGTCTTGGGCATGTTTCGAACAGGTTGGTTGAGTTTTAGTCTCTAATCTTGTTGCCCAGATTTTTGATGATCTACTTGAGTGGGTCTTGTTACGCTCGAGCGGAGTTTGCATTCTTTCAGCATTTTGTGCGTCTGCAAATATACTGCAATGGGTGTTTTTCACGCTCAAGCGGCGTTCCTCACGCTCGAGCGGGTTTGAGCTCAAGCGGGTATATTTGAGCTCGAGCGGGTGTCTGAAATTTGTAAAAATACTGGAGGAGTGTATTCTACGCTTGCGCGAGTCCATTTGCGCTCGAGCAGATAGTGCTTTGTTGTTGTGCCTTGGCGCTCGAGCGGGAACCTTTGCACTCGAGCGGGTTTAGTTTTTATGTCTTACGCTCGAGCGTATTACTCTCCGCTCGAGCGGACTATACGTATATCAGATCGCGACTGTGTCTTTTTAAATCACTTCTTGGGTTTTCTCTCTCTAAAACATTCCAAAACCCTAATTTGAGAACTTCTCTCTCTAGAATACCCTCTCTCTTTACATTTTAACTAAGATCAAGTGATCTCTTCACCCCCTTCCTTCATTAAAAAGCTTAGGCTCTTCAAGACCTCCATTTTCATCTGAGTGGAAAGCGATTTCGGCGTGTTTGGAGTTCTTCCCTTGCTAGTCTCGTCTTCTACACTTAAGGTAGGGATAACCTACTCCTTTCTATGAGTTTTGACATAAATGTTATGTATTTTGTATAGATGGCGTTGTTTAGGGTATTTGGGTGAAGTTAGGGTTTGAAATTGAAATTATGAAAGAGGGGTTTTCTATTTTTTGGGGTTCCAAGTGTTTGAGTGGTCCCTAAAATGAAGCTATGGTGTTTGATTTATGAAATTTGGCCTAGGGTGCAATATTTGAGAAAATGGGGAGAGAGTCCTAATTTAATATGATTAATTTGTACAATTAATCCGGGAGATGTGGAAATATGAAATTGAGTTGAAAACCTTGAAATTGGGAGGTTATGAGATTGAATGGTGGAGTTGGATTGATTAATCATTCACCTTTGTAATTGTAGATAATTTACCTGTTTGACAATTTATTATCTGTTTAGAAATAACTGCTTTGGGCTATCGGTGGAGGATAGTCTTGATTGTTGTAGACACTGCATGATGATTAGGTGAATTAAAACTAATCAATTGAGTATGTCATTGAATATGACGGATGGAATAACACATTGAATTTGTGTCTTGCTTGATCACTGTATATGATAATGTGTTTAAATACATTGCATATGTATGTTGTTTGGAAGGAGATAGGGGATGTACTCCAAGGTTTGAGAGGAGATAGGGGATGTACTCCATTGATAATTAAGTTGGTCGGAGTGTCTAGGCTGAAAGTCCCGAAATCTTGGTTACGTTTGCATAACGTAGATAATTGAAGTATTGAAATGTTTTAATATGAGTTGTAGTCTCATTTGAATTGTGGATAAATGAAGTGTTTTAATATGAGTTGTAGTCTCATTTAATTGTTTGGCTAGATAGAGAGCCATGTTGATGAATTTGAACTGGGAAAGTAAAGGAAAAGTGGAATGAAACACGGATATATTTGTCATGAAACTGAAAAGCGTTGTAAGTTGATTTACGAGTGTTAAACGTTTATCAAATGCTAATGTTTTAGTTATTGCTCATATTTGGTTTAGTATATCTCTACTGGGCTTTGGCTCACCCTATATGGGACATCATTTTCAGGTTCAGGTGATATGCCACCTCCAAGGACGTAGCTTGGGAGGCTTAGAAGCTGAAAGATCTTTTTGTTGTTATCTTTTTGGTATTACATGTAAATTTAACCCAAGGGCTTAATGTGTTTGAGTTAGTACTCTCTAATTGTAACCAAGTATTGGCTTGGAAAGTTGTAAGCCCGTAGGACATTTACTTTTGTTGTCAATATGTAATACTTTTGTAATGAACACTCTAATAAATAGAAACATGCTTTATTCTCTTATGTCTATGGATGTCCTGGATGTTGGGCTTATATGTATTATTTTGAGGGCGTTACACGAGGACTGTTCGGGGCCAAATCGGGCGGGGCCAGGGGCATCTATCACCGTCTCTGGCCCGAAAATCATCAGGGATCTATTTTTTACTACCAGCCCCGGCTCTATAGGGAATAATTTTCGAGAAAAACCCGACTTATTGGAATGGGGCGGTCCAGGTCCCCATCGGGCCAAGTTCAAATTGCCATCATTGCGATTCATACACACTCTCAGCCACATCTCCCAGACCTCTCTCACTGTCCCTCTCTGTCTCACTCTCTTTGGAATCTACTTCTTGCTTGCCTTTTTTGGGACAACCAATGAGTCTCTTTAAATTCTTCCCTGAGCTTAGCTTTTCTTCTATTGAGAGGCCTCATTTGGGGACTGACTATTTTAGCCAAAAAGCCAAAAAGCCAACTAAAACTAGTCACATCACCTCTCTACTTTTCTGCACATCTTTTCGTAAAAAGCCAAAAAGTTGCTAAAATAGCCTGTTCCCAAACGAGGCCCTTGTTGAGTAAAATAGGCATTTGGGTCTTTTGAGTAAATTACAAATACACTTTTTGAGATTTGCTTAAAATACAGATTGTCCCTTGTTGTTTGGAAAATTATAAATACCCCCTTATTAGAATTTTTTATTTAACAGAATTAACTAAAAAAATGAAATTCATAATTACTCTCCTATACAATAATAAAATTACTTAAATTATTAATTGAAACATATTTTTAATATCATTAAAAACCGTTAATTGACTTAATGATTTATTAATAAAAATGACGATTTGTTATGAAATTAGAAACCTCAAGGGGTGAAATGTAATTTTCAAAACCACAAGGGACGATTCATATTTTAATCAAATTTCAGGAGGTGTATTTGTAATTTATCCAAAAATCACTTACTATTTAATTTCTTTGTTCTATGTTTATTTATTGTTTAAAGCCGCATTGTTATAACTTATTATTATGGTGATGACTATGACACAATTGTGTTGGTCATGCTTTGATTAAAATCATAATAGTATTGGTTATAAAGGTAAAGTAGTCATGACTATAACTCAAGTATTTTGTTATGCTTTTATGATCAGTTTTGTAGTAACCAAATTCATCTAGCATACCTTACTTTTTTATTTTCTCACTGTGAAATTGTAAAGATAACCATAGCAATGCATCACTATTTCAATTCTTATCTCTCTTCTTTTCATTACTTTCACAATATACAAATTATTTGTTTTGATATTATTAATAATTTTACCCCCAAAAATTGTTAATATAGTCTAATTTTAACAAATTAATCAACCTAACTTACACACACACACAAAATAAAATAAATTAACCCTCAAATTTATGGGCAATTTGGGCCAAGTTTGGGCTAATAATACAAGTTGGGCATGAACGGAGTTGAGCAACTCTCAACACAACTCAAGTTAGACTTGGATATTTTCTTAGCCCACCCAAACTTACCAAGTTACACCTCTAAGTTTGAGAGTTGCAATATGATTGGCATGAAAGCAACAAGATTTTCTATTTTTTTCCAATAATCCAACAACCAACAAGCAAACCTTTTTTTAATTCTCAAAAATGATAAATTCTATTACTATAACTAATAAGGGGAGTGGATGTTGTTTAACTAATTAGAGAGTGAGATAAGATTTATATCCGTTATTTGGTTTTTCAATTTTTTCTCCGGACTATTAGTTCCAAATGTGTTGGATTATTGTGTCCCATGGGGGGCAGGGGCGGGGGGAGGGGGGAGGGAACAAACGGATAGATAAGGAGGAATATGGAATTAGGTGGTGAAATGACTATTTTGACCATCTACTATTTAATTATGTATTATATTTAGTAAAATTCAATAAAATTTAAATGTCTCAATTTAAAAATAAAATTATTTTATTTAATTTTTATTGATGTTTTATGTATTTAATTTTTCAAAATAATTTTTTATAGATATTTTATTGATGTTTTATTTTAAAATTTTGCTTATATTTTATTTAATTTCATTATTTAAATTTTAATAGATGTTTTATTTAATTTCATTATTTAATTATTATTTTTAAAATAAATATGATTAAAATTTTAATTAAAAAATAACATATATTTTTATTGATATTTTATTTATTTAGTTTTTAAAAAATAAATTTATTTAATTGTGTAAAAAATAAAATAAAATAAGTTTTTATTTAATCTAGCTAAAAATAATTAAAATATTAAAGATATATTTAATATTGTTATTACTTAGTAAATAATTGAAAGGGTAAAATAGTCATTTGAGCATTTATCATTCTCTATAATATTCCAAACAAACATAGGATTCATATCCTATCCAACCAAATAGTTTTTTTTCCTGACATCTAATCCTATGACTAAACAAACATGAGATACATATCATATCCAACCAAATAGTCCCAGGATTTTGAATCCCAGTATTACAATCCGATGGATTTCAATCCCCTCTTATCAGTCTGTACAAATAAACGCACCCTAAGTGTACAAATGTGAGATGAAATGAGTTTCACATGTAGATTACATTTGAATGAATTTCACACCTTTATTTCGTTTTTTTCTTTTTCTTTTTTTAATAGTTAAAATATTAATTACAAATATGAAGAGTATTACATTAAAATAGACAATTAAAGTCTAATTGTCACTAAGCCTAACAACATAGCCCAAACTTAAAATCAAATAAATAACTATATACAACTCGCATTATAAAAGAGAGATAATTATTATAAATGATATCAAACTTATTTATTTAAGAGTTAAACTTGCAAATTTACACCATGAAGTAATGTTACATAATTACTAGGTTAAAAGTCCTAATTTACTACTTTATCTCTCACATAAACTAATTAGGTAGAAATTTTGTGTTGTTAACATAACAAAATGTGTATGAATCTAAAAAAAAAATACGTAGCAAAATGTGAACAGATTTTGGATAGTGTTAGAGTTGGCTATGTAAAAGCATTCTCATCGAATTCGATAAAATCGTTTTTTAGTTAATAAATTTCAAAAAATCAAGTTCATCAAATTCGCTTGCAACTCGTCAAAATTTATGATTGTTATAGTATCTCGCTATAACAAGTGAAGTACTGTTTATCGCTAGATTAGTGTTACCAGATGTCTGCCTAGAAGTCCGACAGGTCGTTTGGCTGGTCAACTGGTCAACGGCAATTTTTTTTTTTTTACATTTTTTAAGAATTGTTTGGCTGATAACTTATCAATTTATAAAAAAAGAAAAAAGAAAAAAAAAGAGTGACTAACAAACATAATAAGAAAATAATATTTTAATAAGATTAAGTTAGAATAGAGAGTTTGATGCAATAGGAGCATCTCCAAGGAAATAGCTAAAATAGACTTGTTAGGCATTTTAGCCAATGTGACTCCAATTTTGAGTCTCCAATGGGCTGACTATTGCACTAGCTATTTTACCATCAGATTTTTTCGTTGGCTACAATTGAAGAGCCCAAGAGGCTCTGCAAACACATATATTTACTCTTTCCTACCAAATCACCTTCAGCACATCTCTCTCTATCAACGCTTTCTCAAGGTATGGTACTCCCTCCCTCCCACTCTCTCTCTCTCTCTGTTTGTTTGCTGAATCTCTTCTTTTTCTTCCCACTTCTCAACTCTATCACTTTTGTAATTGAACCTCCTTTTTCTCTTTTGATTTGGATTTCTGAACATTGTCTGATTGGGTTTGTGTATATGTCTTGGATTTTTATATATATATATATTTTTTTTAGGAGAAGTTATATATTTGAATTCGATTACAATGTTACCTTCATATCTCTCTCTCTCTCTCTCTCTCTCTCTCTCTCTCTCTCTTTCCATCCCTCTCTGTCTGTTCACCCCAACAAGCACAGTTCCTTCATCTCTCTGTGTTGTTGATTGTTTGATTCAATCACAATCTCATCAAGCCTTCGTCTCTTTGTGTGTTGTTGATTGTTTGAATCAATCACAAACCCATCATAAACCAACATCAACTCTCATATTTCAAAATGATTCGCTTGGACAAATACTGAAATTTATTCAATATGAAAAAGAAATTGGCCTCTGCAATTTTTTATGCAATTGTTGTTGGGCTCACACTTGTCGTCCCTCAACTCTCATGGCCTGATTGAGGAACAACTCAAGCAAGTCTTCAAGAAATTCGATTTGAGCGGTGATGGAAAGATCTCGTTTAAAAAATACTTTAAAAAGTATATATATTTGTCAGACATATATATTTTTAAAACATGTTAAAGAAATATTATTGCAAATTTAGTTGGTAAAATATCACCAATTAGTATTTTTTGTTTTAAAAATTAGTTACGTTAGTTAGAATGATTAGCTAAAATACAGAATGTAATTGGAGAACACAATAGCTAAATCAATTAGATAAAATAAAGAGTAATATTTTTGTATTTTAGCTAGTGAAAAATAAAAAGCATGGTTGAAGTTGCTCTAAGAGCATCCACACCAAACTCTTCCTATGGGTTGGTGGCCTGGTGGAGAATGCAATGCATTCCTTAGCACTGAGCCAGGGTCGATTCCTGGGGAGGCAATGAGATCTCTGTGGAGAGCTTGTCCCGTACTCCGCTCGACACCTGTCCTGAGCTGTGGCGTGTAGTTGAGCTCCATTGGTGTCTTGGTGGTGGGTCCCTTCCTATGGGTTGGGTTAAATATGGCTGGCAACCGGCTATCCCGGGGCCAGGGCCCACGGAGGTTGTGATGACACCACAAAGCTTCCTTTTTCTTCGTTCAAAAAAAAAAAAAAAAAAACTCTTCAAATTTTTAGTCAAATTAAAGCTATTTCATTATTTTAGCTAGTCACCATTTAGCACATACTGCATCAAATTCTTTATTCTAACTTATTCTTATTAAATATTATTTTCTTATTGTGTTTGTTAGTCTTTTTTTTTATTATTATTAAATTGATAAGTTACCAGCCAAACAATTCTTAACAAAAGCAAAAAAAAAAAAAAAAAAAAAAAAAAAAAAAAAAAAAAAAAACATGTCGTTTCCGGGTGGATATCTGGTAACACACAAGTAGTGATGAACAGTACCTCGCTTATTGTAACGAGTTACTGTAACCATTGTAAATTTTGATGAGCTGCAAGGGAGTTTGATGGAGTTAATTTTTTGAAGTTTTCAACTAAAAAATGATTTTGAAGAGCTTGATGAAGATGCTTTAAGAGGTGACTAAGCTAAAATAACAAAATAATTTTAATTTGACTAAAAATTTGAAGAGATTGGTGTAAATGCTCTAATGGGTTACTTATGATGACTACTGGCCTAGAAAAATGGAGTGCTGACCTGGGAAATTTAATGAAAATTGTAAATAAGTGAGAAAGTTTTAAGATGACCATATTATAGAAAAAAAAAAAAATATGTAAATATAACACATTGAAAAGATTTATATCATACATATAAAAAATTCACATCATCATTGAAATTAAATTATTGTCACTGTTTACTGAAATATAATTTTTTTAAATAGAAATGATATATCTCTTTAATTTGAGAGTTCTAAAAAAACACTAATAATATGAAAAATTAAAAAAATAAAATAAAATCAAAACTTTACATCATATGAGATCCACACCCCAATTAATTTAAAACTCCCATTTTTTTATTTTTTTTTCCCTAAAATAATAAGACTTCACATGTTTGTATTGGAAAGTGACAACAACTAGCTTAGGAAATAAAAAAGTGTTTTTCTAGAAAGTGCAAAACATTAACAATGTACGTATGAGCTGTATGTGATGTGATGAACTATTGGACAAGGAAGGAACACTGCAGATTCTATTACAAGTGATAACTATCACGTGGATGGTAAGGTTGGTTTGACAAGCGATTATTTTAATTAAAAAAATTGAAAAAAAATTAATATTTATTTTGATTCATACTATTTTATGTATATTTTTCATAAAAAAAATTAATATTTATACAAAAAATTAATATTTATTCTCATTTACTCGATAAAGTAAAAGATTTATTTTGATTCATACTATTTTATGTATATATATATATTTTTTTTTATAAAAAGTTAAAATATGTTTTTCAAACACATATACTTTTTAATTTTATTGTTAATCGAAAAACTAAAAATTACTAAAAATTTCACTTCACTTCACATCCCTTTAAGTTTAAGAGTAGTAATAGTGGAATAACGTGAGAAAAATATAAATTAAAAAAAAAAACTGTACATAGATGTAGGTATTTTTGGCCTATTTTATTTATTTATTTGTTACTTTCATTGTTTGGATAGATTTATTTGCAACAATTAGGCTAGATATGAATTGCAAGAATATTTAGGGATATAGAGAATGCCATTATTAGTAATGAGATTATTACTAATAAAATTCACATGTCAATGTTATTCAAACCTCTGGGTTTGCTAGGAATCCTGAATGGAAAAACAATAAAATTGAAAATGTTGTGCAACAAATTAATTTTGTTTTACTGTTAAATAGTTAATATTTTTTAGAAATGTGAGATTTTTTATGGGGGAATGGGAGAATCGGATTCTTAGTTAGTTTTGAAATGTAATTGGTGCTCAAATAAATAAGGAGTTACTGTCTTATCTAATTAGATCCAAATGCTGGAATCATGAGATCTAGAATCACATTCTCATTTCATCTCAAAATTTCTATCATTCAAATATAACCTTATATTATAAAGAAAAATGGAAAATCCTTAAGATTTTTTAAGACATCATCCCTAAATTGATCACAATGACGCAAACTATTGTATGTGAATTATTGATTTGTCTAGTAATGAGCCAAATAAGATCCAAATTCCTGTAATGTTAATGTGAGTAAATTTAAGAGTAGTGTTTTAAAAAACTCAAAGAAAAATTATTGATTACTCTTATGCTCTATTATGCTCTATTAAACTCATTGGAATGGTATAGAATGGAATGAGCATTTTTTAGAATGGCTTATGAAATGATTATTCTCTTATAATAGTGAATATGATAATTTTATTTATAATATATTTTTATTTATTATTTTTTTAGTCAATCAAACATAAGAATAAATATTTTGATAGAATGATTATTATATTTTACTCAATTTTAATGATGATGTATTTGATCCATTGGAATGAAAGGGAACATAATGGAATGGTCATTCATTAAGCTTTCTTACGGAATTATCATTCCTTTAAAATGGTGAAAGATGATTTCATTTTCAATATATTTGTTATTACTTTTTTTTTCAATATATTTGTCAATAATGGAAGCGATCTATCTTTTGAGGAGAGTAATAGAAAAATATAGAGAAAAGAAAAAAGACATTCATATGATGTTTATTGACATTGAGAAAACATATGATAGAGTGTCCCGAGATATAATATGGTGGGTGTTAGCGAAGAAAGGGGTGACAAAAGGTTACATTGATGTGATTAGGGACATGTATGAGGAGGTGATGACCACTATTAGATCGCTTGCCGGATAGACAAATGAATTTTCTATCACTGTAGAGTTACACTAAGGATCTACCTTAAATCCTTATCTTTTTACTTTAGTTCTGGATGAATTGACGAGAAATATTCAAGATGACGTGCCATAGTGTATACTTTTTGCAGACGATATAATGCTAGTAGATGAGACTAGAGAAGGAGTTAATACAAAGTTGGAGATTTGGATAAAAGCTCTTGAATCTAAAGGATTCCGAATAAGTAGAACTAAGACAGAATACATGGAGTGTAAATTTAGTAACAGTAACAATGAAAGTAGAAGAGAAATGAAGATTGAAAATCAAGAACTGCCTAAGAGTTAATATTTTTGTTATTTAGGATCGATTATCATAACAGCAGGGAAGATTGATGCGGATGTGGCTCATAGGATTAAGGCGGGATGGTGTAAGTAAAGAAGTGTGTCTAGAGTACTGTGTGATAAACGAATACCCACTAGACTTGAAGGTAAGTTCTATAGAACCGCTATTAGACTAGCGATGTTGTATGGGACGGAGTGTTGGGCAACCAAGAAACAACATGTAGATAAGATGAGTGTGGCTGAAATGAGAATGCTAAGATAGATGTGTGGCAAGACTAGACAAGATAGAATTAGAAATGAGTGTATTCAGGAATGAGTAGGAGTAGCATCGATAGAAGATAAGTTGAAAGAGAATCGACTGAGATGGTTTAGTCATATTCAACGGAGACCAACAGAGGCAGTAGTGAAGAGATGCGATGCTGTAATGGTAGATGAAAGTGTTAGGGGACGGGATAGGCTTAGATTAACGTTGGTTAGCGTTGTAAATAGAGATATGGATCTATTTAATTTGATTAACAAAATGGCCTTTGATAGAACCGCGTGGAGAAGAATGATTCATGTAACTGACCCTATTTGATGGGACTTAAGGCTTAGCTTGGTTTGGTTTGTTATTACTTGTTTTGTCTAATCAAACATGAGAATAAATATTTTGATACAATAACTATTCAATTCGAGTTCATTCTAGTGAACCAAATACTACTATAATGTTTTAGTTCATCTATACTATATATTAAGCAAAATGGGGTTTTTAACCCCCAAGGCCTATGGAAGCTTCAATATCCCAATCTGAATTTTTAAAATTTTTTATTTAAAAAAAAAAAAACTCAGCATTTATTGATTTGGTCAAAATCCCCTAATTAGTATTTATTAACTTTTTTCAATCCATATATCTTTCCACATGCCTGCAATTATTGATTTGGTCAAAATCCCCTGATTAGCATTTAAAATCCCCTTATACAAATAATTATAGATACAATTCGTGTATCGTTACTGCAGTACCCTTTTCAACTTTCCTCATACACTATGGTTAGTGATAAGAAAAAAAATCTTAAAAAACATAATTTATATATTAAAAAAGATACCCACAACTCCATCTTAAATAATTGAAAAAAAAAATACCTGAATAGAAACCACACAAAAATAAAAATAAAAATAAAAATAAAAATAAAAAGATATATCTATCTATCTATCTATATCTATCTATACTATATATTAAGCAAAACGAGGTTTCTAACCCCCAAGGCCTGTGGGAGCTCCAATATGTCAATCCTAATTTTCTAATTTTTTGTTTTTTTAAAAAAAAAAATTAAGCTCAGCATTTATTAACTTCTCTCAACCCACAAGACTTTTTGACTTCTCTCATAATTATTGCAGTACCTTTTCCAAAACAAATAATTTGTATATTAAAAAAAATTTAAAACAAATATAAATATCTATATCTATATCTATCTAATTATTTATATCTATCTCTAACCCACAAGTTTTGTGGGGAGTTCCAATATTTGAACCTTAATTTCTTAATTTTTTTGATTTTTTTTGAAAAAAAAAACTTAGCACTTATTAAATTCTTCCAAGTCTTTTTAACTTCTCCAATTCACACACTCTTTTTAACTTTTCACATACCTATTGCAAATAGTGAGTCTCCTTTTTGTTTCCTCCTGCTTGACTTCTCCCAATCTGAATTTTTTAAATTTTTTATTTAAAAAAAAAAAACTCAGCATTTATTGATTTGGTCAAAATCCCCTGATTAGCATTTATTAACTTTTTTCAATCCATATATCTTTCCACATGCCTGCAATTATTGATTTGGTCAAAATCCCTTGATCAGCATTTAAAATCTCCTTATACAAATAATTATATATACAATTCGTGTATAGTTACTGTAGTACCCTTTTCAACTTTTCTCATACACTATGGTTAGTGATAAGAAAAAAATCTTAAAAAACATAATTTATATATTAAAAAAAATCTAAAACAAATATAAATATCTATAATTATCCCGTGCATAACACGGGTGATAGGCTAGTTAGAATGAAATAAAAATGAAATAATCATTTCATCAAAATATTTATTCTTACTAAAAAAATAAAAAAAATACATTATATAATAAAATTATAATTCACCATTATAAGAACATTCTACAAAAAAAAAATTAAGTAAATAACCATTTCATTTTATTTAAACTCATTTCCATTAATCAAATAGAATGTAACCAAAATTTTCAAAATACTAATAAAAAAGTAACGAATATTATAATGTTAAACTAGTCAAAATTAAAGTTGAAACACTACATCCATGTTTTGAAAATCGATGGGTTGAACCGTTTTTATGGTCCGATTTGATATATCCTCTAACTTGTTCCCTCTTGAAAAGGTGTCATTTTAAGCTAAATCAGTGGAAACCACGGTTAAATCACTAAACTGAACGAATCAGCCCGGGTTGAAGTAAATTGGACCGGTTTGCTACGTTTGGTCAAATATTGAAAAAGTTGATGCTAAAGGGACTTGAACCCAACACTTGAAAACTCCAAAGAGTATGAATTTTCATTTTGCCACCATGGTTCTTTGTTATTATGTAGGAAATATATACTATTAATTGTATTCAAACTAATTTCCATTAAACACATGCATAATTAATATTTTCTTACAAATATATATAAACATCTATGTCTGATGAACATATATATATATATGTTAAATTATAAAAATATTTTAAATGAATATATTCTATTTATTTTTAAATTATAAAAATATTTATAAAATAATCATAACACCGCAGTTCAATTCCGATACAATTTAATAGTTAAACTAGTAACTTATTCATCCGATCTCCTTTTTTCATTCATTCACCAATCTAATTTTTAAAACATTGCACTGCGTGATATTAAAATGTGTCCAAGACCACCAAACTAGTGGATGATTTTATCATTATTTTGGTCAAAAGGGCTTGACATCATCAGTCATCAACCAACAACTCTCTCTCTCTCTCTCTCCAAATCCGCCTGTTTGGTTGTGAAATTGTTTTAAACATTTCACTGCTTTCACAACCACTAGCTATAGCCCACACGCACATATGTGTCCAGCTGTGCTCAAAACCACTCTTCTACTAAACTAAAGAACCTTCTTCTGCTTTTTCCTCTTTTGCTTTCTGTCTCTCTTCTCCAAATCCGCGTGTAATTTGCCCGTTTATATATATACATATCTGTGTCCAGCTGTGCTCAAAACTATCCCAACACAACACCAACACTTGGTTGGTTCTACTCTAGTTCTACTAGTAAAGTAAAATGAACCTTCTTCTGCTTTTCCCTCTCTCTCTCTCTCTTCTGCCTCCCTATAAATACAGTTTCCCACATACTCCAAAACTCATCATCAACCAACTCATCTTTTCTCATCATTCACTGCAAGCAATCTTCATTCACATTCCTATAAAACTCTCTTCCTTTCAATACCAACTACAAAAACGTCAATGGCTTCTTCTTCTTGTGGGAGCTCAATACTGTTGTTGATGATATCTGCAATTGTATTAAGCTCTGTATTGGCTGCTGTATCAGCTAGTAACTTCAATCAAGACTTCACCATCACATGGGGTGATGGAAGGGCTAAAATCCTCAACAATTCCCAACTTCTTACCCTTTCTCTTGACAAAACCTCTGGCTCTGGCTTCCAATCCAGCAATGAATATCTCTTTGGAAAGATTGATATGCAACTCAAGCTTGTCCCTGGAAACTCTGCCGGCACTGTCACTGCCTATTATGTATGTTTTTCTTGTTATACCTATCATATATAGTATTAGCATCAATGTTTTTCCTAGAAATAGTAAGCTCTTATTATTAATGTCTAATAAATATGATTCTTGTATTGCAGTTATCATCACAAGGAACAACCCATGATGAGATAGACTTTGAATTCTTGGGGAATTTGAGTGGTGATCCTTACATTCTTCACACCAATGTGTTTAGCCAAGGCAAAGGCAACAGAGAGCAACAATTCTACCTCTGGTTCGACCCCACTGCTGATTTCCACACTTACTCCATTCTCTGGAACCCCCAACGCATCATGTAAGTACTCCCAAAATTAGTGAAAATTTTGCGTATATGACATAACTCTCAATTTTGCACTCAAAATTTTTGTATTGATTGAATAATTTTTTGTCCCCATTTCAGTTTCTCTGTAGATGGAACACCCATTAGAGAGTTCAAGAATGCAGAGTCAGTTGGTGTTCCATACCCAAAGAACCAACCCATGAGGATATACTCCAGTCTGTGGAATGCTGATGATTGGGCAACAAGAGGTGGACTTGTGAAGACTGACTGGACTCAAGCTCCATTCACTGCTTCATACAGAAACTTCAATGCCAATGCTTGCATTTGGTCTTCAGGATCATCTTCTTGTCCTTCATCATCATCTAATAGCAATGCATGGCTCTCAGAACAGTTGGACTCCACAAGCCAAGGGAGATTGAAATGGGTGCAGAAGAACTACATGATATACAATTATTGCACTGATTCAAAGAGATTTCCACAAGGATTTCCTCCAGAATGCAACATGTCATAAAATATTAAACGCAAACTGTATATCACTTCCACTATTCAATTCTTTAATTATTTGATCTTTATCATTGTAATTATTCTTAAAGCCAATAAAACAGGTCACTACTTTTCTATATTATCCACAATGTTGTTTGAGTCTTTGTGATTTATCTCTTCTTTTTATTTCGGAGTAAAATAGCTTAAAATAATTATCGGCAATCGTATGAAATTATTTTTCTTTCAAGCAAGATAGTGGAAATTATTTTTCATGTTCTAACTAGAGTGGTGAACAAGTCAAATTGAGCCAAGTAATGAGTTACTTAAATTTTACTTAAAAATTAAACCATATACATGACCATTTAAATGAGTATGCACATGAGATGTGGTTGAAAGATAGTAGATATATTATTCTTTAACTTCAAATTTTTATAGGGAATGCTATGGTACATACCGCTCAAATAGTATATACCATATGCATCCTGTTACGTGTTTTTAGTGGTATATGTTATGTATTTTTGTAATGAATATTATGTAATTTTTTGATAGAGTAATGATAATTTATGGTTTAAAAATAATATTACCCATTTTGTGGTGATGTTGTGTATTTTTTTACCCAAAAAATTTCTACCCAAAAAAAATGTGTAACATTATCACGAAAAAAACGTAATAGTATTTTTGAAACACAAATTATCGTAACTCTATCAAACATTTATGTAAAATCTATCACAAAAACGTATATAGTACACTTTTTGGAGAAATGTGTACTATAACATTACCCAAAAATAACATCTGTGTATGGTACACAATATCCGTTTTAGCAACATCAGACAATTGAGTGAAAATATAAGGATGAAAACAAATTCATTTTGGATTCATTTGGGAAGTGATTTTTAGTAATTTTTTAATTTTTTAATTAAAATATGAGATGAAAATATATAAAGTGTTTCAGAATATTTTTTGATTTATTTTGAAAAAAATGTGTAAAAAAGAAATGAAGGAATCTTTGATTTCAAATATATAATTTTTATTTCTTAGTGTGAAGTTATTGAATGTTCCTGGAGCTTGGCCATTTTCTCACTTTGGTCCTTAAAATTTGTTTTTTACCACTTTGACCTTAGTTTTTCTCAATCTATTCTTAAAGCTAATTTTTGTATAAAATTAGACAAAAAATGTCACAATAACTGTCACATAACATAAAAATATATTATTATATTACGATTTGAGTTTATGTAAGATGTATAAGTTATATATAATAAAATATTTCCATATCACGTGATTATCAATGTATTATTTTCTATCTAATTTCGAACACAAGTTAGCTTTAGAAATAAATTGAGAAAATCTTGAAACATGAAGGATCAAAGTAAAAAGGTGACCAAATATAGAGGGGGTAAGTGTATTTTATCCTTTTTGATGACTTTTAAATTTTAAAACTAAAACATCATCTCCCAAACAAGGCCAGTCATTTCTGTAGACTTCAATTTGATAGTTTAGGGGATCAATCTAAATAGTTTATCCAACGACAAGCTCTTGGTTTCTACTAGTTGATTTTTCTGTCAATGTGAATTAAGAAATATCAAAAGTCACATTTAAAGGTGAAATGTAAATGAGAAAGTAAGATATCATTTGGCAATGTTTATAGTTTTTTCTTTATAGTTTATAGAAAATATTAAATATGTTTATGTTTATTTTTGGTAAAACTGAAGATAAAAAACGTGTTTGGTACAAATATATTTTAAATTTTGTTTGAAAAAAAGTGAAAAGGGGTGGTTACGAGAGGTGGTTGTTAATAATTGGAGATAGTGATCAAAGGTGGTTGTTAGCCGAAAGATAGTGGTCGAAAGTGTTTGCCACTAGTGAGAGGTAGTTGATGGCCATGGAAAGTGCTAGTAAAAAGTGGTTGCTAGTAATCGGCGATGGTGGTTGGTCAGTTGCTTAAGGTGGTAGTTGAAGGTGGTTTTTAATAAAAACTTGTGGTCAGTTGCTTAAGGTGGTAGTTGAAGGTGGTTTTTAATAAAAACTTGTGGTCAAAAGTGATTAACACCGGTAGGAGGTGGTTAGTAGCAATGGAAGGTGGTTAGTGGTCGAGAGGGGTGGTGGCTGGAGGTGTTTGGCAAAAGAAGCCATTGGCGATGGTAGTCGGTAGTGATGAGCAATAGGTGGTGAGAGAAAAAAAAATGAAAAAAAAAATTGAAATCAATTTTTTTGTGTTTACAAAATTTAATAAATTTTGAAAACTGTTTTTAAGTGTTTGAAAACGAAAATAGAAACTACACAAGTTTTTTGTTTACAATTTTCAAAAATTCTACAAATATAAATATAAAACTGTAAATATAAACATTACTAAACAAGCCATAAGTGTACAAAATGTGAGATGAAATCAGACTCAAGTGTAGATTACACATGAATTTCACAACATTTTTCTGTGTCTCTCTAAAAAATTAATTACAAATATGCGAAGTATTATATCAAAAATGGACAAATTAAAGTCTAATAGTTACAAAGGCCAACAATCATAGTCCAAATGGGAAGAAATGAACAATTATATGCAACTTGCATAATGATTAAAAAAAAAAAAAAACACCGTAAATTATTTCAAACTACTCTATTTATGAGTTGAGCATGCAACCTTACGCCACATAATAGTGTTACATAATCACTAATTTAAAATCCTTTATTTACTCTTTTATCTTATATATAATCTAATTTGGTAGTAAAGAATTTATGTGCCCTTAACGTAGCAAAATGTGAATAGGTTTTGGATAGTGCCAGAGTTGGCTTTGTAATGGATTACTGAGGGCTCATTCAATTTAATTATTTTTTAATTTTTTTTATAAAAGATGCATACAAAAATAGAAAGAATAAATTGATTTTTTGTAATAACTTTTTTGGCTAAGACCTATATTCCCAAATGAAGCCTTATTCCCATGATGGCTACTGGCTTGAAAAAATGGAGTGCTGAGTTGTGAAATAAAATAAAAATTACAAATAAGTGAAATTTTTTAAAATACTTGTATTACTGGTATTTTTTGGGGGGAAATTATAAATAGATGAGACAATTACAAAATAATTGTTTTATAAATGATTTTTTTTTTAGTACAACTCTGACACACAGGTTGCACCATGCACATAGGAGAGTTGCATCATCATGAAAATATAATTTTTTTACCACTGCTCCACTGAAATATAGTTTTTCCACTTTTTTAATATAAATTCCACACACTAAAAATATTTACATCATACACACTATAGACTTGTACCATCATAAAAATTGAATTAGTTTTTCACTGTTGGACTAAAATATAATATCTTTGAAAAAAAAAAACATTTTTTCTTTTTTATTGGAAAGTGAAAAACAACCAGCTTACGAAATTAAAAAAAGAAGGGGGGGGGGGGGGGGGTTTGCAAAACATTAATATAGCTCAACGTGATGAATTATTTTATTTGATAAGGAAGACAATGTGTGTTCTATTATAAGTGATAATTGTATCACAGTGGAAGAGTAAGTTTTCGATTGTGAATTTGGATATAAATTTTGAAAAAGAAATAAAAAGAAAAGGTTGAATTATTTTATTTGATAAGGAAGACAATGTCACTACAAGAAAAAGCACTATTGGTGACTAAAAAATCACATTTCGTCGCTGAAAGTATAGCATTTGGCAACTAAAAATGCATTAGTAGCCAAAAGTAAAGATTTTTGGCGACTAAAAAAATTTAGTAGCCAAAAGTATAGGTTTTGGCGACTAAAACTCTGTTTGGTCACCGATATATGGCTTTTAGCGACTAAAAAAATTTTAGTAGCCAAAAGCAAGGCCTTTTGGCGACTAAAAAAAATTTAGTAGCCGAAAGTGAGGCATTCGGCGACTAAAAATCTGTTTGGTCGCCAAAAGTGAGACTTTTACCGACTAAAAAAAATTTAGTAGCCAAAAGTAAGGCCCTTTGGCGACTAAAAAAAAATTAGTAGCCAAAAGTGAAGCATTCGGCGACTAAAAACATGTTTAGTAGCCGAAAGTGAGGCTTTTTGGCGACTAAAAAGAAGTTTAGTAGCCAAAAGTGGTAGTTTTAGCGCGGGAAATTTTTTTTTAACAACTAAAAAATAATTAGTAGCCAAAAGTATAGAATTGGCGACTAAAATTATGTTTGGTCGCCAAAAGTGGTGTCCTTTTTTTTTCTACTAAATAATTTATTTTTACATAAATTATGTTCAATAAAAAATAATTATGTTTATATATATACTTTGATATTAATACGGGTCTAAGTACTATATATATAATATATGTTGCATATATAGTCATATAATGTTATGAAGGTGTAGTGGAAGGAGTGTGTTGTATAAGGTTTATGGTGTGGGAAATTGATGGTTCGAATCTCCACAAGAGCAGGGTGTAATTTATTTATTTATTTTTTTTTTTTCCGGAATGAGCTTTTGGCGACTAAATCTGTTTGGTTGCCGATTCCTTGAATATTGGCGACTAAAACATTAGTCGGTAAATGTATAATTTAAAAAAATATAATTGACTATTGGCGACTAAAAGTTTTTAGTTGCCAATACCTTTCTCGACTGTTTTCCAGCGACCAAACCGGCGATTAAAAAATTTAGTTGGGGAAACTTAAAAACCGACTTTTGGCGACTAAAAATGTGTTTTTTCTTGTAGTGTGTGTATTCTATTTTAAGTGATAATTGTATCACAGTGGAAGAGTAAGTTTTAGATTGTGAATTTGGATATAAATTTTGACAAAGAGATAAAAAGAAAAGGTGGATCAATTTCATTTATTTTTTAAAAATTCTTTCCAAATTCATGATTTAAATTCTAAACAAAGCTTAAGAATAATAATAGTGGAAGAATGTGAAAAAAATATTAAAAAGTATATTTGTTTGATCATTTGTAAATCTAATTCATAGAAGTAGGTATTTTAAAGGGTGAAACACCAATAAATATCAAAACGTGATCTTATGAACTGTTTATTTTTCTATTTTTTCTTATGAACCCAAAGGTATCATTAAAGAGAAAATTATACAAGTGAATTTCTCCAAATGTAAAATTACACATTTGGGCAATCCACACTATAGAAATTTTGGATTTTTCCTCCTTCTGGAACAAATCCCACATTACGAATAAGAATGTAACACTCTAATATAACACTCCAATAACCTAAAACTCTAATGTAACACACCAAAAAATTCCTTAGTATACTTTTCCTAAATGTAACACTCCAATCAATATAATTCAAAACGTAACACTCTAATGTAACACACATAAAAACACTAAAAAATTTCGTAGTATACTTTTTCCAAATGTAACATTTCAATCAATATAATACACAAAAACTGCAAAGATAAAATAAGAATTGAAATTAGCTACACCTATTACGTGATTCTGTATGTATACATGTATACATTTAGTCACAAATGCACAAATCCACATCCCCACCCTAGCACACCCTTAGAAACATCAAACAAACAGCCTGTAACAACCCCAACCCATGATTAACATTAATCCATGCTTAATTATGCCTAATAAGAAATTAAAGTGAAAATTTGCATCATATGTTACCTTATTTGTGTTTATATCTGTTTAACGTAGAAAGATCTATTCATGTTTTCGTTTCGGTTTTCGAATTGAAGGTCTTACCGGCATCCGATTCAGAAATTGACTTAATTTATGTGTTAATTAGAATTTTTAAAATTTTATGGTAGGTTTAATTAAAATTCGATTCGGAACAATAAAATTAGAATAATTAATGCCAATATGAATAGCTTAAGCCAAGGTTAATTAATCACCACTAAGCAAGCTTACATAAGGCTTAAGTTGATTAAGAAGCATGACTCACACTCTCATTTTATCATCTTTGAGGCAACAAAATGTAGAGAGAGAGAGAGAGAGAGAGAGAGAGGGAAGAAGAGATTGAGCTCAACTAGGAGAATTCTTGGAGAATCAAGCTTGAACCCTTTGAGTTCACACCTTAGCTATGAACATTTCCCTTAAATCTCAGAAATAAGATACATAGGAAGTGAATTCATGAGTCATGTAAGAATATTTACATGAAATTGAAGAGAATAAGTTAGAATTATGTCAATCATGGAAGAAATGAGCTAACTGTATACATGCATGCATAATTCATAGATTTTGAGTTTTGATTTCAACAAATTCTTACATGCAAGAGCCTATTTTTGTTCACTTATGGGAGCTCATTGTGGTTTTGCACCTTAACACTTCATTTGTATATGTTTGGGAAGATTTGAGTTCATGATAACACATGCATGATGTGTATTCATATAATTCAAGCTTGTTTTGAAGAATTCATTTGCTTTTGGGCCTTGATTCTGTGTAATGATCCCTAATTCATGATGTTTTCCAAGTTTACACAAGTTTCCTTAAGTTATTGGCCTAAAATAACATAATTTGCAGCTTTGAGGTTGAGTTTTGAAGCTTAAAGGCAAATCTAGAAATTCTAGAAGTTTGTCTCTCCGCTCGAGCGACAGATCCTGCACTCGAGCGACCACCTCCACTTTCACACTTCCACTCAAGCGACAAAAAACCAACTCGAGCTTGAAATGAATGCTCCCAAAAGTTTGCATGTTTTGCAGGCCGCTCGAGTGACAAAAGGTGCGCTCGAGTGAGGGTATGAGTCTCACGCTCGAGCGACTGTCGAGCGTGAAAACCACACAACCAGTACTTTTGTAGAAGTTTGCAGACTGCTTGAGTGAGGCAAGTTGCGCTCGAGTGACCACTCACGTTTTGCATGTCCGCTCGAGCAAGACCCTTGTTTTTAGCAATTTTTGTTAAGTGTTTTCAAGTACGTTTTAGCATCTTCATTGCATCCTAGGCATTCCTAGGCCAAGATTAAGACACCATAATGAGGATAAAGAAGTAGAAACACACCAAGATAAGAAAGAACTAAGTTAATAATTCTGGGTGTGTAATTCAGTACGTATTCGTTTTGTATCTGTGTAGGTCACGCGCCACAAGATGTCTGAATTGCCTACTCTGTCCATTTACTTGGAGCCATCTGTTATCTGTGAGTAATAACTTAGTAAAGTTATGTTCAAGTTAAATTATTTTCTGTATATGTAATAAGATCTGTTCTATGAATGCTATGTTTTTGCATTATGAATGATTGTCCACCTTTGACAAATAATTGTGACATTAATGCTGTGATTCAAGTATGCAATTTGTACCCAGACCAGAGGTTCCTTTATGGAACTGACAAGCTATCTATACTCGGCTGGAGGTTCCTATATGGAATTGACAAGTTATCCGTTCCCAGTCCGGAGGTTCCTTTAAGGAACTGACAAGTTATCCGTACCCGGCCAGAGGTGTTTCTATGGAACTGACAAGTACGATCTATGATGCTCAGTATATGATATGTTAGAGCTAACGGATAAACCGTGTATGATCAAGCATGAACTCTGATTTCTGTCAATGACTCAAACAAGAATACGAATATGAATCTATTCTGTGTACGGACTTAATCATGGGACATCATTCATTTAACCCTTTACTCTGTTATTATTCACTGGGCTCCCACTCATTATTTATCTTATGTATGTAGGTGATTAGGCATGTGACCAGGCTCAGAGTTGAGGACCTGATGTCTCAGTTTTTGTTAGCCAACTTTTGTGCCTCCCGAGGAGGTTCTGGAATAAGTCAAGTCTAGTGGCTGTGTTTTTATGAATGTATAAGACTTTATTTCTTTTGATTTACGGACAAGTTTTCTGTTTATATGTACATGGAGTGATGTGTAAATATTATATCTTTTAACGTCACTCAAATGTTTATAAAAGTTTAAGATTATCTGTCCCACGTATGTCCCCACAACTCGATGGACTATCTATATTTTATGTATTTGCTTCTGCAGCCCCTAATTATATGTTTTTCTGTTAAGAGGCCTTTGGTAATCTAAGGATTTCTGGCTGGTTACGACGCTAAATCTATAGGGGCAGGTTTGGGTCATGACAGAGTGGTATTAGAGCACGTGTTCTACCACACACATGAGTCCATATGAGCTTAGGATGTCCTAGTAAGAAGTAGGGGCATTCCATCTACATGTGTAAGTGTGTGTTCATTGAAAGTGAAAACTAAATCTGATTATGACCACATGATATGGAAACGAATGATCTGAATGTTGGAAAATGATTATTTGCCTATGTTTGTAATGTTCTGTTTGCCTGCAGCAAATGGAAAATACAAGAAGCGATAGAACAACTGAATCATCCGAGGCTCGAATGACTCGCATGGAACGAATGCTTGCCGCTTTAAACAGAGGCAATGGCTTAACAACAGAGGCAACAACCTTTACCTCCCCTACCTTTACCGGTCCAAGTTGAGCCGAATAACAATGATCTTATAAATTTAACTCAGAAGTTCCTGAAGATTAAACTGGCGACCTTCTTGGATGGTATTGAACCGTTAAAAGCAGAGACATGGTTACTCAAAATGGAGAAACTATTTAAAGTATTCCCTTGTTCTGAAATTCAGAAAGTCCTTCTAGCCACCTACACTCTGAAAGATGAAGCTCGGAGGTGGTGGTTGCTAATCCGAAATAGTAATGAGAATATGATGTGGGCACAATTTAATGCGATCTTCTATGATAAATACTTCCCTCAGTGCTTTCGGGATCGGAAAGTTTTTGAATTCCAAGAATTTAAACAAGGCAGGATGTCCGTGGCTGAGTATGAGGTCAAATTTACTGAATTGGCTAGATTTGCTCCACATATGGTGGATATTGATTACAAGAAGGCACATAAATTTGAAAGCGGGTTGGATCTAGAAGTGTTTGATGCAGTAGGCGTCTTGAAATTGCCTATCTATGTAGAAGTTTTAGATAGAGCGATAATAGCGGAAGCCACCCTAGTAGCAATGAGATAAGCCAAGGCACCAACAACAGAATAGAGAAGCAAAAGACCTAGATCCAATTTTCGAAAGGGCCGTTTATTCTTAACAAAAAAAAGGCAAAATATTGGATCCGCAAGCAGTTCAAGCCAAAGTAGCGGGTCTATGCCAATCTGTTCAGAATGTGGAAGGAAGCATAGATGTATATGTTATCGTGCGTCGGTTGAGTGTTTCCGGTGTGGCAAAATTGGTCACATGATTAAGGACTGTCCAATGAGGTTCGACAATGCAAACCATCCAGCAACAAGTTCAACTGGATCTACTCCTATAACAAGGCCTAATGCAAGAACTAATGCCAAAAGTAACACCAGGAATGAAACACTAAGGCAGGGGAGAGTGTTTGCTCTAGTACCCGGGATATACAAAATACTGAGCTAGTGGTGTCAAGTATAATTTATATTTGTGCACAGAATGCCTATGTACTGATTGATTCTGGTTCTACGCATTCATTTGTATCGTATGCTTTTTCTCAGAAGTTGACTAGATCATTAGAACCTATGAATTGCATACTATTTGTGTCTACACCATTGGGAAGTACTATGATGTGCACTTATGTATATCCTGCATGTGATGTTTTGATTAGAGATATGACATTGTACGTTGATTTGTTGCCTTTGAGCATTGACCACTTTGATTGTATATTGGGTATGGATTAGTTGTCGAAATGTTGTGTCACTATTGACTTGTGTGAATAAAATCGTCACGTTTAAACCACATGGTATGCCTAAGTTTGTTTTCACTGGGAATGGAGTAGTTCCTCCACCATACTTGATTTCATTTATGAAAGCTAGAAAATTGCTGAGAAAAGGTTGTTGGGGTTACTTATGCAGTGTGTTGACTGTGTCTTCGGAAAGTACCAGCGTGGAAACTATTCCTGTGGTTTGTGAATTTCCTGATGTGTTTCCTAATGACTTACTCGGAAACTTAATTGATAGGGAAATAGAGTTTACTATTGATGTAGTACCTGGAACACAACCTATTGCTAAGACTCCTTATAGAATGTTGACTTTTGAATTGAAAGAGTTAAAAGTTCAACTCCAAGAACTCTTAGACAAGAAATTTATCCGTCCGAGGACCTCACCTTGAGGAGCTCCAGTGTTGTTTGTCAAAAAGCAAGGTAGGACTTTGAGGCTGTGTGTTGACTACCGTGAGTTGAATAAGGTAACCGTGAAGAACAAATATCCATTACCCCAAATAGATGACATGTTTGACCAACTCCAGGGAGCCCAAATGTTTTCTAAAATTGACCTTAGATCTGAGTATCACCAATTAAAGGTCAAGGCAGAAGACATAGAGAAAACTACATTCAGAATTAGATGTGGACACTATGAATTTTTGGTAATACCATTTGGGGTAACTAATGCACCTGCGGTGTTCATGGACTTAATGAATAGGGTGTTCAAACAATTTCTGGATGAATTTATTGTTGTCTTTATTGATGATATATTGATTTAATCCAAAAGCAAAGAAGAACATGAGAATCATTTGAGAACTGCCTTACAGATTCTGCGAGAAAAAAAGTTATATGCAAAATTTTCCAAATGTGAGTTTTGGCAGGACATCATAGCCTTTCTGGGACATCGAATCAACAGCGATGGCATATTAGTAGACCCACAGAAAATTGAAGCTATTGTAGACTTGCCTAAACCGACGAATGTGTCAGAAGTTTGAAGTTTTCTGGGACTTGCAGGCTACTATAGAAGATTCGTGAAAGACTTTTCAAAACTTGCTATGTCATTGACTCAGTTAACGCAGAAAAATGTATCATTTGATTGGAATGATCAAAGAGAGTTTGCCTTTCAAGAGTTGAAGACCAGATTAGTAACTGCACCGATTTTGACTCTGCCTAATGGTACTGATGGGTTTCAAATTTACAGTGATGCATCCTACAAAGGTTTGGGTTATGTATTAATGCAAAATGGAAAGGTAATTGCTTATACTTCTCAACAACTCCGACCACATGAAAAAAATTACCCGACTTATGATTTTGAATTGGCAGTTATGGTGTTTGCTTTGAAAATTTGGTGAGATTATCTGTATGGTGTGACTTGTGAAGTGTACACATACCACAAAAGCCTCAAATATTTCTTCACCCAAAAAGAATTGAACATGAGACATAGAAGATGGTTAGAGTTGATTAAAGACTATGATTTATAGATTATGTATCATTCGGGAAAAGCTAATACTGTGGCAGATGCCTTGAGCCGAAAGTCAATGGGAAATTTGTCATGTTTGCTCACTGTGGGGAAGTGGTATTTGGAAATACTCTTCTGATCGAGGAAGACGCTCTTGATTTTCTGGTAGTCACCTGCAAAGACAAATATTCCGGTCGGGGGTGCCGGGATTAGCACTCCGACGGGCAAGTCAGTTCCTCTACTCAAGAAAGCTTGTTTTTTTAAGTTTAGTGGAGTGTATTTTTTTTACATACCTTCCAAGAACGCTGCTTCCTTTATTTATAGCTGTTCCTCCTAAGGCCTTGGGGCCTGAGCTTGGTTTTCAATCATTACCTGTTCTTATATTTGGCCCCCAACGATCTTTATTAATCGGCTTACGTATCGTATTCGGCCCACCCTAGACTTGCAGGATGGGGCCGATTAATCTTTGCTGGACGTCCAGTTAATGTCAGTACTAAGACATGCCCCTTCCGATTTATCCGTATATTCGGCTCCCACAATTGCCCCCCGAACTCCCTATTGACGGTAGTTAATCGGCGTGTTTGGTTTAGAATTCGAAAAGCCCCTTAGATCAGGAGGCTTCGCGTATCCCAAGGCGTCAGAAAATGTCAGAAAGCGCACGCCTTTTCGTCTATCATTACACTTTCCCGCTTCATTCATACGTCCCTCGCATTTATTGCGATTTGAAACTTCAGCCCCTTTTTGGTGCACATTTCGTCGATCATCTGATACGTTTGGACCGTCAGCGCGCATCTCTTCTCTCACCCGCATTTTCTGCAACTTTCGTCCGTCTACCTTTGCCTCATCTGCTCCTCGTAAGTTTTCTTCCCCTTTCTTTGTAACCCTATTCTCTGTTTATCGTTTTTTACTTTCGGCGAAACCTTGGACCTCCGTTGAAATGGCTAAACACTTGAAGGACCTCCTTTCTGAGAGCCGCATTTCCGGCTTCCGACGACATTTTTCCATTTCCGATGACGTCCATCTAACTCTTGTAACGGACAGTACTCTGGATATGGAAAGGGAGGATCAGAATACAATCGTATTCCCCCTCCTGTCCATAGCGGAAGGCGGAGTCCGTTTCCCCCTACATCCACTACTTAGGGCTGTCCTTCACCATTGGAATCTGATTCCTTCTCAGCCCAACGTAAATTTCTTTCGAATCGTTATGGGTGTTATAGAGTTGAACCGGCGTCTTGGGATCAATCTTGGAATTCCGGCTATTCGGCACTGCTATGCTTTAGCCAAATCCTCTGGTCGGCTGGGTCGGTACTTCCTTAGGGCCAAGGATACTGACCATCATTTGGTGACTATGCTTGCCAGTTTTGGTAAGAGGGTTGACGATGTAATGGTCAATGTCCGAGGTAATTGGGAGTTCGCTGAAGGCGAAGATCGCCTAGACCCCATCCCCAGACATAAGGGTGACCCAGGTTGCCACGTAGTATCTTGTGTTTAATGGTTTACCTTTTAATCGGCTCTCTTTCCTTAATCACTCCTTTTTTACAGGTGATAAATTGAAGAAGATTCTGACTTGCGCTGACGAAACGGTCCTTAGGGATATTAAGATTGCACTCGACTACTTTGGCCGCCCAAACGTGCAAAAACAGGGGAGAGCCGCCCACATTTTACTTCGGTACGAGCCCACTTATACCACGTTCTCGGCTGCTGACAACATTCCGATTCCATCCGGCGATCAGCAGCTCTCGGCTCTTATCTTCCCCAGCTACAAGAACCTCAGGCAAATCGGTCTCGAAGATTCTGATTCGGGGCGTGACGCAGAGCCGGAAATACAAGTAGTTGCAGATCCGACGAGAGAATTCACTGTGGAGGCCGAAGAAGTTGACGTGGCCGTCCGCTCTACGTTTGAGGCTGCCGGACTCGATCAGCCTTCGCCATCCGCGTCGGGTCGGGCAGAAGTCTCTTCCGGAGACATTTTCGCGAATTTGGGCGACCTACCCGGCGATTTCTTCGAAGGTATGGCGAAGGAAAGCCTTTCGCAAATGGCGCGTAGGAAAAACGCCGAGCGAATGGCTGCTCGACAAAAGGCCGAGGCCGGCGGATCTGATCCCAACTTGCCTAAGGCCTCCGTATCCATCGTTGAAGGGCTGGCTCAGGTTGCGCCGGTTGAAACGGAAAGAGGGGGTAAACAGCGGGCCATTGAGGAACGGGAAATTCCGGGGGAGCGCGGCCAAAAACGTAGCGCCGAGGGGGAAGCCAGTTCAGAAGCTAGTCCTGACAAACGGCCTCGCTTCGAGGAATCGGACGTGGTCGCTCCTTTTGTTATTCAGCCAAAGATCAGAGATACGCCGATTTCTTCCAATGCTTCTGCCATTGAGGATCCAGCCGTTACGTTGAGCTTGGCGGCTTCAATTTCCTTACCGGCTGATAGTGCAGCCTTTTCCGCCGTGCCGGATATTTTGGCCGTAGCCTTATCTGCGCAGTCGGCACTCCTGGTAGGAATCTTATATTTATTTCTGAATTTATTTTTTATAAAGGTATCTAATGATCCCTTATTCTTGCAGACCGTTGGCAGGATTGCCGACTTGGGCCGCCGCCTGCATGATGCTCTTGGCAGGGTTGACCGTTTGCAAGCCGAGGTGGAAGGTCAGAAGAGTAGAGCGGAGTTTGAAAAAATGAGGGCCGCAATGGAGAGCGCGCGAGCCGAAGAGGAGAAGGAGAGGGCTCGCTCCGCTGAACAGCTTCGATCTGACGCTGAGGCTAGAGCGAATGCGAGTGAGGAATCGCTCAAACTCTCAAAGGACGAACTTGCCCAGGCGGAGGCTCAGCTGGAGGAGCTGAAGGTGGCCAAGGAGAAAGCGGAATCTGATGCTTTCGAGGCGGGAAAGAGCGCCGCTTTCGCTGAATATGTTGATGAAGTTCCCAAGTTTGAGAATCGGGGGTTCAAACATGGGTGGCTCAAAGCCCTTGCTGTCGCTGGGGTTACATCGGATTTGCCAATTCCTTATGAGCAAGTGGATGTCGAGCCACTCGAATCTGACACCGAGGAGTGATTTGGTTGGGTTTTGTTGGTTCAGGGTAGTTTTCATGCATAAATTGGTTACTAACTTGTACGCAATTTATTAATGAACATTTCCTTGTAATGCCACTACTTCCTGTGCACAATTTGTGTGATTATGTTAATGAAACATTTTGCTGAGTTTGGCTCAAAGCCTTTTGCTACTTTGTGTAAAATTGTTGCTAAGTTTCAGCTTTTAGGGATTGAATATCCTGTGTCAACATTGATTTGTCTTTATGAACTGTCAAGTTGTGAGCCGAATAAATTGGTGAATCTGCGGATGTTGACATTTATACTCCATTTTCTTCGAATGCCTTGTTGTGATTAGACACGCGAGCAAACGATATTGTATGTACGGCTTATTTGGAATCAGGAAACGCCGAATTATGATCGATTTAGGAGCCGGCTGGGATACCTGAGCCGAATATATTGATGAATGTGCCCTTGCCCCAGGCGGTTCCTTTGCTAACATGGGCAAACGATATTGTATGTACGGCTTATTTAGAATCAGGAAACGCCAAATTATGATCGATTCAGGAGCCGGCTGGGGTACCTGAGCCGAATATATTGATGAATGTGCCCTTGCCCCAGGCGGTTCCTTTGCTAACATGGGCAAACGATATTGTATGTACGGCTTATTTAGAATCAGGAAACGCCGAATTATGATCGATTCAGGAGCCGGCTGGGGTACCTGAGCCGAATATATTGATGAATGTGCCCTTGCCCCAGGCGGTTCCTTTGCTAACATGGGCAAACGATATTGTATGTACGGCTTATTTAGAATCAGGCAACGCCGAATTATGATCGATTCAGGAGCCGGCTGGGGTACCTGAGCCGAATATATTGATGAATGTGCCCTTGCCCCAGGCGGTTCCTTTGCTAACATGGGCAAACGATATTGTATGTACGGCTTATTTAGAATCAGGAAACGCCGAATTATGATCGATTCAGGAGCCGGCGGGGGTATTCGAAGAGATTGTAAACCGCGCCCCTGCCGTCGACTCAGCCGGCGTCGGGCGATTCAGGATCTTTAATTAATGAGATTGCCTCAAACATGCTGCCTCTGTGAAGGATAAATGAATAAGGGTGCATCCTTTATGAGCTTCGTATCCTCGAGCTCCTGGAGGAAAACTGGTTACGTGAATGTCGAACCGACTCTTCTTTAATAGTAAAGGGGAAGCGAAGACCCTAGCTGAGCTGGGCGGAGATATGATCCGAGGTAGTGAACCCTCGCGTGCAGGAAGTAGGAGTGCCAGGGGTCGAGAAAGGCGTCAGTCTCCTTGACGTCGCAGTAGATCGTCCAGGCGAGACAAGCAGTAGCAGGGTAAATCTCCACAACCCCGAGTTGAGAGGAGGTCTGACGCGAATCCGCGCCCATTGAGCTTTGCGGTATTCGTAAAGAACAGACCCATGACGGAGGCGGATTCGATCGTTCGAGACCCAGACGTAGCGGTCGACTTTGCCCGACAAATATTCCCTCATGAGGTTCAGCAGTCAATGCTTCGTTGTCTGGACTACGAGGTGTTTCGCGAGGGCGTTCACGGCGCGGTGAAGGAGCTTTACACTGCTTACGAAGTCGGCATGCGACTGCGCGCTGCCCGTCAAGAGATGGAGAAGAGGGAAGAACGTATTCGAAGTTTGGAGGCCCGCGCGGAGGCGGCCGAGCGGGAACTAAGGAAGATCAAGGCGGCACAGCCACAACCCATCGCGCACGCGAACCCAATTGTGGAGGAGAGGGTTACTAGTCGGCTTATCAGCTCCGCACTCGCCGATCGAGATACGACAAGTATGTTCGCGATAGAGAGCGCGAAGGGAAGGGCCTATCAGAAAGGTTTTCATGAGGGCCGAAAAGTGGGGATCGAGAAAACCAAGGAGAGATTGGCCGAAGAAGTGTGCCGATGTGAAAATCATGGGTTTCGGCATGGTTGGATCAAGGCATCTCGAGCCGCGGAAGCTCTTCGGGCGTCGGGAATTGATTTTGCATCACCACGCTACAGGAATAAAGATTTTCCGTTTTCTGCTTTTGAAGTTGAGAAGAGTGAGGATGAAGGCGACACCGTATGAGTTTAGTAGTTGTAAAATTAGAACGCACGGCGCGTTTGACACTATGTAACTTATTATTTTACTGAATAAAGAACGTTTCATTATTACCGTCTCGTTGTCATTCGTATTCGGCTTATGTGTATTTTGTGTTGTCTAAATATTGTCCGGCCCAGATGGCTGTTAACTGTTCGGCCATACGCGGACTTATCAGCAGGGTCTGCACGGTCTGGGTCTGCACGGCCGTTATGGTTTCGATGGCTACTTATCTTCGATTTGAGTTGGCGCATTATTACTTGGCCGGTTGGATTAGTGGGCTGGTGGTCGTTACGAATGTCAATCGACGCTCGTTTTATCCAGCTAATGCGTTTTTTGGTGCTATCAGACTCTCTTGGAATTGGGACCTCGAGATCGCGGTCGTCACTGAGAATAAAAGGAGCAGGCGCTTCGCACCAATAATCCCACTCGACTCATCATTCCTTGCGTGGGATGGTGACTTTGATTTCAGAGGCTCAGACTTCGGTCGAATTTGGCGTTGCGATGGTTTTCATCAGAAAACCTAGGTGTGAGGGGGTTAAGTCGTCCAAAGATCCTGAGATCTGTAAGTCTCCAAGTCGTCGAAGCAGATCACCCCGAAAGGAGAGGCAACAACTGTTAAGTTTATTCTTCCTTGTCCTGGATCTTTGCCTTGACATTGTCAATGGTATCAGGGGAAGTTTGGCGCTGTGCGAGTCGTGGGCTTGAGCATATCTGGTTCAAGGTATTGTACGCCGTGGAGAGGTTCAAGGCGGCGCTCATCGATCCGGCGATGCTGCTTTACCAGCGCATTTTGTTTCTTTTTTGCTTGCGATACTGTAATGCTCGAACGGGGGTTGTGTTTATGTAACAACTGTTTGATCGAATAAATGGTTATATTTATGCTTTCGATACTGTAACGCTCGAATGCGGGTTGCGTTTATGTAACAACTGTTTGATCGAATAAATGGTTTTATTTTAAATCTGCCTGCCCGTTATTTCGAATGTATGATTTGTTCTAGTGTGTTAGATAGGAGCAATTAATCTTTCGTTCGTGCCAACGTCTGCTCCGGCCCATTCAGCCTCAAGGAGATGACTCGGCTCCGAATCCGGAGACTTAATCGGCCCTAAGGCGGCATGCGCCAAAGGGGGCTCCGAATCCGGAGACTTGATCAGCCCTAGGGCGGCATGCGCCAAAGGGGGCTCCGAATCCGGAGACTTATTTTGGCCAATCGTGATACACGAAGGGCGCTCCGAATCCGGAGACTTGATTGGCGCTAAGGCGGCATGCGCCAAAGGGGGCTCTGAATCCGGAGACTTAATTTGGCCCATCGTGATACACGAAGGGCGCTCCGAATCCGGAGACTTAATCGGCCCTAAGGCGGCATGCGCCAAAGGGGGCTCCGAATCCGGAGACTTGATTTGGCCAATCGTGACACACGAAGGGCGCTCCGAATCCGGAGACTTAATCGGCCCTAAGGCGGCATGCGCCAAAGGGGGCTCCGAATCCGGAGACTTGATTTGGCCAATCGTAATACACGAAGGGCGCTCTGAATCCGGAGACTTAATCGGCCCTAAGGCGGCATGCACCAAAGGGGGCTCCGAATCCGGAGACTTGATTTGGCCAATCGTGATACACGAAGGGCGCTCCGGATCCGGAGACTTAATCCGCCCTAAGGCGGCATGCGCCAAAGGGGGCTCCGAATCCGGAGACTTAATTTGGCCAATCGTGATACACGAAGGGCGCTCCGAATCCGGAGACTTGATCGGCCCTAAGGCGGCATGCGCCAAAGGGGGCTCCGAATCCGGAGACTTGATTTGGCCAATCGTGATACACGAAGGGCGCTCCGAATCCGGAGACTTGATCGGCCCTAAGGCGGCATGCGCCAAAGGGGGCTCCGAATCCGGAGACTTAATCGTGATACACGAAGGGCGCTCCGAATCCGGAGACTTGATCGGCCCTAAGGCGGCATGCGCCAAAGGGGGCTCTGAATCCGGAGACTTGATTTGGCCAATCGTGATACACGAAGGGCGCTCCGAATCCGGAGACTTGATCGGCCCTAAGGCGGCATGCGCACAAAGGGGGCTCCGAATCCGGGTGACTTGATTTGGCCAAATCGTGATACACGAGGGCACTCCGAATCCGGAGACTTGATCGCCCTAAGGCGGCATGCGCCAAAGGGGGCTCCGAATCCGGAGACTTAATTTGGCTCAATCGTGATACACGAAGGGCGCTCTGAATCCGGAGACTTGATCGGCCCTATAGGCGGCATGCGCCAAAGGGGGCTCTGAATCCGGAGACTTAATTTGGCCCATCGTGATACATGAAGGGCGCTCCGAATCCGGAGACTTAATCGGCCCTAAGGCGACATGCGCCAAAGGGGGGCTCCGAATCCGGAGACTTGATTTGGCCAATCGTGACACACGAAGGGCGCTCCGAATCCGGAGACTTAATCGGGCCTAAGGCGGCATGCGCCAAAGGGGGCTCCGAATCCGGAGACTGGATTTGGCCAATCGTAATACACGAAGGGCGCTCTGAATCCAGAGACTTAATCGGCCCTAAAGGCGGCATGCGCACAAAGGGGGGCTCCGAATCCGGAGACTTGATTTGGCCAATCGTGATACACGAAGGGCGTCCCGGATCCGGAGACTTAATCCGCCCTAAGGCGGCATGCGCCAAAGGGGGCTCCAAATCCGGAGACTTAATTTGGCCAATCGTGATACACGAAGGGCGCTCCGAATCCGGAGACTTGATCGGCCCTAAGGCGGCATGCGCCAAAGGGGGGCTCCGAATCCGGAGACTTGATTTGGCCAATCGTGATACACGAAGGGCGCTCTGAATCCGGAGACTTGATCGGCCCTAAGGCGGCATGCGCCAAAGGGGGGCTCCGAATCCGGAGGACTTGATTTGGCCAATCGTGATACACGAAGGGCGCTCCGAATCCAGAGACTTGATCGGCCCTAAGGCGGCATGTGCCAAAGGGGGCTCCGAATCCGGAGACTTAATTTGGCCAATCGTGATACACGAAGGGCGCTCCGAATCCGGAGACTTGATCGGCCCTAAGGCGGCATGCGCCAAAGGGGGCTCCGAATCCGGAGACTTAATTTGGCCAATCGTGATACACGAAGGGCGCTCCGAATCCGGAGACTTGATCGGCTCTAAGGCGGGATGCGCCAAAGGGGGCTCCGAATCCGGAGACTTAATTTGGCCAATCGTGATACACAAAGGGTGCTCTGAATCCGGAGACTTGATCGGCCGTAAGGCGACATGCGCCAAAGGGGGCTCCGAATCCGGAGACTTGATTTGGCGAATCGTGGCAAATGCGCCACTGGGAATCGACATATGATTTTCAGCGTCGAGGAAAAGTAGTTCATATTGCAGGGGCAAAATATATTTACAGTTATCAGAGCCCACAGATCGGGTCAGTGATAGGGTTTTCGTCAGAACTCTGCTTGTGCCGCTTGGGGGGAACCTCGTATTTCTTCAATGCATGGGTTGTTGGGAAACGCAGGATCTGATGGTAGGTGCTTGGGACGACCTTCATGATATGTAGCCAGGCTCTTCCCATTATAGCATTATACGGCGAGGGGAGCTTCACGACCAGGAATTCCACTTCGACCGTTCTAGATCCTGCTCGAACAGGTAATGTGACCTTGCCCAATGGGTATTTTGGGTTCATATTAAAGCCGAACAGTGGGTGAGGTGCCGGGGATAGATCTGCCTCGTTGAGACCGATCTTGACGAAAGTTTGATAGTACATGACCTCTGAATTACTCCCTGGATCTATGAGGATTCGTTCAATGATGAACTGATTTATGCGTAATCCAATAACCAACGGATCAACGTGGGAAGCCGTTGCGTCATTGAGGTCGGAGTCGTTGAAGGCAATTGTCGGAGCTTCTTCGGATCGGTCGGTCGAAATACGGCATCCCTGTAAAATTGGGTGCGATCGAATTGTGTGCATGGCCGGGAGTGCAGGCAGGCTGTAAATTACGTGGATCATGCTGAGTGGGGGAGAGTCCTGCCTTAATGCTAATGCCTTGGTTGGCTTTCCCTGTTTCACATACTGCTGTAGTCGACCGTCTTGCACCAGTTCTTCCAGGTGGTCTTTTAATGCGTAGCAACTCTCTGTTTCGTGCCCGTGATCTCTGTGATATTCGCACCTCCGGTCCCTTCGTCGTGTATCGGGTGGTCCCACCATCTTTGACGACCATTTGAAGAATGGGAGGTGTTGGATTTTGGTCATTATAGCGGTGATTGGCTCTGATAGTTCCGTGTACTTTTTGTCGGCGCGCCTCGAGCGCCTACTGTCGACTTGCAATTGCTCATTCGTCGGGTGGGAGCATTGATCGCTCGATCGGCGAGAGTCCCGCCTTTTGTCCTGTTTAGCACGTTGTTGCAGCTCGGGGCTCAGAGGTGGCACGGAGCTTATCGGCTGAGCAATGTCAGGAGGTCCCGATTTGGTGGACGTTCGACTAGCTTTGATCCTCAAGGCATCATCTTCCACTTTGCAATACTCTTCGACTTTCTTCATCAACACCCAGACTGTTTTGGGGGGTCTTCTGGTCAGGGAGTTGCGAAGAGCACTGTCAGGATGTAGTCCCATTTTGAAGGCGGTGACGGCCATGGAGTCGTTGCAAGCGTCGTCAACGAGGCTGAAGCACTCCCAATATCGTGCCGAATATGCTCTCAGCGTTTCTCCTGACTGAATTTGCATAGCCCAGAGAGAGTCGGCCTGTTTTGGCTGTACCTCGTTGGTGATGAACCTGGCCTTGAAGGATTTTTGCAATTGATGGAAACTTCTGATCGAAGCCGGCTCTAGCTTGTAATACCATCTGACAGCTAATGGCCCCAAACTGCTGGGGAATATTCGGCACATGAGGGCTTCATTGTCTGCATGCAGCGTCATGGCCTGCTTGTAGTGACGTATATGATCGGTGGGGTCTGATTTTCCGTCGTAGAGAGTGAATGGTGGAGCTTTGAACTTCTTGGGCAGGGCCGCCCTCGCAATTCGTCGGATGAAAGGATCGTGCCGGTCCTCTTCGTCTGAGCTGCTTCTTCTGCGCTTGTTCTTTATATGTGGGCTTTTTTCAGAGGAGCTGGAAGTGTCCGAGCGTCCCTTGTTATGCTCTGTGGATAATGAATTGGAGTCGCTATCAGTTTCCCTTGGTCGGGCTCGAGGTCGTTGTTTACCTGCCCTCGGGGGTCGTTCGGGGTCTTGGCGCGCGACTTCTTTGGATTTTGCTACTTCCAGGGCCAAATCTTGTCGGAGGCGTTCGTTTTCTGCGAGCATATTTTCCAGCCTTTGCTCATTCTGTTTAGCTTGTTCTATGATGGCTTGCATTGTCTCCTGCGCTGAAGTCGTTGGTGAATCAAAATTCAAGGCGTGTCTCGCAGCGATGGTTTCCTTCCCGAGCATATCTGCCGGGGTGATGTCGTCTCTCTGTGTGGTCTCGTCGGTGGCTATCGGAGGATCTTGCGTCACGCCTTCCATGGATGTATTTGAGTATTCCCACAGACGACGCCAATTGTGGGGAAGTGGTTTTTGGAAATACTCTTCTGATCGAGGAAGACGCTCTTGATTCTCTGGTAGTCACCTGCAAAGACAAATATTCCGGTCGGGGGTGCCGGGATTAGCACTCCGACGGGCAAGTCAGTTCCTCTACTCAAGAAAGCTTGTTTTTTTAAGTTTAGTGGAGTGTATTTTTTTTTACATATCTTCCAAGAACGCTGCTTCCTTTATTTATAGCTGTTCCTCCTGAGGCCTCGGGGCCTGAGCTTGGTTTTCAATCATTACCTGTTCTTATATTCGGCCCCCAACGATCTTTATTAATCGGCTTACGTATCGTATTCGGCCCACCCTAGACTTGCAGGATGGGGCCGATTAATCTTTGCTGGACGTCCGGTTAATGTCAGTACTAAGACATGCCCCTTCCGATTTATCCGTATATTCGGCTCCCACACTCACCGATTAGAAAGAATTACTATGTGACTTGGAAAAGAATGAGATTGAGATTATATTACGAGAACAAGGTGGAATCTTAGCCACTATCTCCGCCTAGCCTGCAATCATTGAAGAAATTAGAGAGAAACAACTGCAAGATGAATTTTTGAAAAAGATCGTGGGTGAAATTAACTCAAAACCAAGGCCTGGGTTTGTACTTGATGACAATGTGTTAAAATTTCAAGGTCACCTTTGTGTGCCGGACTATGTTGATTTGAGGAAACGTGTTATAACTGAAGCCCATAATTCCAAATTTGCTATGCATCCGGGAAATACAAAGATGTATCATGACTTGAAACAGAATTTCTAGTGGCCGGGAATGAAAAAGTGTATTGCAAATTTTGTAGCTAAATATCTGCATTTCCAACAAGTTAAAGTTGAACATCAACGACCCTCTAGATTACTTCAGCCGCTTCCAATACCAGAATGGAAGTGGAAACATATTACGATGGACTTCATTGTTGGACTGCCTCGCTCTTCTCAAGGTATGGACTCTATTTGGGTAATTGTCGACCGTTTAACTAAGTCTACCCATTTTCTGCCCGTTAAAACTATTTATAATGTGGACAAGTGAGCTAACATGTATGTGAATGAAATTGTGAGATTACATGGTATACCAGTATCTATTGTATCTGATAGAGATTCGAAGTTTACATCAAGATTCTAGCAGAGTTTGCAACAGGCTTTGGGAACTGAATTGTGATTGAGTAGTGCTTACCATCCGCAGACAGACGGTCAATCCCAAAGAACCAATCAGGCTTTGGAAGATATGCTGCGGATGTGTGTGTTAGACTTCTAAGGGAATTGGGAGACTTATCTTCCTTTAGTTGAGTTTGTATACAATAACAACTATCATTCAAGTATTGGGATGGTTCCTTATGAAGCTCTGTATGGAAGAAAATGTCGTTCTCCTATCTGTTGGGATGAAGTAGGTGATAGACCATTGTTGGGCCCAGAACTTGTGCAGGAAACGATTGAAAACGTGAAATTGATTTGACAGAGATTGAAAACTGCACAAAGCTGCCAAAAGAGTTATGCAGATGTCCGAAGGAGAGACAGGGAATATGAAGTTGGGGATCATGTGTTTATAAAAGTAATTCCTATGAAAGGGCAAACGCGGTTTGGGGTAAAAGGCAAGTTGGCACTGAGATATATTAGGCCATATGATATTCTTGAGAAGATCAATTCATTAACATATCGAGTAGCCTTACCTCCAGTGATGGAAAACCTACACAACGTTTTTCATGTTTTAATGCTTCGAGATTACTTACGAGATCTACTCCATGTGATAGAACCGACTCATGTGCTCCTGAAAGATGACTATATGTATGAAGAGAGACCAATACAAATTGTTAACCGGAGAATCAAGAGATTAAGAAATAAGGAAATTCCATTGGTGAAAGTCGATTGGCAGAATCATGGAGGAACTTATGCAACTTGGGAGACAGAAGAAGACATGATGAGAAGATACCCTGAGTTGTTTCCTTTGAATCCGGTGTTCTTCCAGAATGAAGGTAACTCGAGTTTGGAGGACCAAACTCTTTAAAGGGGGAAGACTGTAACAACCTGGACCCATGATTAACGTTAATCCATGCTTAATTATGCCTAATAAGAAATTAAAGTGAAATTTTACATCATATGTTGCCTTATTTGTGTTTATATCTGTTTAACGTAAAAAGATCTATTCATGTTTTTGTTTCGGTTTGTGAATTGAAGGCCTTATCGACATCCGATTCAAAAATTAACTTGATTTATGTGTTAATTAGAATTTTTAGAATTTTATGGTAGGTTTAATTAAAATTTGGTTTGGAACGATTAAATTAGAATAATTAATGCTAATATGAATAGCTTAAGCAATGGTTAATTAATCACCACTAAGCAAGCCTATATAAGGCTTAAGTTGAATAAGGAGCATGACTCACACTCTCATTTTATCATCTTTGAGGCAACAAAATGTAGAGAGAGAGAGAGAGAGGGAAGAAGAGATTGAGCTCAACTAGGAAAATTCTTGGAGAATCAAGCTTGAACTCTTTGAGTTCACACCTTAGGTATGAACATTTCCCTTAAATCTTGGAAATAAGATACATAGGAAGTGAATTCATGAGTCATGTAAGAATATTTACATGAAATTGAAGAGAATAAGTTAGAATTATGTCAATCATGGAAGAAATGAGCTAATTGTATACATGCATGCATAATTCATAGATTTTGAGTTTTGATTTCAACAAATTCTTACATGCAAGAGCCTATTTTTGTTCACTTATGGGAGCTCATTGTGGTTTTGCACCTTAACACTTCATTTGTACATGTTTGGGAAGATTTGAGTTCATGATAACACATGCATGATGTGTATTCATATAATTCAAGTTTGTTTTGAAGAATTCATTTGCTTTTGGGCCTTGATTTTGTGTAATGATCCCTAATTCATGATGTTTTCCAAGTTTACACAAGTTTCCTTAAGTTATTGGCCTAAAATAACATAATATGCAGCTTTGAGGTTGAGTTTTGAAGCTTGAAGGCAAATCTGGAAATTCTAGAAATTTGCCTCTTTGCTTGAGCAACCACCTCCACTTTCACATTTCCACTCAAGCGACAAAAAGCCAGCTCGAGCTTGAAATGCATGCTCCCAGAAGTTTGCATGTTTTGCAGGCCGCTCGAGTGACAAAAGGTGCACTCGAGCGAGGGTATGAGTCTCACGCTCGAGCAACTGTCGACTGACCATCGAGCGTGAAAGCACACAGCTAGTACTTTTGTAGAAGTTTGTAGACTGCTACATTTTGCATGTCCGGTCGAGTGAAGAAAGTTGCGCTCAAGCGAAACCTTTGTTTTCAGCAATTTTTTTTAAAGTGTTTTCAAGTATGTTTTAGCATCCTCATTGCATCCTAGGCATTCCTAGGCCAACATTAAGACACCAAAATGAGGATAAAGAAATAGAAACACACCAAGACAAAAAAGAACTAAGTTAATAATTTCGGGTGTGTAATTCAGTACGTATTCGTTCTGTATCTGTGTAGGTCACGCACCACAAGATGTCTGAATTGCCCACTCTGTCCGTTTACTTGGAGCCATCTGTTATCTGTGAGTAATAACTTAGTAAAGCTATGTTCAAGTTAAATTATTTTTTGTATATGGAATAAGATCTGTTCTATGAATGCTATGTTTTTACATTATGAATGATTGTCCACATCTGACAAATAATTGTGATATTAATGCTGTGATTCAAGTATGTAATCTGTACCCGGGCTGGAGGTTCCTTTATGGAACTGACAAGTAATCTATACTCGGTTGGAGGTTCCTATATGGAACTGACAAGTTATCCGTTCCCAATCCGGAGGTTCCTTTAAGGAATTGACAAGTTATTCGTACCCCGCCGGAGGTTTCTCTATGGAACTGACAAGTATGATCTATGATGCTTTATATATGATCTGTTAGAGCTAATGGATAAACCATGTATGATCAAACATGAACTCTGATTTTTATCAATGACTCAAACAAGAATATGAATATAAATCTGTTCTATGTACGAACTTAATTATGGGACATCATTCATTTAACCCTTTACTCTATTATTATTCACTGGGCTTTCGGTCATTATTTATCTTATGTATGTAGGTGATCAGGCATGTGACCAGGCTCAGAGTTGAGGACCTGGCATCTCAGTTTAGTCAGCCAGCCTTTGTGCCTCCCGAGGAGGTTCCAGAATAAGTCAAGTCTAGTGGCTGTGTTTTTATGAATGTATAAGACTTTATTTCTTTTGATTTACGGACAAGTTTTCTGTTTATATGTACATGGAGTGACGTGTAAATACTGTATCTTTTGACGTCACTCGTATGTTTATAAAAGTTTAAGATTATATGTCCCATGTATGTCCTCACAGCTCGATGGACTATGTATATTTTATGTATTTGCTTTTGCAGCCCCTAATTATATGTTATTCTGTTAAGAGGCCTTTGGTAATCCAAGGATTATTGGACGGTTATGATGCTAAACCTATAGGGGCGGGTTTGGGCCGTGACACAACCTAACAAAAAAGATCTCGCAAAAACGCAAAAATAAACACCACATACTCACCTTGTCACAAATTGAACAGAGCAACACAACGCAACCCACCACCGGTATCGAGAAAAAAAACATAAACGAATAGGGTGTGTTTGGTAACGTTTACGTTTTCAGTTTATATTTACAAAAATTTTATGAACTGGTTTTTGTTTATTTTTTGTTTATTTTTAGAAAAACATAAACTAGAAACGTGTTTGGTAATTGACAAAATGTTTAAAAAAATTTAAAAATATAAAAAAGAGTGAGAAATGGCAAGTGGTGGCAAGTGGCGGCGGAAGACGGTGGTGGAAAGTGGTGATGGTGGGTGGTGGGTAGCTGGTGGTGGCGGGTGGGTGGGTCGGTGACGGTGGCGGGTGGTGGGTGGTGGTGGTGATGGTAGCAGGTGAATGGCGGATGGTGGGTGGTGGTGGGTGAGTGGGCGGGTGGGTGACGGTGGCAGGTGGTGGGTGGTGGTAGTGGTGGTGGTGGTAGCGAATGGTGGTGGTGGCAGGCGGGTGGCGGATGGCGGGTGGCGGTGGGTGGTGGTGGTGGTGGGTGGATAACGGTGGCAGGTAGTAGGTGGTGGCGAGTGGGTGGTGGTGGTGGGTGGTGGTGGTGGGTGGGTGGCAGGTGGCTGGTGGTGGCAGATGGGTAGTGAGTGGTGGTGGCAAGGAGGTGGTGGGTGGTGGTGGTGGCGGGCCGTGGATGGTAGTGGCAGGTGGTGGGTGGTGGCGGGTGGATGGTAGGTGGGTGGTGGGTGGTGGTGGTGGTGGTGGTGGTGGCGGTGGTGGTGGTGGCGGTGGTGGTGGGTGGTGGTGGTGAGTGGGTGGCAGGTGGGTGGTGGCTGGTGGCGGGTGGTGGCAGGTGGGTGGTGAGTGGTGGTGGCAGGTGGTGGTAGGGCGTGGGTGGTGGGTGGTGGTGGCGGAAGACGGTGGTGGAAAATGGTGGCGGGTGGTGGCTAGTATTGGGTAACAAAAAAAAAAAAAAAAAAACTTAAAACTCAAAACTCAAAACAGAAACACATTTTTTGTGTTTTCATTTTTTGGCTAAATTTATAAACTAAGACTGAAAATATAAACAAGTTTTTCAAAAATTTATAAATCAAAAATTTACCAAACAAGTTTTTATTTGAGTTTTTAAAATTTTTGTAAATATAAATAGAAAATTGAAAATGTAAGTGTTACCAAACGGCATAGTATTTCTTGAAGAAATGATGTTTCTCACATTATGCAAAAACCACATCATCAATTGAAACCTTTTCACCGTGAATCACTCTACACAAATCACACACACAAAAAAAAAAAAAAAAAAAATGAAAATGTTACATACTTTACCCTTCCACACCTACACGCCACACATCAACAAAATCAAAATGAATCACACAAAAAGGATAAAGACGTAAACTTCAACATCACCAAATCAAATAAAATATACCTTACCAATTAAAAAGGATGAAATAATTCATAAGAAAAAACACAGGACTAAATGGATCAACATTATCTCGTATAGGATTTATTGATATATTTTTTTTCTATTTTAATGGAACTATATAAGTTCTGTGATTTTTTTTTTTAGTGTTATTTTATTTATTTATTATTGTCGTTGTTTGGGTAGATTTATTCTTATTTGAATTATAGGAATCTTAAGATAGATTGAGAATGTCATTAATAGTACTAACAAGATTATTAGTAATAAAATTTATGTGTCAATGTTATCCAAACTTCTGGTTTCATTACAAATCTTCAAATTGAAAATAATAAAATTAAAATTATTGTACGACAAATTATTATTATTTTCATTGTTAAAGGGTTAGTTAATTGTCCTCTAAGAATGTGATATTCCCATTGAGGTGTCTTATTACTTGCATTAGATACCCTTTTAAGGAGGTCGGGAACTCCCCCCCAGCTAGCTTTTCATAGCATGCTAATGGTGTAGGGAAGCTAGCCTATGAGGGAATGAGTGACCGACCTACTGTATGTAACCGACCTACTGTATGTAACTCTTTTCTTGTATCGCCTCGAAATATAACAATAACCCATGACATATAACCAATTAAGATAATGCGTTTCGAAAATGAATATCATTTCCATTCATATATGATTTGAACTCTACAAAAGATAACACATGCATTTACATATTCATAAGCTCTAAACATGAATCTGTAGTGTGTTACAGCAAGAAATATGATATGGAAGTAAAACAAATAATAAATGCCCTAAAGGCTAACAACTTTCCAATACGATGCTTGGTTACAAACAAAGTAGATTTAAATCTAATACAGTTAAAGGCCCTTGGCCTGTACAAAACATATACAACAATCAAACAAAATGAAGCTCTTGTTCCAAGTCCTCCCAAGCTATTGCCTTGGCGGAGGCATCTTATCAGTACCTGAAAATGTTTTTCCCACATAGGGTGAGCCAAAGCCCAGTAGAAATAATCCAACACAGTATATGAATCTTAACAAAGATATAAGGTGAATGCACATGCAATATTCGTGCCAAAACATTTTATATCTTCTTCCAAAACCATGCAATGCCAAGTTAATATCATAATTCATAAATCACTTTCTTTACAATAGAAAATAGGGTGGTGAATCACACTCTGGGAATCTCAAAACAAATACAACATTTCATGGAAATTTCGTCCGCGGGAAACCGTAAGCCGACACCCATGTAAACGTAGGCTATACAAGCACTACTATTGCCATTTTACAGAAATTTCATCCATGGGATCGGCACCCATGTATACGCGCAGTTTTTAGGACTTTCACCTTGGACACTCAGGCTAACTTATTTCAACGAGACAATACATACTTCCCAGGTTCACCCATTTTTCTCAAAACGATAAACATTTCCAATGTACAAATATGAAATAATGCTCGATACAAATGGATGAGACAATAGTTTCAATTCTTCTAATCCTCATGTAATTTCTACAACAATCATAGCTATCCTTCACCGATAGCCCAAAAAAGATATCTTTAAATAGATAAACAAGTTCCAATAAGAATAAGCTTTCCAAGTTTCAAGATGTGAGTGATAATACATATCCAACTCCACCATCCTCATCGATATCAACCCAATTCCACATTTCCAACATTAATTCATTAGTTATATAAAATCAATATTTGAGACATTTAGGGCAAAATCCATTTTTCCTCTAAAATCAATCCCAAGTATCAAAATCAACTATTTCATCACAACTCAACTTTATTTTCAACACCACAATTATTTCCAAGAATCCATTTGAAAACCCCTCTTTTGATCTTTAACCCAAAACACTAGATTTGTTTCAAAAATCTCCAAAATCACAATATTGTTTAGAAGTAGCAAATAACTATGTTAAAACTCATAGAAAGTGCAAAAAATTCCTACCTCAAGCTTAGAAGATGAAAGAGAGAGTGAAAGAAACTCAAAGATGCTGAAAATCAACTTTGCTTCGATTGGAACGAAACCCTTGTCGAGCTCTACCTTTTTAACAAAGGGACATGGGTGAAAAGGTCGACGGATCTAGGTATATTTGAGTGAAATAGATGAGTTTTAGAGAGAGTGAAAGAAAATAAGGTTTTGAAATGTTTAGAGAGAGAAAGAGGTGAAAAAGTGACTTAGAAAAGTGACTTTACGAACTGATAGACGCGCAGACAGCTTGAGCTCAAGAAGTGTCGCTTGAGCGACCACACACAATAAGTTGCAGAGTGAACAATACCAACTCCCAGAAGTTTTACAAACAAAGGACCACCGCTCGAGCACAAGAAGGCTCGCTCGAGTGAACACCGCTCGAGTGCAAGAAGTACTGCTTGAGCGAAAAATGCCAACTCCCAGTATCTCTGCAGACTTGCAAAAGTTCTGAAAGTTCATAAAGACCACTCGAGCACAAGACACTTCGCTTGAGCGAAAGCACCAGTTTGCAAAACATGCTACCAACCCTTTTCAAACGCAACCAATACATCCCAATAGCCAAACTCAAAGAGAAATAAGGGGAAACAAGACATGAACAACTATATAAGACAATGAAACCCGGATCCAAAACATCAAAAGGGTCGAGTCTAAACCAGAATTGCTATAACCTCCTCTCCTTAAGGAATTTCGTTACCGAAATTTTAAACCAAACATTAAAACTATGTTTAAACCAATTAAAACAATGATAGTAATTTAAATTCATCACCATGACCCATCCACTAGTCATCTATTCTCATCAACATGATAAACGAGTTTTCAATACTTAATATACAATTCATATTTCCAAAACATATACAATCTTTGCATTACATTAACATAACAAAGTTTTCAATACATGTTCAAACATCAACAAATAGGTCCGGATACTTCTCATGGACTTCCGCCTCACGCTCCGACGTGGCCTCTTCGACCCCGTGGTGTCACCACAACACTTTTACCAAAGGAATCGTCTTGCCTTGCAAAACTTGGTCTCGAGTATCTAAAACTCTAACTGGTCTCTTCTTATACGAGGCATCCTTATCTACCTCTAATTCTGTCCAATCTAACATGTGTGATGAATCCGGCTCATACTTTCGAAGCATACAGATGTGAAACACATCATGAACCCTTGAAAGCTATGGCGGCAAGGCCAAACTGTAAGCTACCTCTCCAATCCGTTCTAAGATCTCAAAATGCCCAATAAATCTAGGAAACAAATTTCCACTCTTCCCAAATCTCATCAAACCTCGTCTAGGTGATATCTTCAAGAAGACATGATCTCCCACCTCAGAGGATAATGGTCTCCTCCTACAATCGACATAGCTCTTCTGATGACTCTAAGTTGTAATTAACCTCTTACGGATAAGTGTAACTTTTTTCATCGTTTTCCGGACTAACTCTGGACCTATTATAGGTGCATCAACCACCTCGGCCCATCACACAAGAGATCTACATGGTTGGCCATACAAGGCCGCAAACGGTGCCATACCAATACTCAACTGGAAGCTATTGTTATAGGCAAACTCCACTAAAGGCAAGTGCCTCTCCTATGACCCCTTAAAGTCAAGAACACAGCCCTGAAGCATATCTTCAAGGATTTGAATGGTATGCTCTGACTACTCGTCATTCTGAGGATGATAGGTGGTACTAAAAGTCAATCTAGTGCCCAAGACATTTTGTAGGCTCTGCCACAATTGAGCCGTGAAATACGGATCTCTATCTGAAACAATAGTCACAAGGGCCCTATGAAGTTGAACTATGTCCCTAATATATAGGTTGACAAGATAATCTACCGAGTCACTCGTGCGCATAGGTACAAAGTGCGCTGACTTAGTCAACCGATCAACTACCATCCATAGGGCATCATTACCCCACTGAGTTCTCCAAAAACCCACAACAAAATCCATCATGACATGGTCCCACTTCCACTCGGCTATAGGCAAGGGTTGCAACAAACCCACTGGCCTCTGATACTCAGCCTTCACTTGTTGACAAGTAAGGCACTTTGATACAAACAAGGCTACGTCCTTCTTCATACCCTTCCACCAAAACTGGTGACTAAGGTTGTGATACATCTATATGCCTCCTGGATGTACCCCAAGGTGCGAATGGTGAAACTATCGGAATACCTCCTCTCGACAAGACTCCGGCACGAAAAGGTAGTCAAGATATCTAACACTCGAGTCAGAATACACATTTAAGCCTTTCTCTACCTTCCCCCTAGGTATCTTCTCCTGGAGGGTTTTTACCTCAAGGTCACCCCTCTGTGCTTCTATAACTCGGCTTACAAGTGTAGGTTGTGCAACTACCGAAAACAAAGCTGTCGACTCAATGGACTCGCCAAGATGTAAGTCAAACTCACCAATAGCGCCCAACATCTTCCATTCCTGGATGGCAATACTCGCTACTCTACTAATGAATTTTCTACTCAAAGCATCGGCCACAACATTGGCCTTCCCCGAATGATAATGTAACTCAAAATCGTAATCCTCCATAAACTCTATCTACCTCATTTGCCTTAAGTTTAGATATTTCTATGAAAATAGATATTTCAAACTCTTATGATCAGAAAACTCCTCAAACTTCTCACCATAAAGATAATGCCTCCAAATTTTCAAAGCAAAGATCACAACTGCTAGTTCTGAGTCATGGGTATGATAGTTCATCTCATGTGTTTTCAATTGACGCAAGCCATAAGCTACCATCTTTCCCTCTTGCATCAGAATAGCCCTAGCCCCTCTACGAAATAATCAACACTAGAGCTGTGGTAAGTCTAACCTTAAACTCCTAAAATGACTTCTCAGAAGTCTCATTCCACGTACACTTCATTCATTTCCTTGTCAATCTCATCAAAGGTGACACTAATCTAAAGAAGTCCTTCACAAATCGTCGGTAATACTCGGCCAACCCCAAAAAACTACGGTTGTTCCCAATCTTGCACTGCTTCTATCTTAGAAAAGTCTACAGTCACTTCCTTCCTGGATACCACATAGCCTAAGAACTTCACTTCTTTCAACCAGAATTCACATTTCCCGAACTTAGCATACAGTTTGTGGGCTCTAAGCAACTCCCTTGTGTTCCTCCTCTGAAGGTGAGTAAATCAAAATGTCATCAATAAAGATGACTACAAAACGGTCTAGAAACTCTCAAAAGATTCGGTTCATCAAGTCCATAAACAAAACCGGTGGATTGGTTAGCCCAAAAGGCATCACTAGAAATTCATAATGGCCATATGGCGTACAAAATACGATTTTCTGGATATCCTCCTCCCTCACTCTCAATTGATGATAGCCCGATCTCAAGTTATCTTAGAGAAACACCAAGACCCCTTCAACTAATCAAACAAATCATCTATACGAGGCAATGGGTACTTGTTCTTAATAGTTACCTGGTTCAACTTCCGGTAATCAATACAAAGTTGTAATACACCGTCTTTCTTCTTGGCATAAAGAACCAGTACTTCCCATGGCGAAGTACTAGGGCAGATAAAACCCTTATCTAACAATTCTTGGAGTTGAATCTTTAACTTACTCAACTTGGTGAGTGCAAATCTATACGGTGCCATAGAAGTCAGTGCTGTGCCACGCACCAAGTCAATAGAGAACTCAATCTTACGGTGAGGTAGTAAACTAGTAAGATCCTCAAGAAAAACATCCGGGTATTCACAAACTACCATTGGTAAACGAACTCGGACTTCATCACACTCACTACACAAGAAGGTTGCAAGAAGACAACTAAGCTCACTCTGACCTCACGGATAATGCACTGGCGACAAAACTTTATCTGCTTGGTCCCCCAAAAAGTAAAAAGATCACCAAAAGGAAGTCAGCGACTGCCAACCTCTATATTACAACCCTAACACCGCTAGTCCAAAACAACTTTACCACCAATAGGTAACTCTACCCTGAGTGGAGATGCTAATCGAGCCACTTCTAACCCCCAATGCCATGCAAATGCAGACGAGATAAAAGGATGTGATGCACCCGTATCAATCGAACACATTGGCAATAGAATTGCATAACAAGAAAGTATCCCTCACAATTAAGGCGCTGGCACTAAGTCTAGCATGGTAACAGCATACACACGCCCTGTAGGTCTTTGCTCCACATACTCACCCTTCGGAGCATAGGTCTGATATACTGACTAGGCCGAAGAGGCTCTCTAATTGGCCCTCGAGGCCTGTGCTAATTGTATAAAGTGGTGGCTCTGTGTCCACCTCAAACCAAACGCACCAAGTGTGCCATCTAACTGAGGAAAAATCTCCTCACATGCCTTGACTACCCACACTAATAACAAGTAGGCGGTTGCCCTCTCCTCTGACTCTAACTTTGAGAACGAGCTGCAGATGGTGCAGACTGTTACCATCATTCTCTCTACAGGCAAATTGGAGACTTGTGACCCAACTGGCCACACTTAAAACAAGAGAAGCCTCCTTGATTACCTTTCCTTGAACCCGAACTTGGCACAGGAAAGGTGGATCTAGACTGGGCGGCCTAGGATTGCTGTGGGATGGAACCCCTCTGCCTCTTACTATCCCGATTCTCCCCTTGAACCTCCTGACTCCTCCTGGAGCCCCCTTATCCGCTCTTCCTCCACCTGAACCACGGTCTTCAGATGAGCTGTCGTCTTTTATAGGCGTCCGTAGTCACTAATCATTGACCCAGCTACTTTGAAAAGAAGCCTGGTCCTCAACCTTCTTCTCGAACTCTATACAACAACGTGCTCTTTCACAAGCTCCGATGCAAATCTAGAGATTAGAAAGCAATTAGCATGCAAATTACATTACAAATCTAGAAATTTTAAACATGCAAATTATCCTAAAAATCTAGGATTAAAAAAAATATGAACATGTATATTATACTAGAAACAAATAAGCATGCAACTTATGCTAGAGATCTAGAAATAAACCATTCTTTGTTAAACTGGAAAAAGCAAAAAATAAATAAATAAAAAAACATAACAGTGCATGCACTCTCATAAAAATAGTGAACTATTCTTTAAAATAATAAGCAACTAGCATGCTACTTTTAAGCTATAGACATTCTGAAAAAAATTTTGATCTTCCGCAAACAATCACAAGCACGTATATATTAATTAATGTAATTTCCTAATCATGACTTCCATAATAACAAACAGTGGTCTTGACATATTCTACAAACATGCTCTTATACACGGAAATCAAAACAAAAATTCTTGGCAATATATATATATTAATATTATTATGAAACATATAAAGTAATAACAGTGTATAATCCTAATTCCAGATGAATCTATTTGTTCAATATCATGGGAAACATAGAATCTATTTTAAGATTGTTGTAAAAAATTGTGTATTTAAATAAAATAAATAGATTCATGAATAATCAAATTGGAATAATACAGAACAAACAAAGATCATGGGAGATTACATCTTGATGATCAGAAATACATATACCAAATTAAAATGCTGAAATGATGTAAAGAAAGAAAACTGAAACCTGCACAAGACAGTTTCCTCAAAACAGATTCGCCGCCTAGGATACGACGGTTAGACTAGCTACAACAATACACATACTGAGTAGCTTTGGCGAACAAAACTAAGGTAGCACTCTCTCACACTACGAAGAATGTATGAACTGAAGAAAACTAGAGAACACAAAGAGAGCAAAAAAAGCCCAAGTCCCATGATCTATGGATCCAGGCCCGGGTGGACAAGCAGGCAGCGTGCATGCGCGTGTGGCAATTTTTGCATCAATTTGGACCATAATTTTGGTCCAAGCCCATCCTTGAAGCATCCATAACTCCATTTCTTCGGAAATTTGGGATGCCCCAAAGGGCTCATACCCTTATCAAAATCTTAAGATTTTAAATATTCATCAATACTTTTCTCTACAATCAATGTAGGATTGGTAGTTATACACAATTCCTAATACCTCATTCATGAGACCAACTTTATGAGTCAATTTCTCATTCAAATCTGAATGGTTTTTGGTCATTCTTTTTGTGATGTAAAAATCTCATTACAAAGAATTTAAACCCACTTTAACCCACCTCAATAGAGGATTGAAATTCACTTTAATATTGCATTAAAGTCACCGAAAAAACATTATTTTCCAACAATCACTTTTTAGAATTATTTGTGCTTCTTAGAATTAGACTTGCTTTTTAGACCCAATGATTTGACACTCTATTAAAATATCTAAGTCAACTTTCTTTTTTTATATATTATTTAATCATTAACTAATTATCTTGTTTACACATTATTGGATTTAAAAAGTAGGTTAGAAAGTCGGCTTATATATTATTTTCCTTAAATTTGACTAAAAATTTAAACAATGTGAGAATGTGTACTATGTTTGGATCATAGCTTGAGGAAAAGAAGAAGAAGAAGAAGAAGAAGAAGAAGAAGAAGAAGAAGAAGAAGAAGATTGTGGTAACTTATCTAGGTGAGAGAAAGAAAAGAAATAAATAGTTGTGTTTTTTCACCATTATATTTGGATGAGTGAGAAAACTTATCATTTTTCTTAATTTAACTTAAAACTTACCAATTTGGGAATGTGTACTATGTTTGGATCATAGGTTGAGAAAAAGGGAAAAATAAAAAATAAAAATTCTGGTTAAATCATTATGTTTGGATGAGTGAAAAAAGAAACCATGTGAGAGAGGATATAAGTAAGATTGTTTTTGTTCATTTGTATTTTAATGAGTAATCATTTTATTATTTTAATACTAATCAACTTCTTTCTTATCAAATTTTACAATTTTTGCTGAGAAATAAAATAGATTTTGTAAGAGAGTTTCATTTTCTCACAATTTTTCACTCAATTTATAAATCAAACATAAGAAAATATTTCTTTTTCTATTCATTCTCACCAAATCACCCCTCCAAATGTAGCTTTCTTGTTTGAGTTAAAAATTGGATTCAATATGTTTTGTTTCAATTTTTTGGATTAAGTGTTTTTGAAAATTGAGTTTATTGTTTTTGTTTTTTTTTTTTAGTGAATATTGTTAAAATTTAAGTATTTTTTACTTTTTTACATGTACCTTACTTAGATATATCTAAAAAGTAAAATATTTGTGAAAAAATATTTTAAAAAATTAATAAAGACACAAAAAATACAAAAAAAGATACTGAATTTTTTGTATTTTTTGTATTTTTGGTATTTAGTGAATTTAAAAAAAAATCACAAAAATTATACTTTTTAAGTGTATTTATGTTAGGTGTTTCTAAAAATTTAAAAACAATTGCTTAAAATAATAAAAAAATTTAGTAAAAATAAAAAATATGAAAAATAAGAAAGTAGAATTTTCCCGGTATCACCCTTAGATTCCGTGTAGCTCTGTCTCTTTTGCCTTTGCCTAGCTTCCTCAGCCTTTAACATAATCTCTACATAAGCGGCGGCTCCCACTAGCCTATCATACTCCCGATACATATTACTCATCACCATTTTTAGGATTTTGGACCTCAATCTCTTCTCAAATTCCAAACACCGACACTCCTCAGTCGCCATGAGCTCGGGTGCAAAACATGCTAGACTAGTAAAAGTGGCCTCAAATTCTGCCACTAGCGTGTCCAACTGCCGGAGTTCCTCAGATTGCTTTCTCAAGCTCTCCCTAGCCGTAGGACGCAAAAATTTCTCTTGGAAGGCGTGGGTGAATGCCTCCCAAGTATGCTCCACTCTATGCTTAACCAGACTTCCACATTGACCTGCCTCCCCTTTAAGTTGGTAAGCCACCAGTGCCACTGGAGTTCTCCATCACGAATGTCTAGAATCTCAAAGGACTTAATCATTTGCTCCTGCCATTCGTCCACCTTCATGGGATCAGGCCTACCATTAAACTCTGCGGGGTTAGAACGGAAGAATTTCTTCTTTAAGAAAGAGGTTCGAGTCTCCCCCTCTATCTTTCTTGCCACTTGTTCGGCTCAGAGTATTTCCATGGACCCTCGAAGAGCCCCTGCCATCTTTTGGTGCCAACACCCCATTGCATCTTGGGCTAGAGGGACGACCATGTCGTTTTGCCCTACCCTTTCTTCTTGGGGAGGTAAATCTTGCTGAGCCTGCATATCCCCGGCTACCTTTGCGTGGCCTGCCGCGACCTCTACCATGTGCAAACATCCTATATAGAAGTAAGGAGGAGGGGATTTAACTCATAATTCGTACACTATATGTCAACCCACATGTCACCCACATGTTAAACACACACTTATCCAGAGATCTAAGTCACATAAAGGACACCACCTAGCTACATGAACACATAGAGCACATACTAGTTGCTCTCTTAAGATTCTAACTAGTCCCATGGCACTCAAGGATCTCTTAGTGGAAAAAACATTGATCAGGAGCCTTTCCAAAAGGATTTCGATGACTGCAATAGGCACAAGTCATATCCCTAAGAGATTAACTTCATACCCACATAATCACATAACAGATAAGACACACAAGGCAAACTAATGTCCATTACTAACACCATAGCCCTATGTGGTAGAGCCGCTTTCCACGAGTTCCAAGTATTCAAATCGGTTAGCTCGGATATCAATTTGTAACGCCCTGACGAATGCACCTCTTATTCACTCCTCATTCGGGAATTACCAATACAAAATAAGCAATACAACAAAACCATATAGAAGGATGTAACATAAACAACATTCCTTCCTTGTAAAATTGTTTCCAAAACTTTACAATGATTGTTCATTACACTTACAAACCAAAAATAAAACAGTTCAACAAGTAAGGAAGGACTCAACAAAAATTTCTTCATCCTTGTTATAACAAAGTATCCAACTACACATAGTCATTTAGAAAACTGTCTCTAACACACGCAACACTTGATGCAACGCAAGCTTTCAATGTCCATAAGTGTTCTTCAATCCAAACTTTCATTTAGGGAGCACTTCATCTTCATTTCCTGAAAGTGTTAGTTTGGGGTAAACAAAAGCTCAGTAGGTAAGAACTTAACAAGTCATAACATTAATCGAAAAACACATGATCATGCAATGCATCATTCTATAATTTTTGTATTATGTATATGTATGAAAGCCCTTATACATGAGTGTGCCAAATTTAAGTGTAGACACCCCATTTTGACCGCCCTTAAAGACTTGGACGCTCAGATTGAATACTCGAAGATGAAATGTTACGCTATACAATCGTTCAATTCTTCAGCAAAAGGCTTCCGTTTTCAAGCTCAGAACCTAAACCTTACACCCCTTTGAACCAAAACCTAATTTTTTCTAGTCTGACCACTCAGAGACTTGCTGGCCAACAAGTGGCCGGCAAGCCATTTTTGGTTGGCCGGCCGGCCGTCCGTCCACCTTCATGGCCGGCCAGCCATGTTCAACGATAAACAGATATTTTCTGCTGCCAACTATCCTCATGTGCATGCCTTGCACCAGCTGGCTTACTATAGATATTTCCGATGTGAGATAGTGTTTTTCTATAAATACATGACCACCCCTCATGGTTTGGGGTTAGAAAATTTTTCCAAGAGCCAAAACTTGTTCAACACACTACCTCTCTCTCTTGCAATATACATACACCTCCTTAGCCAAAAACTAGAGGCCTCTTGCTGAGATTATTGAACACAAATTTCAGCTCTTGAGAGTATTTACCTTGTTATTTGTGAGCTAAAGAGCATTATCTCTTCAAGAGGTATAACCTTTGCCATCTTTTGTCTTGTTTACACTACTCTTCTCTTCTCGTTTTCTTGTTGTTTATACATTGTTTTGGACTAATTTTGAGGGCTGAAACATGTGATTTAAAAGCTACCAAAGGTGAAGGGGTTAACCACCCCTTCTTGAACCTTATTCCATAGCTTATATCCTTGTTCTTTCCACTTATTTCTTTTATTTATACACTATTTTTTAGAGTTTTTAGAGGCTACAATATGTGATTTCAAGGTCCAAAAAGTGGAGGGGTTGGCCACCCTTCCTTAGGCTTGATTACTAGCTTTATTCTCTTCCATTTTTATTTACTTTTTCTAGCTTTTCAAAATGATTTCAGCACTATTTTTTAGTTTTGGGGCTGTTTTAATTGTTTATTTAATTTATGCTTCGAATGCTATGCTTGTGGTGTTGTAAGTCCTCATGGATTTGGGTGTTTAGACCTTAGACACCAATCCATTTGAGTTGATAACCTTTCTTGCACTTTTTATTTTTATTTTTATATATAGCTTTCATACATGTTCACACCATTGTAATCACCTTTGCATAATCATCTCTGCAACCTTCCTCCATTATTTATTTATTTTGATTAAAGAGTTGTGTTTAACAAAAGGTTGTTGTTCAAGCACAAGAAAGAGACTTTCTATGCTTAATAGCTTAATCTCTTCGGAAGTTCATTACCAAAGCATTACATCTCTCTTATGCTAAGCATAATCTCTCGTTTGACACTTCTCTTTATTGCCGGTGCATTTACTTTTAAGAGACTAACTTTCTAGTTAGACCATTGGAAATCACCAAGGAAAGTGTCATTATAGCTTGTTATCAGGTTCAGATTTAGAGTCATTATCGCTCATTATGGGTTTGGTTAGTCATTATCGGTTTCTTTGAGTTTGACTAATCATTATTGCTTATTTTGGGTTTGACTTAGAATTAATTATCGCTTGTAAATGAGTTTGACTCTTCCTTTGTAATTTCCCCCATAGAAAAGGGCTTCACATGCTCATTTCTCAAGTTAAGTTAATGCTTGATACTCTTTATTGCTTTTGGACCTAGTGGACGTAATAATCACTTTTGGACAAAAAGGAATAAAAGATAAGAAATGGAAAGGTAATGTAAAAAAGGCTAATAAAATTGGAGTAAAAGAGGTTTAAAAAAAAAAAGGTAATAAAATTAAGTTAGGTTTAATCGGACGTTATGTTGAACCTATTGCATCTTGACTCATTACATACTCTTTAGTGATGTTCAATGATTCAAGAAGTGATGTCTACCCTTGAGGTAACTCCATGATAGGGAGGAGGTATTGTTGGTCTTTCATTTCATTTTATTGAGCTTTTATCCTATTGATTCTAAGATCATCACGCCACAAATGTGCGAATATTGATGATTTGTAAACCGAATCTACTCCTCCCTTGATCATCTTCATGATAGGGAAGGGAAGAGAGTATAAACATCTCCTAGAAACATTCTGTTTTTGCTCTATTTTAGTTCTGTTGCAGCAGGGTAGTCCCTCAAAACTGGTGGCCAGACGGCCACCTTTTTGTTCGGCCAACCACCTTCCAAGACCGGTATGCCACCTTTTTTTGGACAAGTAGTGGCATTTTTGTGGTCGAACATGGCAGAATCTGAGGTCAAAAAAATTATTTTCTGACTGCAAACAGAACAAAATCTGGCAGCAAATAGAGAGGTTTCTGGGAAGACATTATCGGCTGCACACATGTGGCTTCTCGCCTCCCATTCTATTTAATTAATGCTTTAATGTTAGTATGTTGTAATTAACTAGTTAACTTCATTTTAATTTGTAATAGCTAATTAATTTAGTTAATTTTGGTGTTGTAATATTTAGTTAATTAGGACATTCATTCGGACCCTCTTGTACGAGGGTTAACACTTGTAATATTGTGTATGTTTTCCAACCCCCATTCTTTCTCTCTTTTATTTACTTGCTTACAATGGTTACATGTAGTATCATATTTTGGTTTCATATCATTACCATGTGTAAATATCCATTTTGCATGCATCGGGTTCGGTTCATCATTCTAACATTATTGTCATTTCCTACTTACTTGAATACGTGTACTATCGCATGCTTTGAGTTAAGCCATATGTCATTTTAGTAAACTGAACCTAGTAGTTGCATTTTGTATGTGTTGCATTAGTCACTTGCATATTAGCGCATGCATTTTTCTAACTATGTTCTTCTATTTTGGCTTGCCTCAGTTAAGTACTAGGTGAGCGTTTTTGCTTTAGCATATTGCATGTATGTTTGTGTTTCCATATCAAGCATATTTACCATAAGGCTAAGTGCTTATTTTATATGCCTTTTTGAATGCCGGTGGATGAAGGCTAATTTGCTTAAATTGGAATGACGTGATTAATGTATATATGGACTTGCTTTTTCAAATGGCACATATGCAAAACCTTTTTCAAACAAACATGAAATCAAAGCATTTCAAAATGGGTGAAATAGTCTATACTTGTGTTCCTCACATAGTAAGATACCATAATAATTGGAACAAGAGCATATAATGTACATAAAAATCACATCATGATTAGTAGAGGCCAATTTTTGATCAGGTGAGTGGGGTGCTTAATTCATGACATTTCCCTCTTATACCTAAGTTCCTGAGCCGAGACACGTTGGTTATGACGGACAAGTGGCTTTTGGCACGAGTTACGGGTTTCCTAAATTTTCTAAAAATATTTAGCTAGCGACTCTGTAATTTGGCAATGTAGTCTATTTTTGGCATCTCTAGTGATAAATGGATTTTCTTAGATTTTCCAAATTTGGACTTTCATTTGTTTAATCTGTTTCACATTGGACTTGTGAAACCAGATTCAGAACCACAAGAGTCTGAACTATGGGGTTATCGTATCCGAGGAGGCTAAACCCCTCCGAGGAGCGCGAAAAGCAAGCTACAGTAAGTTAAGTAAACGTTTCTAGAATTCAGACAGGGCGGTAAATATACTATGACCTTCCAAGTAAGAGCCGAAATTCAAATACATACATAAATATAGATTTTGTATACTCAAAATAGTCCTACATTTGCCGGCTCCAAAAACAGCGGGCCGCGGACACCCCAAACCATGTTTTTCCACATTCGCTGACTCTAGAAACGGCGGGCTCGTGGATACGCAAAAACATTTTCCCACATTCGTCCGGCGATATGTGTAGACAGGGAAATTGGGCACCTTGACTCCCCACGCTGATACCAAATACAAGACACAACTTAAAACCACCTGACTCACTACCTGGACTCATAGACTATTTATCCCCTTTCAACTTTCCACCGTTGAAATCATCATTATAGTATGAAAGAAATTTAATAATGCATATGATGCATGAATTTGTAAATTCTCATTTTCCCCTAAAATGATTTCAATACACAACAATTCAATAGTTCATATGTCAACAATGAGAAGATTCTCCAATTCATAACCATCATCATCTCCAGTTTTGGTGTAAAAGTCTCAAAGTCTAACTTTTCAACATCAAAGTCAAGTAAATACACTTAATTTTAGGTTATAGAGGCCAATTGGGCAAAACCCCCTTTATACTCTTCCAAGCATTCATACACATTAGTATCACAACAATCCAATAATTCATATTTCAATCTCAAAGTCAAATAAACATGTCCAATTTCATGTTATAAAAATCAATTGCTCAAAACCCCTATTTATTAAACAAGTTTCAAAACTAGGGTTTGCAGAAAATTAGGGATTTTCTCTATTTTATGAATTAGAGACTAATTTCCATCATCAACAACACTAATCCTCAAAAATTAGACATACTTCATCCATAATCATGAATTGTTGCCCACATCCTGCCAAATCATTTATTAGCAAACACTATCCAAACATATATACATATATACGTATATATATCTACAAATGAGTAGCTAATGAAATTACCACATATGAATTCCACATTAAGGGTATAACAAATTAAGAACACCCCTACCTCACAAATAGAAGCTAAAGGGGTGAATCCAAGCAAAACCTCCACCAAGTTGCGAAACAATCGGTAAATATCTTGAACTTGACTTGCTTTTCAATTATCTTGGAGGATCATGGGTGAATCTAGAGCAAAATGCTAAGGAACCAAGTGATTTGGGGCTAGGGTTTCGAAATGGATGGGAGAGGAAGAGAGAGTTTGCGAAAAAGTGAAAAAGAAATGAGTTGATCGGCTTTTAAGTGAGTTGTCCCGAATAGACCGCTAGAGCAAACTTTTCTTCGCTCGAGTGACCAAGAAAAATTCTGAGAGACCGCTCGAGCGACACCTTCACTGCCTGAGCAGTAAACGCGAAGTCCTAGAAGTTTTGTAGAGATACAGTGAAAATAAAATCTACACTCGAGCGACCACTTCACCGCTTCTGCGGTCTTGCTTGCAAAATGGCAAACTACTGAGAGTTACAAATCTTCGCTCGAGCGATCAAATGATCGCTCGAGCGGTCCTCAAAACTCAACTGTCACATCTTAGGCCTCCAAATCTCTATTATTAATTTCTTATAAACTCTATTAAAATTTTTAAAAATTATGTGGCACTTAAGTTTCAAATTCACTCATCTCTGATCATTTCTATTTAAAATAAAAATTATTTTTTTAATAATTTTATAATATATGCTCTTAGAATAATAGTTATCCGAATACAAACTTATCAACAAAAAAAACAAACAAAAACAAAAACAAAAAGAAAAAGAGAGAGAGAGAGAGAGAGAGAGAGAGAGAGAGCTATCGCAAAATTCAAAAATATTTGAATTGAAAATCTATATAAAGATGATCTATATCTATCAACAAAATTCAAAATAAAGATAATTTAGATTTGAATTTGAATATATACTAAAGATAATCTATATTTATCTATCCAATTTTACATCTATCTCCTCCTATATAAACAGATATATTTTAATTGATTATAACCACAAACAAAACTATTATGTTGCTCTTTCTCTTTCTCCTTCTCCCTTTCTCTTTCTCTCTATATATAATTTTATATTGTTATAGGTATGGCTAAAAAGTTTCATACATTTGCATTCCCCATCTCTCTATATATAATTTTATATTGTTATAAATATGACTGAAACACTTCACACATTTGCCTTTTTTGTCTAAATTTTAATTTTACAAAACTTGACGGCTAGAGAGTTTTTGAATTTCTTTTTATTGCATCAATGTTGAATATTATGTACCAAAATTACAAAAAAAAAAAAAAGACAAAAATGTGTGAGAAAATTATTTGTGTGTATCATTCTCATAATGAATTTCCCACCAAACTAAAAAACTCTTTCCTATTTGAGAATTTCAAAGTAATTTAACTTGGCCATTGAGTATCTACTATATTCTTTTGCTTAAGGTTTTATCTTTCGATGATAGTTTGGTGACGGCTTCAAAAAAGTTATATTTTTTTATGTAATATTTAATTTTGCTCTTTTACATTTGATATCATTTAAAAAAAAAAAAAAGAAACTTGAACAATTGAGTCGTTTATTTTGTTTTGTTTTTGGGTTGGCAATAGAATATTATTTTTATCATAACAAAACATAGTTCTCAATTATATGATACTTATTGATGTTTCACTGTAATTGTTTTTGATTTATTTATTTGTTTAATTGAATTACTTTTTATGTTTTTAGTTATCAAAATCTCATCAAAAATAAATAATAAAAGACAATCAATGCGGATAATATTAAATCTAAAACCATAACACATCATATATTTTGCAATCCTATTTTTAAGTAATTCATTTTAAATCATATACACCCGTGCATCGCATGAGTTACCACTAGTTATTAGTATATATAAAATTATTCTTTGGGAGAGCAATGTGTTGATCTTACTATTTGATTTTTGAATCGAGATAATTATCCTATTTGATTTTTCGAAAGGATTCATTTTATCAATTAATTTTAAAATAGATTGAAGCTTACGATTTGATTTTGAAATCAAGTCTAATTTACTGTTTGATTTTGTAAACAGGTCAGCATAATTATCTAATTTGATTTAGAAAACTGATTGATATTATTAATTGATTTTTAAAACAAACTGACCGTCAATGTTTGATTTTGAAATTGAGATGATTTTACAATTTGATTTTGAAAGCTAATTAATTTTATCGATTAATTTTGAAAATAAGTTGATCTTGTCATTTGATTTAAAATCTTGTTAATTTGCCCTTTGATTAAAAAAAAAAAAAAAAATCTTGCCAACTATTTTTAAAATTTGGTTTGGAATGATCTAATAAATGCACTTTTTGACTTTTTATGAAATATGGGTTGGGTGTAGGTTGTGTTTGAAGTGATATGTTAGAGAGGTGATATGACTTAAATAAGATGATGTGACTTAAATAAGATAGTGACTTTTTGACTTTTTAGTTTTTTTAGATCACGCCAAACAATTAGTTTATTTTACCATTTGATTGTGAAAACAAGTTGATTTTAGGAGCAATTATATATCAGTGGAAATAGGAAAAAATATGTTTAAAAAAAGATGATAAAAGTATAAATATTAATAATTAAAACTATAAATTTTTTAATTTTTTTTTATTTCCACTGTTATATAATTCCCCCTGATTTTATCTATCGCTTTTGAAGACGTTTGATTTTACTATTTAATCTGTAGTGCTACTAAAGTCTTTTTTTTTTTTTTTTTTTGGCTAGAAAATCCTCCCACTTAAGGCAGCGCTCGTCGTAGAGATCACCAAAGTATCCTGTTGTCCGTTCTAAGTAAGAGACTATAACCTGAGAACTTATCCCAACCCTCCAAATCAAGTTCCACTTAAGTCAAAACACGCGCAGTGAGAGAGTATTAAACCCATACTAAGTGTTGTGGTAAGAACAACTTGAGATTTAATCTCCTAACCAACCGCGCTACACCCAAAAGATTGGCCCAAATTCTGATTCTGATATGACCTTAAAGTTTGAAAGAAATCCCCTTAAAATTAAGACTCTCCAAGGATTACGTGCCTTTTTTTCCCAATATTTCACATTTACATAGCAAGCATTTCACATTCGCACATAAGCAAGCATTCCAAACACCCCAAGAGATTAGGATTTCCTTGTCCTAGCTTTGAATAGATCTAGAGTTGCACTATTCAAACAAGTAGTATCATTACATCCTAGGCACTAGAAAGCATCCTGTCCAAATTTTGGCTGTTGCTAGAGCATCTGTACATATACTAGGTTAGTCTGGTTAAAAGGGGTACCTCAGGAAGACACTAATATATACCTACCCTACCCAACACCTATAAGTGAAGGGAGGGTCAAATAGTACGTTGGCATTAAGTTAAAGCATGAAATATCTGTTTCATGGCTCAAAAATCATCTATTCCCCCTTGAACTGTTCATACACTTACATCATTGTACAATTATATTCATCAAATAATAACAATAGTTCAATGGATAAAAGATAATACAAAATATAAGTGACCTAAGGTAAACATCTTCTCAAGGAGTGCCCTTGGATACACAAAAAAATGGATTATAGTCTCCATCACCAAAGAATAGCCTGAGGCTTCAGCACAAAACACATAAAAGAGCCTCTGTACTCCCGTCCAAAAATACATCCCGATGTTAATCACTTAGGTAACAAGTCCACATCATCCCCTGAAAAATTGTTAGTTTTGGGGTGAGCAATCGTCCAGTAGAAAATAACTTTACAAATTATATAATTAATTGAGATACATGTGATCATGCCATGCAAGAGATTAGAAAAACCCTTGTTGATTCCTTTATAAAACCATAATAGCAAACTAAGAAATGTCAATAACAAATTCTTGTCCAAAACATGGGGTATAAATACGCTATGACAGCCCGATACAAGAGTTGTATGCCACAATTACATATATATATAGAAAATAATCCTACATTTACCGACTCCAGAAATGATAGGGCATTGTGCACCCAAGACCTTAGTCTTCCACATTTGCCGACTCCACAAACGGTGGGCTTGTGGGCACCCAAAATCATGTTTTCCACATTCGCTGACTCTAAAAACGGCAAGCTTGTGGGCACCCTAAAACCTTTGTTACATTCGTCCGGCGATATACAAAGACATGGCAACTGGGCACCTTGACTCCCCACAAGGGTACCAATTACAACACGCAACTCACCAAGACCCGACTCGCAACCTGGACTCATACTTTATTTATCCCCTTTGACATTTCTTCGAACATCCATAACATTGCAAAGTTACATGAGAAAATTTTAATGCATATGATGCATGAGTTTTCAAACCCAATTTTCCTAAGATTTGTTAAATTCACAACATCATAAGAGCAACAATGTTATTCAATCCACCATTCCCAAATTTCACACATATCCATTTAGATATGCATATATCCAAGATAACGTCAAAAAATCATATTCATCATCATTGTCACACATTTTCTATAATAACTCCAACCCTTAATCTGTTATTAATTCATAATTAAGAATATTAACTAAGAGGTTAAGATGAATTCATGGATTAATTGTATTTTGTATGTGATTTTAATGCCTATTTGTTCATTGTAGAAATATCTATTGTAATTTCTACTATAATCTGAAATTGAAGATTGTGGAAGTATCAGAAATCAAAAACTAACTCGATAGGAACCAACGAAGGTTTTGTAGCCTTCATTACCAGATGGAAGGCCAAGGCAACAATGATGACTAACAAACCATCAGAGAAAGATCAAATCCACATGGTAGTGAGAAATCTGCATGGAAAAATGTTGCAAAAAATGATAGTCCTTCTACTTTTCACTTTCAAAAAGCTGCATGAAATGGGAATTCAGATAGAGGATGCCATCAAGCATGGAATTATAGTGGATGACAAGGAACCAGTATGGAAGACCTTTGGCCGCAATCCAAACACTGCCACACTACAACAAAAAACACCAACGGCGACTAAAATTTTGCTTTTCGTCGCTGAAAGTTCAACAAATGGCGACTAAAATGGATTTCGTCGCCAAAAATGATGCCTTTTGCCGACTAAACGACTTTAGTCGCCGAATAGATGATCTTTAGCGACTAAAAGTTGGTTTGGTCGCCGAATATAGTGGTTTTCGCGACTACGAAAATTTTAGTAGCTAAAAGGCACTGTTTTTAGCGACTAAAAGCATTTAGTAGCCAAAACCCGTGCTTTTGGCGACTAAAAAATATGTTAGTCGCCGAATGGTGGTGTATTGGGGCGGAAATGAAGGGTTTTAGCGACAAAGCAGCATTTAGTAGCCAAAACCCGTGCTTTTGGCGACTAAAAACTATGTTAGTCGCCGAATGGTGGTGTTTTACCGACTAAAAAATATGTTAGTCGCCGAATGGTGGTGTATTGGGCCGGAAATGAAGGGTTTTAGCGACAAAGCAGCATTTAGTAGCCAAAACCCGTGCTTTTGGCGACTAAAATTCAAATTTAGTCGCCAAAAGTGGTCTCAAATTTTTTTTTTAATAAATACTTTATTTTTTACATTAAATACATTAAAATAAAAATAATTATTTATATATAGGGTTTGTACTAATACCGGCACATTTAGTATATAAATAATATATGTTGCATTAATAATCGCGTGAAGTTGGAGTGGCATAGTGGGGGAGAGAGTGTTACTAAAAAGTTGACAAAGTTGGGAAGTTTGTGGTCACACGTTCAAGACTTGGCAGCAGCGCGCGGAAGCAATTTTTTTTTTTTTCTGAAAAGACTTTCAGCGACTAAAGTCATTAGTCGCCAAAGGTATAAATAATAAAATAAAATTAACTATCGGCGACGAACCCTTTAGTCGGCAAAGGTATAATTCCCAAAACAGAAATTGACTATTGGCGACAAAATTTGTAGTCGCTGAAGACCTGTCTTTTGGCGACTAACAGTTTTTTAGTCGCCAAAGGCATCCGCGACTATGAATTGGCGACAACGTTGGCGACTAAATTTTTTAGTCGGGGAAAGTGCATTTTCGAGATTTGGCGACCAAAAATAGGACCTTTGGCGACTAAAAATTTCGTCGCCAAAGGTGTTTTTTTTTGTAGTGCCACCAGTGGTAGCATGGCTCAGAAGCCTTCTAAGGTCAACTCAGTCACTATGATTTCTCAAATCATTAAAGCTCTCAATTGCTTATCAGAAATAAAATTCCAACCAATTAAATTACGTATACAAATTAGGCACATCACAAGCAAATTAAATTCAGAATAATCATAAATCTCACATAACTTAATTAATTTATATAATTTGAATGAGGGCTTAATTAAATCATATGTAATTTCACTAAACAGAATCAAATATTTAATTAATTCCCCATAAGGCTTTATATATGAAATTAAACTGATTCAACTTATCAATTAATAAACTCATATACGAATCAGACATAGTCAAACACATATTACACATACTCAAATTAGGCACAGAATATGCTAATAAATTCCATAATCAAATACAATCCAAAATCCCATAATTAAATAAATGTAAATGATGTGTACGGTGCAGTTATCATAGCCTCTCACCCATAGAAAGTTTGGTCCTCTAAACTTATAACACTTGTATCGAAAACAAATAAAATATCTTTAGTTCATATCATTCTCTATTTTCCAAGTAGCTACTTTTCTATTCAGCTTTCATTATAGGAGTTCGGCTCATTTCTCAGCCATTTGACAATTGGCAACTCAATTGGTGATTCATCACAGTTTATATCGTCATCAAAAACTATCCCGAAGTATTCAATAATATAAAGTGGATCCCAACATAAATCTTGTAGCATGAAACATAAAATACAGTAACTAAAGCAATCATTCACATAACTCATACAATTTTCTTCAAGTATAATTCACATATTCCCAACTAGTCAAAGATTAATCTAAAATGATGTTCATGATTCTCCTTACTTTTCAAATACATTAAAATAAATTAAATCAACACACATTAATAACGAATTCAAGTTCTTAGTCTATTAATTCCCCTAACAATAATATTCCTGACGTTAGTTCCTATGCAATTTATAAGCCTTCATTCACAACCTTGAATAAGGTGGAAAACCATTTCATTATTTCCAAAAGAAAGGTCATTTAGTCCCGGAAGTCAAAATCATTTTGCTTAGGCATATGAGTATTGTTTACATAATATATACAAAGTTCATTCGTTCTCCAAAATTATGTCATGGTTGTTCATGTCAAAAGGTATTAAGTTATATATATTGTAGCATCCCCAAATAAAATTTCATATGTTAATCTGTAACAAAAATTCCTAGATGGTAAAGAAATATTATTATTTAATAACGGTCTCAGTTTATATAGGCATCTTGCTCACAAATAGTAAAGGTAATTCGAAACAAAAACATATCTTACAAAAATTCGTTGAATCTTTTCAAAGGTAACAGATAATGGGTTGCACCCAAATAACATTAGACAGACTCATAGATCACAACAAAACTTAACAGAATAAAGCTTGACAAAACGATCTTAATGGATCAAAATCATACAGAATGTCCCCATTGGGATCGAAGCCATATAGAACGTTCACATTTTGCCGAGATCATACAGAACATCCACATCGGAACAAAAGTATACAGAACGTCCATAAAGGTACGAAACCATACAAAACGCTCATACATGATCGGAGCCATACAGAACGATCATCAAAGATCAGTATCATACAGAACGTTTATAACGAATTGGAAATATATGCAGAACATCTATGACAAACCGAAGAACATCCATATCGGATTGGAGATTTTATGAAATCTGTGTATCTAATAATCTTAGCAATCATGGGTCAAATTCAAATGTCAAAATAAATGGATCCAAATTTATCAATCATCAAACAAAACAATTACACATAGAAGCACACATTCAATTTCGGAATTAAGATCCTATTCATATACTTAACATATTCCTAAAGATCTCTTCATTTAATATTTGGGCTGCGTACTAACCTTTGAACTAACTGAATAACTAAAGATATCTTCATATCTTTGGATGATCCTTCAATTGATGTCCCATTTCTTCACATCTAAAACATGCACTAGTAAGCCGATAACACAACTTCCTATGAGGCTTGAAACATATAGAACATATTGGGGCAGATCCACTCTCTTTATGACCTTGCTTAGACTTACTTGCCTCTCCTACCACAAAATTCTTAAACATATCCTTTGGTTCCCTCTTTGATTTCACACTTAACTTTTTCTTTTGGTCTTGGAGTTTATCATAGCATGATCGCATAGCTTTCATCATATTTTCTAGCACTTCCTCTACTTTATCTAACCATTCTAACAAGGATTCAACTTTTACTTCATTCTTACTTTTCACCATCTTTTCCTAAAGACACCAGACAAAGGTTAGTAACCCTTAGGGTAATACAGACTGACCAGAATATAACATAGAATATAGAACACAGAAGATATATAATTAAACATATCACATACAATCATACAAGGACATAGGTAGGGTAGCCTTTTTATTCCCATGGAATTTATCTAGAATTTCTGATTCAAAACCATGTCGGCTGAATGTGATTCCAATCGAACTTTGAAGGTCATTTAACAAAGGTATGAGACTCTAAGGTTTGTCATTTCTCACAATAGGTCCCTCGCCAAATCATCATACCGTCTTACATACCAAACACATATATTATCTTCCTACCATCATAATTTCATACACCTCATTTGATAATCAAACACTTCAACTTTTTCCAACTTTCCCACAATCTAGTATTCATATAACCAATATGACTTCCATAAAAAAGTCTTATCCCTTGCAATATCAAATTCTCACAATACTTCTCAACTCTTAAGTCTCAATACTAAACTTATATTACATCTAAACATGTCATATACTTGAGCACAAACACATGAATGTTGTGAATGCATTCCTAAAATGCCATTGTACAAATCCTTAATACACAAATGGACAAGTGTGTAAGGAAATAACGCGTGCATTGAAACCACTCTATCACGACCCCAACCCTCCCCTAGAGGTTTGGATCATGACCGGCCAATAATCATAGATTACCTACAACCTCTAAACCAAAATACAAAATATTTATTAAGTATTGGGGCCTGAAACGGAAGCTAAACATAAATAACTTTGTCCATTAAGCTATGCATACATGACATGAATAGAAATACACAAAAGATTTCATCACATACATATAATTTATACATATAATTATCTTATACATTCCAATATCATACATATAACATAATAAAACTTGACAGTACTAAGCTTAACCAAAAGCAAAAGCTGAGGCCTCAACATGGAAGCACATCTTCAGGTGGCTTGGCAAAATGGTTGACTCCAAGACAAACTCTAACGCTGAACTTCCAGATGCTCACCTATATATATATAGGGAAAATGGGTGAGCTAGAAGCCCAATAAGTAACATCAATATAAAAGGTTATTGAATGAGTTGCAGATTTATAAAAACACTTATCATGATCAAAATATTGTTTAGAAATATATCTTATACAAAGTTTATTAAACCTTTCAAAGCTAAACATAACGTTATTCAGAGGCATATTATTCACAAACTTATCAGAGCTTTCGAAGAGTATCAAATGATGAGGTACTTCTCAATGGCATTTAACAAAGTAGACAACACAGAACGGATAGAGCAAAACAGACAGAACCGAACATACCTTGACAGAATGACCTTTGGTCCAATGCATGATAGAACGATCACTGGTCCAATATATATAGATAACAGCTGTACGAAAATAATGCGTTAACCTTTGGTCCAACATATAATAGGTTTTGCAGATATAATGGATAGCAGACATAGCAGACAGACATAACTAATATAACAGATGATAGATATGGAAGAACAACCTATGGTCCAGCTTAAGTATCATTATGAAGAATTCATTATTGGTTATACAACAATTGGGGAACGTATACATAACGGAAGTTTTTGAAAACCAAAGCATATCTTTGTAGAAAGGAATCTCATTCATTCTTAGCATATTTTAGCATTTCAAAAGTACTTATTCAGAAAACTCATCATATTGGAACATTTCATAAACAAAATATAAATTTCATTAAACATCGTATAACATAGCCATTTCAAAATCATTTATACAAAAATATCTGTCACGACCCGAACCTGCCCCTATAGATTAAGGTCATAATTGGCCAGTAATCATGAGATTACCTATGGCCTCAAACTTGATTAAACATGTTTCAATAGAAATAAAGGGGCCCAAACGGAAGCAGACTTAAAAATTTTATCCAATGAGCTTTGCTTATATGGCAAAGCAATATTATTCCAAAAACATTTCATAATAACTCACACTTATAGGAATATTTAACATTTTGTACATCTAGGAACTTCTAACATATAGCCAGCCAAGCAAAAGTTTATATACATGGGTGATCCAACGTATTTACCAAAGTAGCATAAAGTAAACAAAAGGACAAAAACAAAGTCTCATGTGTGAGACATTCGAGCTGACTCCACAAAACTTGACTCCCTCTCACATTCTTCACTGAGGCTGGGTTTGGACATCTCTTTGCTCACCTACATACATACAAATGAGGGTGAGAGAAAGCCCAGTGAATAATATCAAAATAAAGAAATTACATGAATGAAATTTGTGACAGACATATCAAACGGTCTTAGACCCATTCATGTTTCTATCTAATAAATCAAATGGCCTCAAGCCCAATTCATTCTTATCAAACGGCCTTTGGCCCAACTCGTCCATGTCAAACAACCTTTGGCCCAATTATTCATGTCAAACGGCCTTTGGCACAATCATTCATGTCATCATGTCAAACGGCCTTGGGCCCAATTCATTCATGTCAAACGGCCTTTGGCCCAATCATTTACGTCATCATGTTCTTCACAGAGTCTTATACAAAATTAGGCATATAGAATACTCATTCGTAATTCAATAAACAAACCCATGAAGCTTGTACAGAAGTAGCATTTGGAAAGTAACATACTTGAAAATATCTTTACTAGGATATTACTGTGACAACCCTCACTACTGTTTACTGATGATACCACTGATTAGTGCTAATCTATGATTAAGCATGTTAAGTGACTAATTGACTGAAATTCTGACTAATTGATTGAAGTGTATTAGTTTAAATGCATTTCTATCTGTTTGACTGTTAATTGATCTGTTCATGTTTTAAGTTTGAACTGTAAATTGAAGGCCTTATCGGCGGCCGAATCTGAAATCGATTAATGTTTTATGCTAATCAGAATTTATGTGATTTTATGGTAGATTTGATTGAAATTTGATTTGGTACGATTACATTGGATTAATTAGTGCTAAATTACATTAGTTGCTTTAATTACCAAAATGCCATCTAGTGGGCCACTTTTCTTCACATTTTGAGGCTTGAATTACACTTGATCACACAACATTTCTTCAGCCCTTTTCTTGAGCCTAAACCGTGTGAGAGGAAGAGTGAGGGAAATTGGTTCCAACTAAGAATTCTTGCTTGAAATTGGAAGAATTGTAGAAGAATTGCATATTTGAGCTTCCATTCTTGAAATTGAGGACCTAAGGTAGAGAATTCATCTTCTCCATTGTGAATTTGAGTTACTTCTTGCATGGTTCTTGCTGAATTAGAGTTTAGAGTCAAGAGTTGGTTTAAAATGTTGAATTGAGTGGTAATCCATGCATGCATGTTTACATTGTTGAGTTTTGAGTTGTTTTCTTAGAATCTTCACATACATGTCCATATCTTGATTATGGTCCATGAATTCATCATGTTTTTGGAAGTTTAGACTCATTTGTTCTTGTAGTAGAAGCTTTGAAGTTGATTAAATTCATGCATGTTGCATGTACATCATGTTCTTGAAGTTTTGTTTGGAAATGGGTTCAATTGAACTACCTTTGGGCTTTGATTGTGCAAATTGATCTTTGAAACATGTCATATTATGAGTTTTAAAGTGTTTTACAGAAAATTAGCCCAAAAGGATCGAATTTGATGCTTTAAATGTTGAATTTCATGCTTGGAGACAAATCTGGAAATTCCAAATTTTGGATCCACGCTCGAGCGGGGAACTCCATGCTCGAGCGTACACTTTGAGTTCATGCAGTCCACTCGAGTGGGGAAAGTAACGCTCGAGCGTGAAATGCGTGTATCCAGTACTTTGTTTGTGTTTGCAGTCCACTCGAGCGGGGAAATGCACGCTCGAGCGAGGACTTGTGTCTCACGCTCGAGCGGGAGTCAAGCACCCGTCGAGCGTGAATTTCATGCATCCAGTACTTTTGCAGTCCGCTCAAGCGAGGAAAGTCATGCTCGAGCGTAGCTCTTTTGTCTGCATGTCCGCTCGAGCGGAGAAAGCCACGCTCAAGCGGGACCCCTGTTTCAGCAAAAATTTGAAAAGTGTTTTAAAGTGCATCTTTGCATCCTCATTCCATCCTAGGCATTTGTCATGAACCAAACCCGCCCCTATGGGTTAATGTCACGACCCAAACCCGGCCCTATGGGTTTAGCACCGTAACCGGCCAGTAATCCGAGATTACCGAAGGCCTGCTTAACAGTAGTACAGTAGAACAGAGTTCAGGGCCTGGCGGAAGCCAATACAGTAAATAAATAATGTCCATTGAGCTGTGACAGTCTGTATGCCAAAAAGATTTTTCATGCATTCACACATGTAGAACAGTACAGTCTATACAAAATTTACAGTCACACAGTACAGGGACCTAATCCCTTAATAACAGTACAGTTAGAAGCTGACAGTCTATACAGTAAACCAAAACAGTATGGAGACAGACGGGGGAAAAACAAAGCACCCCAAAGCCATAGCATGGCAACTCGGAACCTCGCAGTGAGGCACAAAGGCTGGCTTGACAAAACTGGAGTCTAACCCACGCTCCTAGCTCCGATCTGGTGGCTGAGCACCTACATATATACATAAACAGTGAGCTAAAGCCCAGTGAATAACATAATGCGTAAAGAGGTTAAGAATGAAATGTCCTTACAGTAATGAAAACAGTTCATTAAACAGTATTTCAGTCTTTCAGTCAGAACAGTTATTCAGTCATATGTGGTACACCCATTAGCATAGTAGTAAACAATAGGTCTTAAAGACCGAACAGTAATGATGGCCATCAGTTAGTAAACAGTAGTGGTTCTACAAGGGAACCGACAGAGATCTCTGTAACAGTAACAGTAAACAGTAGGTGCTAAGGATGCCACAGTACAGTTCGGAAATAAAGGACATGCATTCATTCAGTAAATAATACCAGTTCAGTAAACAGTTCAGTTCAGTATTCGAAAGATAATCATTTTGAACATATCTTTACACAATTGTTACTCACAGAGTTTGGGCTACAGTATGCTAGAGCGTGTCTCCTCAGTCGCCAACCCTACACAGTCCACAGGTTGAACACACACTAAGCTACACAGTTGGGAAATATCATAACTTAATCCCTAATTTGCCTGGGTGTGTTCTACATCTATATCCTCATTAAGATGCCTTAAACTAGGCCTAAGAATGCCTAGAATGGGATGAGGATGCAAAAATACACTTACAAAACATTTTGCAAAGTTTGCTGAAAATAGGAGCCTCGCTCGAGCGAGCTTTCAAAATCAAAGGCTTTGTTCGAGCGAGAAATCCTTCGCTCGAGCGGTCTGTCGAACAGTAAAAATACTGGATGCTGTGATTTTACGCGCGATGGTCGCTCGATGCTCGCCCGAGCGGAGCCCTGGACAAAGGTGCTCGCTCGAGCGAGGAATCCTTCGCTCGAGCGAGGAAGCCAAATCTGGAATTTCCAGATTTTCCTCCCAAGCTCAAACCAAGCATTCTACCACTCCAAACTAGACCTCTTACGCCCAAATTCTGGAAAACATATCTAAATTCAATGTATAACAATTTTCAAAGCTCAATTTATGAATTCAAGCCCCAAAGGTGAGTCAATTAAAACCATATTTCAAACCCATTTTTTCATAAACATGGAGACATGCAAACATGCATGAAATCCAACCATTTTAAAGCTCCAATTTGATGCTCTAGTGAGCTAATCATACCAAAAACAACTTGAAACATGGACTTAAGCTTAAACATGAGCATGCATGTACAATTCTACCATGAATTCAACTCAAAACTCATCCTTTCAAACATGCATGCATGAATTCTAACATAATTCACCATGTATGAGCTACAACATGACTTAATTCTAAAATGAAGCATGAATCATGCAAGAATTAGTCCTATGACAACAACAAGAAGATGAATGTCCTACCTTAGTCTTGTATTCAAGGTTTAAGAGCTCAATTTTGCCAATTCTCTAACAATACTTCAATTCTTCAAGCCCATTCACAAGATGAGTTCAATTCTCTCTTAACTCTCCCTCTCCCTAACTTTGGTCGACTATAGGCACAAAAAGAGCTGAGGAAAAAAAACAAATGTTTTGTTTCTCTAAGTGTGTTGCCTAAGTGGCCCACTAAGGATGGCAAAAGTGTAATTTCGACAAACTCTTTAATTGGCTTTATTTAATCTAGTTTAATCATTCCTAATCACATTCTAGATAAATATACCATTAAATCACATAAATCCCAATGGTTCCAAGACATCAATCTATTTTCGATTCGGCCGCCGATAAGGCCTTCAATTTGCAGTTTAAACATAAAAACACGAACAGATAATCAATTAATCGAAAAGATAAAAATGCAATACAATAGATATGCTCAGTCAATTCAGTTCCAGTTTTCAATCAGTCCATTCAGTACTTCAATTGGTTCAATTATCAGTCATAAGCAGTCCAGTTTAGCAGTAATCAGTAGGTAATTCAGTAATTTTTCGGTAAACAGTATGGGGTTGTTACAGTTAAAGACATAACCGGCCAGTAATCCCGAGATTACCTACGGCCTCAAACCAAAACAGACATAAATCGTCAGAGTAAAGGGGCCAAACGGAAGCAAAATTTAAATCTTTGTCCATAGAGCCGTGCTTATATGCACATCGAACAAACCATACACATATAAGTTAATAACCCACAACAAAATACAGTACCATAAAGTCCTTTACAGACAGGATCATCCAAACTGAGTCAACCCATAACAAAACTATATATAGATATACACAAAGTCCTTGCCAACAAGACAAAATATAAATTCATAACAAAATGGCAAGGATGGGTCTTGTGCATGAGACACAAGGGCTAACTCTCCAAAACTCATGTGGTTCCTGGCAGACTTCACTGGGGCTGGGTTTGGACTTCTCTTGGCTCACCTACAAACACATGAATGAGCGTGAGCGATAGTCCAGTGAATAATGTCAAATCAAATACAGAAGTTACATGACAATGTAGAACAACATGTTCCAAACAGCCTTCGGCCCAATCCATATTTCTATTTAACAGATATATAACTATACGAAATTCAAATCAAGTGACTGTAGTTCCAAACATTCTGGCCTTTGGCCCATTTAGATTTCCATTCATGTCAAAACGGCCTTCGGCCCATTCATTTATGTCAAAACGGCCTTCGGCCCATTCATTTCTGTCAAAATGGCCTTCAGCCTATTCGTTTATGTCAAAACGGCCTTCGGCCTATGCATTCGTGTCAAAACGGCCTTCGGCCCACTCATTCATGTCAAAACGACCTTAGGTCCATTCATTTTTATCAAAACGACCTTTGGTCATTCATTTCTGTCAAAACGACATTCGGTCCTCTCATTTCTATCAAAACGACCTTTGGTCCATTCGTTTACGTCAAAACGGCCTTTGGCCCATACATTCGTGTCAAAACGACCTTAGGTCCATTTATTTCTATCAAAATGACCTTAGGTCCATTTATTCATATCGAAACGACCTTCGGTCCATTCATTCGTTCATGTCAGACTTTTGTCCACAATCCCAATTAGCAACTCATAAAGCTTATAAGGGAATAAACAGTTGGACATTGCTAAGCTTTCAAATATTGATATTACTCACAGTGATCGGCTTGTGGATTCGCCCTGGAGCTTGACCCTACACATTCCATGAACACAAAAGGGTCATTAACAATTCATTCCGTTCCTTAATTCACATATTCCTCTTTAGGCTTTATTCTTATCTCATTAACTCATTTACAATGCTTAACATATGCCTAAGAATGATTACAAGTGAAAGAGAACGGAAAACGAAACACAGAACGCATGAACAAAATTTCAGAAAACAGGGTCCCCGCTCGAGCGTGGACTTCCCCGCTCGAGCGGACCCAAGAGGCCTGCAAAAGTACTGGTTACCTCAAAATTACGCTCGAGCGTGAATTAGGGAGCTCGAGCGGAAGGCCTGTCTACAAAACTCCCCGCTCGAGCATGAAATATCCCGCTCGAGCGAACATCTAACTCTGCAAAAAGTGCTGGGAGCACGAAATTTATGCTCGAGCAGAGTTTCTCCCGCTCGAGCAGACCTCAAAATTCTGGAAAACCCAGAATGTGTTCTTGAGCTCAAATTCGATTTTCAACCAACAAATCATGCATGTTATGGCTCAATTCTCAAATATAAGTATACTAATATGATGTAAACCCCAAATCTCAATCCAATGGAGCTCAATTCACAATTAATTCACATGCATGCCCCAATCTCCCATTAAACTCATTCTAACATAATAAATTCATACATTCAAGCTCATATCTTCATAAATTGTACATGCATGTGATGAATTAGCCACATTCTGAATTTAGACAATACAAATGGTGATCAAAACATGAGTTTCAACCAAAACTCTACTTGTATCATGTATTTCAAGCTTATACATGCTATTTCAACACAATTTCTTACATGAATGCATATGCCAAGCTTTAATTCAACAAACCAACCCAAGTTCATTCCAATCTTACTCTTGATCACCCAATTAGCTTGAACACACAAAATTACAAACTATAATCCAAGAATTACTCACCTAGAAGCTTTGATTCTCACAATGTATAACAATTCTTGGATTATCTTCAAGGTTCCCAAGCTTTAAGCTACAATTTGCACAATTCTCTCCTCTCTCCCTCTCTACAGCCGACTCTCCTCTAATTTGAGTCCCAAATCAGTCAAATAAGCAAGCACGGAGAATAGAGGGTGTAGTGCCCTTACCCAACAAAACCCACTATTGGCATTATAATAATAATAAGGTAATGGGGCACTAATTAATCATTTTGAATCTAATTATTTTGATCCGAATCAATTTCCAATTAAATTTCACCGTAGGTTCTAAAAATTATGCCAATCACAACGGCGTAATCGATTTCGGGTTCTGTGGCTGATAAGGCCTCCAATTTAATTTTCAAAGCAGATTATTCAAACAGATATTCCTACGGTGAACAGATAGAATTTCAAAATCACATATATTCACAAAACGGCACATAAAATCGTGCTAAACACATAATCATACTCAAATTAAGGACCAATTAGCATACTACGGAACAGGGGTATCACAGCATTCCTAGGCCTAGTTTAAGGCATCTTAATGAGGATAATGCTATAGAACCACACCGAGTCAAGATAGGGACTAAGTTATTGTTTCCTAAACGTGCAACTTAGTGTGTGTTCATCCTATAACTGTGTAGGGTTGGCATCCGAGGAAGCTCACTAGCCTATCTGTAGCCCAAAACTCTGTGAGTAACTGTGAGTAACAATGTTGTAAAGATAGATTCAATCATGAATATTTTCTGAATGATCAACTGTACTGTTTTCTGAAATGATATTTCTTACTGAATGAATGCTTGTCCTATTTGCGAACTGTATTCGTGGCATCCATAGCAATTTACTATTACTGTACTGTATGCTCCTGTCACAGAGATCTCTATCGGTTCCCATGTTGGAACTACTACTGTTTATTGATATGATGGCCATCAACTGACTGTTCGGTCTGTTAAGACCTACTGTACTGTTTTGCTACGGGATATACCACTTATGACTGCTATGATCGAATAACTAATATACTGTTCAAATGACTGTTTTAAATACTGAAAGGACATTCATTCTTAACCTCTTTACGCATATGTTATTCACTGGGCTTTAACTCACCATTTATAAATATATGTAGCACCGGATCGGAGCTAGGAGCGTTGGGTTTAACTTCCTTTTTGTCAAGCCAACCACTGTGCCTCACTGAGAGGTTCCAAGTCCTTCAAGCTAGGGCTGCTTGGGGTGTTTTAGATTTCCCCCTTTCTGTTTCTGTTTTGTATATACTGCTTGAGACTGGCACCGTACTATTATGGTAGGGATTTGGTCCCTAACCTGAATGTCTGTATAAGTTGTATATATATATACTGTTCTGGTTATGATGTGAATATGTTATGAAAAGGTCTTTTTGCATACAGACTGTCACAGCTCATTAGACATCTTTTATTACTGTTTTGGCTTCCGCCAGCCCCTGTACTCTGTATTACTATTATTACTGTTAAGCAGGCCTTCGGTAATCACAGATTACTGGCCGGTTACGGTGCTAAACCCACAGGGGCAGGTTTGGGTCGTGACAGAGTGGTATCAGAGCGATACTAAACCACAAGTTATACCGCACACACGTGTCCAAATGAGCTATAGGATGTCCTAGAAAAGTAATTAGGGCATTACATGAGCATAAGAAAGTGTGTGGCCATGACATGAATATATGTGCTAATGTGTTAATATGTTAAGTATGCAACTGCCTATGTTTATAATTGCCATAATTGTCTATAGTGAAATGGAGAATGCAAGAACTACTGATTAAACTGAATCATCTGACGCCAGAATGGCAAGGCTAGAAAGAACAGTTGAACTGCTAACTAAGGCCTTAAGGCAACAACAGAACCAACAGCCCCCACCTCCTCGGGTACAGCCGGGACCGAATGTGAATGATGACATAATTGCTCTAACACAGAAGTTTAGTAAAATGAAAGGGCCATCATTCCAAGGAGGCCTTGAACCACTAAAGGCCGAAGCCTGGGTTCTTGAAACAGAGAAATTGTTTGAAGTCTTTCTGTGTTCTGAAGCACACAAAGTGCTACTGGCTACCTTCACCTTACAAGAAGAGGCCATAAGGTGGTGGATGCTGGTCTGCGACACCAATACTGCCATGGATTGGGCTCAGTTTAAGGGAGCCTTCTTTGAGAAATACTTCCCTCAGTGTGTCAGGGACCGAAAAGTGACTAAATTTGAACAACTGAAACAAGGCACTATGTCCGTAGCAGAGTATGAATCAAAATTCACTGAACTCGCCAGATATGCACCACACATGGTAGATACCGACTACAAAAAGGCCAGGAAGTTTGAAGGTGGCCTTAATGTTGAAATCCTTGACAGAATCAATGTTCTGAAGTTACTGAAATACGTGGATGTTCTTGACCGAGCAATAATGGCTGAGTTGAACATCGAGGCACTGAAACAGACTGAAACACCAGCGACTGAATGGCGCGGTAAGAGACGGGGTTTTAAATTTAAGAAAGGCTAGAACAGCCCCTTGAACAAAAAGCAAAATATGGGGTCAACAACCAGTTCCAGTCAGGGAAATAGTTCCATACCGCCCTGTTCTGAATGTGGTAAGAAATATAAAGGGGTTTTTTTATAAAATTTCAGGTGCTTGTTACAGGTGTGGCAAGGTGGGCCACATGGTCAAAGATTGCCCTTTTGCTCCTCAGGGCAATAGTAAAGCTGTAGCCAATGCTGCAGCATCGACTATTGCACCAAAACCTAATCCCAAAGCTACTGGAAAAGAGCCTATAAGGCAAGGCCGAGTGTTCGCACTCATACCGGGAGATGTACAGAATATCGAGACCGTTGTGTCAGGTATACTCTTAATCTGTACTCAAAATGCTTATGTTCTGATTGATTCGGGGTCTACACATTCATATGTATCGCATACTTTTTCGCGAAAATTAAATAGACCACTGGAACCTATGAACTATCTGTTAGCTGTATCTTCACCTGTTGGAGGATCCATGACATGTGCTTATATGTACCCTACATGTGAAATTATTGTTGGGGATGTTCATTTGTATATTGATTTACTGCCTCTGAATATTGATCACTTTGATGTGATATTGGGAATGGACTGGTTAACAAAATATCATGCTACCATAGATTATGTAACAAAACAAGTTATTTTCCGTCCACTTGGACTGCCTGAATTTGTGTTTAACGGAGTCGGAGTAGTATCTCCCCCATATCTGATTTCATCCATGAAAGCCTTTAAACTGATTAAAAAGGGGTGTAAAAGGTATCTGTGCTGTGTATTGACTGTACCTACTAATGCTAAAGCTGATGTGAACTGTATTCCTATAGTCAGAGAATTCCCAGATGTTTTTCCAGACGATTTGCCAGGGGATCTGATTGATAGGGAGATTGAATTCACCATTGATGTGATTCCGGGTATACAACCAGTATCTAAAGCTCCTTACAGAATGGCACTGACTGAATTGAAAGAGTTGAAAGTTCAGCTGCAAGAACTGTTAGATAATAAGTTCATCAGGCCCAGTACTTCACTGTGGGGCGCGTCGGTCTTGTTTGTGAAAAAGAAAGACGGCTCATTGAGACTCTGCATTGACTACCGTGAACTGAACAAGGTAGCAGTGAAAAATAAATATCCATTGCCTCGTATTGATGATCTATTTGACCAGCTACAGGGTGCCCAAGTGTTCTCCAAAATTGACCTTAGATCTGGATACCACCAGTTGAAAGTCAAGACAGGGGACATTGAAAAAACTGCCTTTCGAACGAGGTACAGATATTACGAATTCTTAGTTATGCCTTTCGGAGTTACCAATGCACCTGCTGCATTTATGGATCTTATAAACAGAATTTTCAAACCATTCCTAGATGAATTTGTAGTTGTTTTCATAGATGACATTTTGATTTATTCCAAAAGCATGGAAGAACATGAACATCATTTGAGAATTGCCTTGCAGACCCTAAGAGAACAGAAACTGTATGCTAAATTGATAAAATGTGAATTTTGGCTTGATAATGTAATGTTTTTGGGGCATGTGATCAGTAAAGATGGTATTACAGTTGACCTGCAGAAAATTGAAGCAGTAGTGAATTAGCCCAGACCATCTAATGTTACTGAAGTCCGAAGTTTTCTAAGCTTAGCCGGGTATTACAGAAGGTTTGTCAAGGACTTTTCCAAGATTGCCTTACCATTGACTCAGTTGACTCAAAAGGGGGTATCATTTGACTGGACCGATCAGAGAGAATCAGCCTTTCAAGAGTTAAAGACTCGACTTGTGACTGCACCGATTTTTACCCTACCCTCAGGTACGGATGGTTATACTATATTTAGTGATGCTTCTTATAAGGGTTTGGGATGTGTTTTAATGCAGAATGGTAAAGTTATTGCGTATGCTTCCCGACAACTGAGACCGTATGAAAAGAACTACCCGACCCATGACTTGGAACTTGCTGCAGCAGTGTTTGCACTGAAAATCTAGCATCACTACCTTTATGGGGCAACATGTGAGGTGTATACAGACCACAAGAGTTTGAAATACTTCTTCACACAGAAAGAACTGAACATGAGACAACGGAGATGGTTAGAACTAATAAAAGACTATGACTTGCAAATTTTGTACCATCCAGGAAAAGCTAACACCATTGCCGATGCACTAAGTCAGAAATCGATTGGGAATTTAGCCTGCTTACTCACCGGACATAAATAATTGCTAGGTGACCTTGAAAATTTTGAAGTTGAGATTGTTTTGTGCGAACAAGGTGGAACCTTAGCTACTATTTCTGCTCGACCGGCACTGATTGAGGAGATTAAAGAGAAACAGCAACAGGATGACTTTTTGAAAAAGGTCATTGATGAACGAGAATCTAAACCGAGGCCAGATTTCAAATTTGAGAACAATGTGTTGAAATTCCAGGGAAGATTGTGTGTACCGAGTGATTCTGAACTGAAAAGAAGAATTCTGCAAGAGGGCCACAATTCAAAATTGTCTATCCATCCAGGAAATACGAAAATGTACCAAGACTTGAAACTGAATTTCTGGTGGCCGGGAATGAAGAAAGAGATTGCTGACTTTGTGTCGAAATGTCTTCATTGCCAACAAGTTAAAGCCGAACATCAACGGCCCGCAGGCTTACTGCAACCATTATTGATACCGGAGTGGAAATTGGAACATATCACTATGGATTTTATTGTTGGTTTACCTCGCTCCAGTAAAGGTATGGACTCAATTTGGGTTATTGTTGATAGACTGACTAAATCTGCTCACTTCTTACCTGTCAAAACAATCTATAATGCGGACAAATTGGCTATAATTTATATTGATGAGATGTTAGATTACACGGAGTGCCTGTATCTATTATTTCTGACAGGGACTCGAAGTTTACATCGAGATTTTGGCAAAGTCTGCAAACAGGATTGGGTACTGAACTGAGACTGAGTAGTGCATACCATCCTCAGACAGATGGCCAGTCAGAAAGAACCATCCAGACTCTGGAGGATTTACTGAGAATGTGTGTCCTTGATTTTCAGGGAAATTGGGAAAGCCATTTACCGTTGGCTGAATTCGCCTACAACAACAACTTTCATTCGAGTATTGGCATGGCGCCTTTCGAGGCTTTGTATGGCAGGAAATATCGATCTCCAATTTGCTGGGCAGAAGTTGGAGATAGGCCTTTGCTTGGGCCCGAGATTGTACATGAAACTACTGAAAAGGTGAAACTAATTCAACAGAGATTGAAAACCGCACAGAGCCAGCAAAAAAGTTATGCGGATGTCCGAAGGCGAGACAGAGAGTACGAAGTAGGTGATCATGTTTTTGTTAAAGTGACACCGATGAAAGGGCAGACTCGTTTTGGGGTTAAAGGCAAGTTAGCGCCGAGATATGTCGGACTGTATGAGATTATTGAAAAGATTAATCCGATAGCGTATCAAGTAGCGCTTCCTCCTGAAATAGAGCATATGCATAACGTGTTCCATATTTCAATGTTAAGGGATTACCTCCAGGATCCCTTCCACGTGATTGAGCCTACCCGTGTAGTGCTAAGTGATGACTACACTTATGAAGAACGGCCTATTCAAATTGTAAACAGACGGATCAAGAAGTTGAGGAACAAAGAGATTCCGTTTGTGAAAGTTGATTGGCAAAACCATGGTGGCATATATGCCACTTGGGAAAGGGAAGACGATATGATCAAGAGATATCCTGAATTGTTCCCTTTGGATTCGGTATTCTTCCAAAATGAAGGTAATTTGAGTTTGGAGGGCCAAACTCTTTGTAAGGAGGGAAGACTGTGACAACTCTCACCACTGTTTACTGATGATACCACTGATTAGTGCTAATCTATGATTAAGCATGTTAAGTGATTGATTGACTGAAATTCCTACTGATTGATTGAAGTGTATTAGTTTAAACGCATTTCTAACTGTTTGACTATTAATTGATCTGTTCATGTTTTAAGTTTGAACTGTAAATTGAAGGCCTTATCGGTGGCCGAATCTGAAATCGATTAATGTTTTATGCTAATTAGAATTTATGTGATTTTATGGTAGATTTGATTAAAATTTGATTTGGTACGATTAAATTGGATTAATTAGTGCTAAATTACATTAGTTGCTTTAATTACCAAAATGCCATCTAGTGGGCCACTTTTCTTCACATCTTGAGGCTTGAATTACACTTGATCACTCAACATTTCTTCAGCCCTTTTCTTGAGCCTAAACCGTGTGAGAAGAAGAGTGAGGGAAATTGGTTCCAACTAAGAATTCTTGCTTGAAATTGGAAGAATTGTAGAAGAATTGCATATTTGAGCTTCCATTCTTGAAATTGAGGACCTAAGGTAGAGAATTCATCTTCTCCATTGTGAATTTGAGTTACTTCTTGCATGGTTCTTGCTGAATTAGAGTTTAGAGTCAAGAGTTGGTTTAAAATGTTGAATTGAGTGGTAATCCATGCATGCATGTTTGCATTGTTGAGTTTTGAGTTGTTTTCTTAGAATCTTCACATGCATGTCCATATCTTGATTATGGTCCATGAATTCATCATGTTTTTGGAAGTTTAGACTCATTTGTTCTTGTATTAGAAGCTTTGAAGTTGATTAAATTCATGCATGTTGCATGTACATCATGTTCTTGAAGTTTTGTTTGGAAATGGGTTCAATTGAACTACCTTTGGGCTTTGATTGTGCAAATTGATCTTTGAAACATGTCATATTATGAGTTTTAAAGTGTTTTACAGAAAATTAGCCCAAAAGGATCGAATTTGATGCTTTAAATGTTGAATTTCATGCTTGGAGACAAATCTGGAAATTCCAGATTTTGGATCCACACTCGAGTAGGGAACTCCACGCTCGAGCGTACACTCTGAGTTCATGCAGTCCGCTCGAGCGGGGAAAGTAACGCTCGAGCGTGAAATGCGTGTATCCAGTACTTTGCTTGTGTTTGCAGTCCGCTCAAGCGAGGGAATGCACACTCGAGCGAGGACTTGTGTCTCACGCTCGAGTGGGAGTCGAGCGCCCGTCGAGCGTGAATTTCATGCATCCAGTACTTTTGCAGTCCGCTCGAGCAAGGAAAGTCACGCTCGAGCGTAGCTCTTTTATCTGCATGTTCGCTCGAGCGGAGAAAGCCATGCTCGAGCGGGACCCCTGTTTCGGCAAAAATTTGAAAAGTGTTTTAAAGTGCATCTTTGCATCCTCATTCTATCCTAGGCATTCCTAGGCCTAGTTTAAGGCATCTTAATGAGGATAATGCTATAGAACCACACCGAGTCAAGATAGGGACTAAGTTATTATTTCCCAAGCGTGCAACTTAGTGTGTGTTCATCCTGTAACTGTGTAGGGTTGGCATCCGAGGAAGCTCACTAGCCTATCTGTAGCCCAGAACTCTGTGAGTAACAATGTTGTAAAGATATATTCAATCATGAATATTTTCTGAATGATCAACTGTATTGCTTTTTGAAATGATATTTCTTACTGAATGAATGCTTGTCCTATTTGCGAACTGTATTCGTAGCATCCATAGCAATTTACTATTACTGTACTGTACTACTACTGTCACAAAGATCTCTGTCGGTTCCCATGTTGGAACTACTACTGTTTACTGATATGATGGCCATCAACTAACTGTTCGGTCTGTTAAGACCTACTGTACTGTTTTGCTATAGGATGTACCACTTATGACTGTTATGATCGAATAACTAATATACTATTCAAATGACTGTTTTAAATACTGAAAAGACATTCATTCTTAACCTCTTTACGCATATGTTATTCACTGGGCTTTAGCTCACCGTTTATATATATATGTTGGTGTCCAGGCACCGGATCGGAGCTAGGAGCGTTGGGTTTAACTCCCTTTTTGTCAAGCCAACCACTGTGCCTCACTGAGAGGTTCCAAGTCCTTCAAGCTAGGGCTACTTGGGGTGTTTTAGATTTCCCCTTTTCTGTTTCTGTTTTGTATATACTGCTTGAGACTGGTACTGTACTGTTATGGTAGGGATTTGGTCCCTAACCTGAATGTTTGTATAAGTTGTATATATATACTATTTTGATTATGATGTGAATATGTTATGAAAAAGTCTTTTTGCATACCGACTGTCACAGCTCATTGGACATCTTTTATTACTGTTTTGGCTTCCGCCAGCCCCTGTACTCTGTATTACTGTTATTACTGTTAAGCAGGCCTTCGGTAATCACAGATTACTGGCCAGTTACGGTGCTAAACCCATAGGGGCGGGTTTGGGTCGTGACAATTACTCACAGTGTTCTGCCGATGGATTTGCCCTTGCGCTTCACCCTACACATTTCATAACATATCGAGTCACTAGTAATTCAATCCGCTCTCGATTTGTTTATTTCTTTTAGGCTTCTTTCTTATCATTTTTGTTCATTTACAATGTTCAATGCATGCCTAAGAGTGCTTAGAAATAAAAGAGAACGAAAAACGAAACATAAAACAACTCTTTAAAATTTCTGAAACAGGGCTCTCCGCTCGAGCGCAACTTTGGTCGCTCGAGCGGACTGCAAGACTCTGCAAAAGTACTGGTTGCAAGACTCTGCAAAAGTACTGGTTGCAAGAAATTTTCTCTCGACAAGCACTCGAGTTAAAAGACTGACTGAAAAGAGTCTTCGCTCGAGTGGTCTGCAAAATTTACAAAACTTCTGAGAGCTTGATTTTTATGCTCGAGCGACACTTTCCTCGCTCGAGCGGACAGGTCAAATTCTGGGTTTTCCAGCAAGTTGTTTGAGCTTCAAAACACAACCCCAAAGGCTCCAAAGTTTCCAAATTGATGCCAAAACATAGAAAAACATTGAGTAACATAAAAAATTAGGTAATTTGAAACCAATTATCCAAATTCTTCAAATTCTTCTTGCAAGTTCCAAAACTCATGCAATCAAGCTTCAAACCTTCATGAATCATTCACGCATGTAAATTATGGACTCTAATTCTACCTCAAAAGGTATAAATAATGCCCAAAGTCATGAAGCTCAACAAGACTATGCATGCATGTGTGATTTGGTGCTCAATTTTTCATATTTAACATGTTGCATGCTTGACTATGCAAATCCATGGCAACCCTTTACATGCATGGTTATATTGACTTCAAATTCATCAAAATCAAATCAATTCTTGCTCTTAATTGCATATCTTGCTTGAATTCACTTAATTATGAACTTAAACTCATGAAGTTGAGTTCAATTACTCACCTAGGAGTTCTAATCTCCCAAATTCTTGCTAGTTCTTGAGTTCCTTTGCAAAGTCTTCAAGGATGAGCCCTTTCTCTCTCTAAATTCAATTCACTCTCTATCTCTCTAGAGTGCAATCTCAGCCAAGATGGAAGATATGAGCTCAAAAGAATAAACTTAAGTGCATATTGGCCTATATATATACTTGTCTAATCAAATTAATTAAAGCTAAGTAATTATGCTTTAATTCAATCATATTGATTCTAATTATTTTGATCCGAATCGATTTTTAATTAAATCTCACCGTAGGCTCTAAAAATCAAGCTAATTGCAAAAATACAGTCAATTTTAGTTTCTATAGCCTCTACGGCCTTCAATTAAATTTTATAGCAGAAAATCAAACAGATTTTCCTACGGTAAACAGATACAAATTGAGAAACACATATAATCATATAATTAGCACTCAAAATCATATCAAGCATATAATTATAAGCACATTTAAGATTAGTTAGCATAACACAGAGTAGGGTTGTCACATTTTCCCCCCCTTTAGGAAGTTTGGTCCTCCAAACTTATTTTACCTCCATCCAGAAACAAATGTGGATAGCGTAGTTGCATCTCATCCTCTTTTTTCCATGTAGCGTTCATCCCATAGTGTTCTTTTTCATTCTACTTTTACCATTAGGATAGACTTAGTTCTCAACTGTTTCACTTGCCAGTCAATGATTTGTTCTAGCCATTCTTCATATTCTATATTTTCATCAAAAGCTATCCGATGATAATCAATCACATGAAACGAATCTCGAAAATAACCCATTAACATCAACACGTGGAACACTTTATGCATTTGTTCGAATCCTGGTGGCAAAACAACCCTATATGCAACTGGACCAAGCCTTTCCAGAATTTGAAATGGCCCAATGTAACAGGGTGACAATTTGCCTTTCTTACCGAATCTCAACTGGCCCTTCATTGGAATCACACGAATAAATGCATGGTCGACAACCTCATACTCAAGAGGTCTCCTTCAAACATCCATATAATTCTTTTGTCGACTCTGTGCCATCTTGAGCCTCTGTTGGATGATCTTGATCTTTTCAGATGTATCTTGCATAATTTCGGGCCCAAGTAAAGCCCTGCCCCCGACTTTCGCCCAACAAATCGGTGATCTACACTTTCTATCGTACAAAGCTTTGTATGGTGCCATACCAATGCTGGAGTGGAAACTGTTATTGTATGCAAATTCTGCCAGTTACAAATAATCCTCCCAGCTCCCTTGAAAATCTAAGGCACACATCCTGAGCATGTCTTCCAAAGTCTGTATGGTTTGTTCTGATTGCCTGTTTGTCTGTGGATGGAATGCGGTATTGAATTTTAGTTCTATCCCCATTGCTCTTTACAAGCTTTTTCGCAATCTAGATACAAATTTTGGATCTCTATCCGAGACAATAGATACTGGAACTCCATGTAAACGAACAATCTTATCAACATATATAGTAGCTAATCGATAAGCATCAAAAGTAGTCTTAACGGGCAGAAAATGCGCAGATTTAGTCAGTTTATCGACTATAACCCAAACAGAATCCATACCTCTCGGAGTTCGAGGTAAACCAACAATGAAGTCCATGGTCACATGTTCCCACTTCCATTTCGGAATGGGAAGAGGTTGAAATAGACCACCTGGTTTTTGATGTTCAGCTTTAACTTGCTGGCATCAAAGGCACTTGGACACATACTCTCTGATTTCCTTCTTCATTTTGGACCACCAATAGCTTTGCTTTAACTCCCGATACATTTTGTTGTTACCCGGATGCATAGCAAACATCGACTTGTGAGCTTCATCTAGGATTCTCTTCTTTAGTTCATGAATGTTTAGGACACACATTTGGTTTTGAAATCTCAACACTTCACCATTAATGCTGAATTTTGATTTTGGATTTGCCTCAAACTTATCAATCATTTTCTTAAGGAACTCATCCTCTTTTTGCCTTTGCTTAACTTTATTAACTACTGCTGGCTCAACTGAAATAGCGGCTATCAACCCAGCTTGTTCGTGTAACACCACTTCAATCTCGGTTCTCTCAAAATCTTGCAAGATTTCGTTCTGTACAGTAAGTAAGCAAGCTAAACTCCCCGTCAATTTTCTGCTCAAGGCATCAGCAACTGTATTAGCTTTCCCAGGGTGATACTGAATCTGAAGATCATAATCTTTTATTATTTCAAGCCATCTTCTTTGCCACATGTTCAACTCTTTTTGAGTAAAAAAGTACTTTAAACTTTTGTGATTTGTGTAGACTTCGCATTTTACCCCATACAAGTAATGCCGCCAGATTTTCAAAGTAAACACAATTGTGACCAATTCTAGATCATGCGTTGGGTAGTTCTTCTCATGTGGTCTCAACTGTCAAAAGGCATAAACAATCACCCTTCCATTCTACATTAATCACAACCCAAACCTCTATAAGAAGCATCGTTATAAATCACAAAGTTTTCTGTACCTGTGGGCAATGTTAATACTGGTGCAGAAGTCAAACTCGTTTTTAGTTCTTGGAAGGCAGATTCTTTTTCATCATTCCATTCAAATGGTTGTCCTTTGTGTGTCAGTTGAGTAAGAGGTATAGCTATTTTTGAAAAGTCCTTCACAAACCTTCTGTAGTACCCAGCTAAGCCCATGAAACTGCGGACTTCTGTTAAATTTGTTGGTGTAGGCCAACTTACAACTGCCTCTATCTTATATGGGTCTACTGAAATCCCATCTCTATTAATGACTTGTCCTAAGAAAATAACTTCATCCAACCAGAACTCACATTTCTTTAATTTAGCAAACAATTTGTTCTCTCTAAGTGTTTGCAAGATGGTTCTCAGATGTTGTTCATGTTCAAGTCTACTCTTTGAGTATATCAGAATATCTTCAATAAAAACCACAAAAAATTCATCGAGGTAAGGTTTAAAAATTCGATTCATAAGGTCCATAAATGTTGCAGGGGCATTAGTTACTTCAAACGGCATGACAAGAAATTCATAGGGACCATACCTCGTTCTGAATGCAGTTTTCTCAACATCTTCTGCATTTACCTTCAACTGGTGGTACCCGGATCTCAAATCAATTTTAGAAAATACTTGTGAGCCTTGCAATTGATTAAATAGGTCGTCAATACGGGGTAAAGGGTATTTATTCTTTATTGTTACCTTGTTCAATTCACAATAGTCAATACACAGGCGCAAGGTTCCATCTTTCTTTTTCACAAATAACATTGGTGCACCCCACGGTGAAGTACTTGGTTGAATAAACCCTTTGTCAAGTAAGTCTTGCAATCGTTCTTTCAATTCTTTCATTTCAGCAGTAGCCAAACTGTAGGGGGTTTTTAAGATAGGCTAAGTACTTGGTACAATATCAATACTAAACTCTATTTCCCTGTCAACCAATTCTCCTCGCAATTTATCTGGGAATACATTTTGAAACTCACTAACAATAGGGGTACTACTCAATTCAATATTCAGAGATTGTGCAGACAATACACAATACAAGTAACCTTGGAACCCTTTCCTGATTAATTTACATGCTTTCATTGCAGATATCAAATAAGGTGGAGGTACTATCCCGTTACCCTCAAACACAATTTCTTCATGTCCTAGTGGTCTAAATACAACTTGTTTCATTACATAATCGATAGTGGCACAGTATTTAGATAACCAGTCCATACCCAGAATTACATCAAAATGTCTAAAGTCTAAGGGTAACAGATCTACATACAAGGTAGCATTCCCAATACGCATATCAGAAAATTGGCACACAGATGTACACAACACAGATTCCTCGGATGAAGCAGATACACATAACAAATATGGCAATGATTCTAGGGGTCTACTCAATCTAGATGCAAATGCATAAGATACAAAGGAGTGCGTTGATCTGGAGTCAATTAACACAAATGCATCCTGATTACATATAGAGGTAGTACTTGAGACAACGGCTTATGTATTCCGTGTATCGCCAACAAGCGCAAAGACTCTCCCTTGCCTCATGGTGTCTCCGGCAGTAGTATGCTTCATAATGTTTCCGGGTTTTAGGATTGATGCAGTTGAGCTAGCAATTAACTTCCCATTGTTTTGTTTACAATCCCTGGCTATATGCCCTATTTTACCACACTTAAAGCAGGCCCCTGAAACACGGTAGCAAACCCTACAATGTCTTTTACCACATTAGTTGCACAATGGAGACGTATCTCTGGAAGACTTTGAAGTGCTTGAGGAGCCAGTGTTTTGTTTCTTTGAAAGCCTCTTCTTTGAAAAGAAGCCCTGCTTTTTACTTTTCCAATCAATTGATGATTCGCTCTGTCTGGCTATGTTAGCTTCTGATACTATGGCCCGGTCTAACACATCAATATAGGTTTCCAGTTTCAGCATATTCACCTTCTCTAAGATACCATCTCGAAGACCTCCTCCAAAGTGTCTTGCTTTCTTATAGTCGGTATTGACCACATACGGTGCAAATCTGGCCAATTCAATAAACTTGGTCTCATACTCAGCCATTGTCATGCTGTTTTGCTTAAGTTCCATGAACTTTGACACTTTCTTGTCACGAACACATTGTGGAAAGTATTTGCAGTAGAAAATTTCCAAGATTCGTGTCCAGCCAATATCTTTATTGCTTTCACGCATCAACATCCACCACCTTCTTGCTTCATCTTCTAGTGTAAAGGTGGCAAACAATACTTTCTATGTCTCCAGACAAGGAAACACTTCAAACAATTTTTCTATACCAAGGACCCACGCTTCAGCCTTTAGTGGATCCAATCCTCCATGAAACTGTGGCGGTTTCATTTTCTTAAACTCTTTGGTGAGAGCTATTGTTCGGTCATCATTCTGTAGATCTCATACAGGCGGTAGCAGAGTGGAGACGGAGGATGTGGCTGTTGCCACTGTTGTTGTTGCCTCAATGTTTCTGCCATATCCTGTATTAATCTTTCCATCCTATCCATTCTTGCAGTAGAGGACTCCTCCAATTCATCACCTTTTGTTCTCACCATTATCTGATTAAACTTGCATTATTTTTTATACAAAAGGTTCACAAGTATGCATATACAATAGGGCATACATATGCAAGTAAGTCATAATTCAAGCAAATTACAAAGCATCTAACACATAATCATTCATTTTTATACATTTAAGCATGTTTTCAATGTCTTCAAGTTCATAATTATCACGTAAATGCATCCTAGATCTTTTCTACATGCTTATTACTCATTTGGACAAGTATGTGAGTTATTAACTCGTGCTCTGATATCACTCTGTCATGAATCGAACCCGCCCCTATAGATTAAGGTCATAACTAGCCAGTAATCATGAGATTACCTACGGCCTCAAACCTGATTAAACATGTTTCAGTAGAAATAAAGGGTCCAAAATGGAAGCAGACTTAAAAATTTTGTCCAATGAGCTGTGCTTATATGGCAAAGCAATATTATTCCAAAAACATTTCATAATAACTCACACTTATAGGCAGATTTAACATTTTGTACATCTAGGAACTTCTAACATATAGCCAGTCAAACAAAAGTTTATATACATGGGTGATCCAATGTATTTACCATAGTAGCATAAAGTAAACAAAAAGACAAAACAAAGTCTCATGCATGAGACGTTCGGGCTGACTCCACAAAACTTACTCCCTCTCACATTCTTCAATGAGGTTAGGTTTAGACATCTCTTTGCTCACCTACACACATACAAATGAGGGTGAGCGAAAGCCTAGTGAATAATATCAAAATAAAGAAATTACATGAATGAAATTCGTGACAGACATATCAAACGGTCTTAAACCCATTCATGTTTCTATCTAATAAATCAAATGGCTTCAGGCCCAATTCATTCTTGTCAAATGGCCTTTGGCCTAAATCATCCATGTCAAATGGCCTTGGGCCTAATTCATTCATGTCAAACGGCCTTGAGCCCAATTCATTCATGTCAAACGGCCTTTGGCCCAATCATTCATGTTAATTTGCAATAGCACTTCCTTTGATTGCTTTGCTAGTGGTGAATATTATGTCAACTTCGGCTAGAATCAAATGCCATCGAGAGATTCTACTAGAGAGAGTGGGTTTTTCGAAGATGTACTTGAGTGGGTCCATCCTTGAAATGAGGTAAGTGGTGCGATACAACACATAATGTCGCAAGCGATGTGCACACCAAGCAAGGGCACAACACGTCTTCTCTAACATTGTATAGTTCACTTTGTATGGAAGGAATTTCTTACTGAGATAATAAACAGCCTACTATTTCCGCCCAAATTTATCATGTTGGCCTAGGACACAACACAATGAACTCTTGAGTACTGATAAATACATAATGAGAGGGCATCCAGGGACTGGGGATATTAAGACCGATGGATTGAGCAAATATCGCTTGATCTTCTCAAAGGCTAATTGGTAATCAACGTTCCCTGTGTTTGGAATGTCTTTCTTGAGTAGTTTAAAGATTAGCTCACACACATGTTTCATTTGTGCTATAAACCAGCAAATGAAGTTGAGTTTTCCTAAGAAAGAATGAATTTGTGTTTCTCTCTTTGGTTATGGCATCTTGATTATAGCTTTGATTTTAGAAAGATCAATCTCAGTGCCTCTGTAGCTGACAATGAATCCCAAGAGCTTTCCTGATGCAACTCCAAATGTACACTTGGCATGATTAAGCTTAAGTTGATACTTTTGAAGTCGATCGAACACCTTCCGTAGGTTGAGCAAATAATCTTCTTCTTTTCAGGATTTGATGATCATGTCATCAACATAGACCTCTATTTCTTTATGGATCATGTTGTGGAAGAGAGTAATCATGGCTTTCTGATAGGTTACCCCAACATTCCTCTAGCCAAAGGGCATCACTTTATAGCAATAAATACCCCATTGCGTGATAAACGTAGTCTTTTCTTGATCTTCTACAGTGATTCAAATTTGATTGTAACTGAAGAAACCATCCATCAAGAAAACATCTCATGGCCTGTAATATTGTGCACCAGAATGTCTATATGCAAAAAAGAAAAATCGTCTTTAGGACTTGCTGTATTTAGGTCACGAAAGTCGACGCACATTCAAACTTTTCCATATTTCTTTGGAACATGGACAACATTGGCAAGCCATTCTGGATAAGCCACAACTTTGAAAAATCCAACGTTGAACTACTTCACTACTTCTTCCTTCATTTTGAGGCTCCATTCTGGTTTCATCCGTCGAAGCTTTTGTTCGATTGGCTAAATAGAAGGGCCTAATGGTAGTTAATGTTCTACTATGGAGGTATGGAGCCCTGGCATGTCTTGATATGACCAAGCAAACACATCCTGGTAGGTGAAGATTAATTCAACCAGCTCTTTTCTTTGCCATCAATCCAAACATGATCCAATCTTGACTTCCTTGGGATTTTCTACAGTCCCCGAATTAATGATTTATGTTTCTTCGATGTTAGGAGTTTTCTTGTTATCATGCTGCTCGACCAACTGCCTGATTTCTTCTAGTACTTCCTCAGTATCATTGACATCGTCTTCAATTCCAATACTCATAAGGTTGAAATTGAACTCAATGTCCATGTCATATTCTTCTGGTACTATGTCCACCTTGTCATAGTAAACTTTGATCTTTGGATCCCAAAACTTGTGAGCTCTTACCACATCTTTAGAAGTCCAATTATTGAGTTTTTCTCTTGGGAAAACAGGACAAATGGTGTTGGCAAGTGAGAATGTTGACTTATAAAAAGTGGAAAGTATATCTATCATGAGTGCCTCATCTTCTTTAAATAGACTGACAATTGTCTCGATTAGATCTAAATCACTTTCCCAATTGAAGGTTAGAACTTGAAAGGATTCTTGCTGACTTTCTTCAGTATTGGTGTTGTCCTGGACAATGGATGGCAACAACTGTGCATGCTCGTTGTGGCTGGTTTCTAATGGCTCTTCTGCAGGCATAGAAAACATTGGTTTTTCAAGTTAATCAAAGGTAGCTTGCATCTCTTTTAGATGTGGCTCAGAGGTTGAAATCTTTGTTGATGCCAAAAATGTGTCTCGGATGTGAGGAATGACTCTGATATCTTTTGACTCCATACCCTTTTTATGCTTCTTTCTTTTGCCTAGCGTTTCTTTGATTTGACTTGCAGTAGGGTGGAGGCCCAAGAAAAAAGTGTGCAATTGGGTGTGTATTTCTGGTTGCTCTGTCTTTCCTTGAAGTAAGGCACCTAATCCCTTGTCGAGCTGAAAACCATTTTGCTTAGCTATCATCTTCCCATTATCATAATAGGCTAGATGGCTTGGCAAGCCTTAGACAACAGAGACATATTCTAATGTCTGGTAACTAGAAGGCTCAACTGATTCAATAAATGAAATGGTTGGAGCTTTATATGTTGCAAAATCTTTCTGAGCATAAATCGTGGTCAATGTTCCACCGATGATGAACTTGACTTTTTGGTGTAGGCTAGAAGAGACTCCTCCTAATGCATGAATCCGTGGTCGACCCAATAAGAAGTTATAGGTTGATGGGATTTGGAGGACTTGAAAGTTGAAGGCAAAGGTCACAAGCCCAATTTCCACAAGAAGCTCAATTTTGCCCATCACGTCACACCTTGGGCCATCAAAAGCCTTGACAATCATGTTGCTATATTGGAGGTAGGTCTAGTCCATGCAAAGTCTTTCTAGAGTTGTATAATGACACACGTTCAAAGTTGAACCGTTGTGTATAAGGACGTGAGCAACTATCATACCCCTAGTCTTTACAGCAATATGTAGAGCCTCAGTATGTCTTGTCCCTTCTTCTGAAATTTCATCATCTGTGAAGCTGATTATACTAGCGGGCATAGTTAGTCAACCATGTTCTGCAAATTACAAGGAAAAATATCTCTTAGGACATGTACTTCTTTTAGGATTGTTATTAATGCATCCCTGTGTTATTTAAGGTGAGAAGCAACGAGAGAATGTTGATATGAGCTAAAGTCTTCTTGAGTTGCTCTATTACATCATATTCATTTTTTTTTAGTACGCGAAAGAATTCGGCTGTTTCCGTCTCGATTAAAAGAGGCCTCTAGTTTTCTCCTTATTTAGCTTTTATTTTCTACTGGCTTTCTAACTCTTTTGGAGTATAACATATCCCTAAACGAGTCATTTCTCCAATTTTATCTACCGGTTCGGCTACTGTTTCTGCAAGCAAGGTGGTGGTTTGGCATGTCCAAGGAATTCTTTGTGTATTAGTGACAGACAATTGTTCGATTTGTGAGAGTATCATTTTCTACAAGATTAGAAGATTGATTATAGATGATCTATCTGGCACTACTAGCAAGGACACTACTGCAACTATTGGGAAAGTTACGGCAACTTGACTATTTGAAAGTGGTATTTCGAACACTTGAGTAGCTGATTGTTGAATTGGATTCGCCAAAATGGGCAGGACAGTGGATTGTCGCGGGGGGGAAATGGTTCCAATTGGTCTTGGTGTCCTCATAGCCCTTTTAGGCGATAAGTTAGGTATAAAGCCAGCTATGGCAATAGTGCTCCTACAAGGATTGCCCGCTACATGAGTCACTACAGTCCCACGTGGGACTAATCAATGCCCCAAGATTAGATATATCTTCTTCCTCAGATAAGAAGTTTATCACTCTATGGCTTGGGAGAGGATTGCAGGTGACATTGGACATGTTCGGAGGAACCACCATTTGTGTGCCTATAATCTTGGCATTAATAAGGTCTTATAGCTTATGCCTCAAGAAAAAACACTACTTAGTATTATGTCCTATTTGGTCAAAGTGATAAGCGCGTCGAAGATTTGGGTCAAACCCTCTTGGGAGCAGAGTCAGTGGCAGTCGAGTCAAAATTAGTGTTATTTGTCCTGCTGCCAATGGCTGTTTGAAAGCTTTGGCAATGGGAATTGCTAGTGTAGTAAATTGTCTATTCTGATGATCGTTTGCTCCTTATTGATTCGTTTGTTGCCTCATCTCTTTTATTGGTGCAGTAATAGTATCTGTCCCAATTGCTAGGGTTTGTACTTGTAGTGATGGTATAACTAATGGGAGCTGATATTGTGACTGGAAAGACAAGATCTAACTGGAGTGATACTAGGAGTACTGTTATACTGTCGCTAGATATTGCATTTGATACAGAGAATTGTTATTAGTAGGAAGAATTAGAGAAACTTCTTTCTCTTTTCTTTCGAGTTTCTTTATCGAGGATCTTTTATTGGATGAAGATGCTTCTCCATTCTTAGCATAAGGATCTATAAGGTGTCTTGTCTTTAGTCCATCCTTAATTAACTCACCTTGAATCATCATGTCCGCAAAGTTTTTGCCAATACTGGCACAAAGTTTATCAAAATAGATCCCTTTGCATGTTTGGATAAAAAGTGAGACAGATTCTGAATCTGATAATAGCGGGTTCACTTGTGTAGCTGCTTCTCTCCATCTGAGGGCGTGATCTTTGAAAGATTCTTCTGGTTTCTTAGTCATTCTCATCAATAAGCTTCGATCAATGCACAAATCACAATTGTGCTTGTATTGCTTGATAAAGGCATGTGTCAATTCCATCCAAGACTAGATTCGGTGTATTTCCAGTCTGGCAAACCATTGAAGGGCAGGCCCTGTTAGGCTGTGCTAAAACAAATGCATAAGAAGTTTATCATTACTTGCATAGCCACAAAGTGACCCAGCATAGTGCTTCAAATGAGCAATTGGATTTCCTGTGCCATTATACTTGGAAAACTCTAGCATTTTGAATTTAGGTGGGAGCTAGAAATCTGGAAAAAAGCATAATTCGCTGAAGTCAGTGCTTCTATATACGTCAGTCGATATTTTGGATTTTTTGGGTAACAGTTCGGTCGATGACTAGAGTAAGAGTCGGTGTGGCACGAGATCGTTGCTTTCCATATCGCCATGAAGGGGATGACCTTGCGTTGGTGGGACTACATGGAAAACTTTAAGAGGTATTGTTAGAATGTTAAATTGCGCAACAAGAGTGGCTTGAGTTACAAGGATCGGTGGAACAACAGGTGGTTGTCCGGCTAGGAACACTGTGGATCCAACTTGAGCATGGTTGTTGAAATGAGTAGCTATTGGAGGAACATGAGGAGCTAATGGAGCTTGCGAGGATATGAAAAGTTGCATTATTGAATGGAGATCATCAATATGACGCTTTAGTTCATTGAACTCAGATTGTGGGATCATGTCTGGATTTGCTTGAAAACATGATTCGAGTGGAGCGTGGTCCATCTCTTGCAAGTGGGATATGGATCAGGTATGATTGTCCTTTGTGGTGGAGGATTAGCTGGTTGCTTCTTTTTGCATTCGGGACCAATGTTGCCTGTGGGTGGTTAGGTAGCTCAAATGAATGAATCTTGTGTAAAATAATTTATCATCTATTAGAAAATAATATGCTATCTAGAAATCAATATAGATCCATTCCAATAATCAATAAAGGTAATTTGTTACAGCCAAAACCCTCTAACGTCCCAAGCGGAGTTGCCAGCTATCGCACCCAGATTTTTGTCCATCCTATTCGAGGTGAATCAGGACTTTATGCAATGAAAGGAATATGATCCAATGGTTGAAACTCAAACTATAGACTTTAAAAAATAAAATAAAAATTTTTGGAGTTGCCACCTAACATAAAATTCGAGTGTGTTAGGTCACCTAGAATTCGCAATCATATTTTGCAAAAATTCGAATTCGATAGTGACTTCCATTTTGGTCTTGAAAAATCCAGAGATGAATTTAGGGGTTTGTCGTTATGAGTAAAGAAGGTGTTAGGCACCTTACACTGCCCTTATGGTACTGCGTTTCCAAATCTATTGATTTTTTTGTGGATGGATCTACCTTTGAAAATATTTCAAAATATATTTATATATATATACATACTCATACACACACATATATAGGGGTTAATTCCCGCCAAATATATATATATAGGGATCAATTTTGCAAAAATGTATATACACACATATACTATGATAAATAATATTTATTTACTACATACATGTATAGATACATGGAGAATAATTCCATCAAAATGTATATACATGTATGTTATGATAAATTTTATTCATTCACTTTTTTTTTTATTATTATTTACATGTATATATATATAATGGTAATTCCACCAAAATATATACGCGTATATATTATGATTGACACACATACACGTATAAATAATAGAGTAATGACATAAGTATGATAAAATAAATAAAAAAAAATTAGATATATTAATTTGGATGGAATAAAGGAAGTAAATAGATAATGTAACTATTGTTCATTTTGATATATAACATACACAAGTATCCACTTGTGTGCTTTAAGAAGAAATCAAAATGCCTAACACATTTTTTGTATTTTCACTCAGCAACTTCTTTTTCTCTTTCTTTTTCTTTTCTTTTTTTGTAGTGAACTTCTTTTCTTTTCTTTTTTTTAACTTTCTAACTCTCTTTATTCTCACTCCTTCTTTGCTTCAATTTTTCTTCTTCAAGCCTCCTCTCTTTTGAGCTCTCTCCCTTCTTCACTCAGCCATCTTCCTTGACATTTCATCATTTTATAGGCTCCAAGAAGAATTTTGTCATCATTACCTAACAACACGTGTCGGGAAATAAACATTTTCTATGCTTTTTTTTTTTTTTTTTAACTTTTTCATTCTCTTTCCACTGAAAGGATGTTTTCACTTTCTTTCCACCAAAAGCATGTGGTTGATTTTATTATTATTATTATTATTTTGAGTTTTATTTGGTGTAGTTGAGGCACATGAATTCCTATGAGCTTGATGAATACAATCCTAATTTGATGGACGCCATGTAGCATTGGTTCATGAATGGGAGAAATCTTCAAACAAATGGCATGAAGACCTATTTATCTCCAGCCATGTGATGTGAAAAATAATCTAGTGCTTTGCGCAACCAAACCATCACACTACTTGTCATGTTGTGATTGGCCGAAACGCTCCACAACTATATTCTTGCTCAACAAATACTTCAAATATGTAGCGACCATGCTTTCCAGAATTTCATGTCCTTCCTAAATTTGATGGTGAACTTTATTCTTGCAAATTCCCTTGACTTGGGGCAAAATGGGGTATTAACAAGAAAGAAAAATAAGCAACGAAATAAAGAAAGACAGAAAGCAATGTACCTTCCATAGGTGCCAGCATCCGCCTAATCCAGCACCATACTTACATGAGACAGTACTCGCATAACCATATATGGTGGCTAAAGCTACGCCACCCCAGGCGTAGTCTCTAATCTGTTTTGTATCTACCACAGAGGCCAGTAGGCAGGCATGAACCATGTTAGACCTATTCGCAAACAAAACACTTCCGAATAGGTATAATAGGAATCCTCTAGTGTGATGGGCGATCTGAAAGTGAAAAATTGGGCGACAGTGTCGAAAGCGGATGTAGAACACTGGTATGGAACCAACCTGCTCTTATGAGGTGGGCTAGTACCTAGAAAATGCCTCACCACATTATTCGAATAAGCAAGGTTAGGGTCAAGCAATATAGGAAGGCCATCGACTGGAAGGCCTGACAACATTGTGAAATCCTTTAATGTCATAGTCATCTCGCTAGAGCTAGGGAAGTGGAAGGTGTCCATGATGTCCCACTATCTCTCTATCAAAGCTGCAAGAAGCCAACCCGGATATCGCCCAAGGGCATGTATGCGGAGCCAAAGCCATACTTATCCACTAGTGTCCTAACAGTCACAGGAAGGGCTAGATACCACTTAGCCACACCAAATGTGGAGCTAAATCCATGCACAAAACAAAACAAGAGCGCTCCTGTAGAGATAGGTAGGGGATTAGTGAAACCAATAAAAAAAGAAGAAGAAAGGTAGTGCGACGAAAAATATGGACGCAGAGAAATAGTGTCATATCTTGTAGCCCGTGTGGGATAAATGTTGCTCAGGCTCATGAAAAACCATTGAACAAGGGCTAACGTTGTCCATATCAAGGAACTGATCCATCCTAATCCATAGAGTAAGGGTAGTCTGTTACAAGTAAAATAATGGCCAAAATAGTAAGGAATTGAGCAAAAAGGTGGCAACTATAATGCAAGAGTGTAGAAAATGGGACAAAAGCTCAAGTACATGTGTATTTATGGGCTATATGAGGCAATGGTGATGATGGGATGACTTACATTGGCGAATATTCACATACACAAGGGAAACATGCAAAAAAACTCATGGTATTCATGGAAATAATCGGAAAATCACCCTAAAAGATTTGAAAAAGTCATCCAAACATGTAACAAAGATAGAAAAGCTAGAAAAGTCAGAGAAATATTGAAAATACTTGAGAATGAGTAAGCAGTGACCAAAATCAAGAACCATTCGGTAGAAACGAAGGTCGTGGAGCGAGGAATCTGAAAAATCTAATGAAAACCCGAGCCACCAAGCAATGAGAAAGCCTTAGAGTGGAAAAGGGAGAACCTAGGAAGGAAGGGAGAAGATTTTCGAAAGTGAAAGTGAAGGAAATGAAGCCTCAAAGCAAATTTAAACCTTTCGAGTCATGTAAATTATCCTAGGCCGCGCTGATTGTGCTTGCGCATGAGACTTATGCATGCGCAAGCTTGGTACGTGCGCACATTGGCCAGATATGTGCGCACACATCTTATGTTGGCACATGTGTAGCTCACATGCCCGGTATGCATGGCGAACTTATGGCATCCTTTAGACACCCTCAAGGAACAAGTATATTCTAAACTCAAACTCAAGCATTGGCATGCCTCTCGAGGCACATCATTTTATAAAATTCAGGCAATGGCATGCCTTTTGAGGCATATTTTATCATCTATGGCATTGGCACACTTTTCGAGGCACATCATTGGCATGCATATCATTTGGCAAGGCAAAAACATTTCTCAAAATCACATTTGGTATCATGGCACACTTGGAAAATCTCAGCACCCATCTAATAAATCTTGGCAAATACCTGGCACCACTTGGAAAATTTTAGCAAAACACTTAACACTATCTAAACACATTTTGGCAAAATATTCCATACCCTTTAATACATCTTGGCAAAATTGGAACCACTTGGCACCCCTTGGCATCTAAATAAACCCCACGTCTTGCCGATGCGAGTTTGGAATGACATCTAATAAACCCCTATGTCTCGTTGACACGAGCATGGAAAAGGCACCACTTGGCATCTAATAAACCCCACGTCTTGCTGATGCGAATGTGGAATGGTACCCAATAAACCCCCATGTCTCATCAACACGAACATGGAAAAGACACCACTTGGCACCCAATAAACCCCACGTCTTACCGATGCTAGTGTGGAATGGCATCTAATAAACCCCCATGTCTCGTCAACACGAGCATAAAAAAGGCACCACTTAGCACCCAATAAACCCCACGTCTTGCCAATGCGAGCATAGAATGGCATCTATTAAACCTCTATGACTCATCGATACAAGCATGGAAACCGCTTGGTACCCAAAGAACCCCACGTCTTATCGATGCGAGCATAGGAAAGGCATCTATTAAATCTCCATGACTTGTCGACACCAGCGTGGGATGACACCACTGGACATTCAATACCTCCATAACTTATTGGTACAAGCATAGAAAGGTAGCACTTGGCATCTATTAAACCTCTATAACTCGTCAATATGAGCATGGAATGACATCATTTGGTATCTAATAAACTCCATGTCTTGCCAATGTAAGCGTGAAGTTACACTTATTAGATCTCCATGACTCATCGACAAAAGCATGGAATAGTATATATCGGCCTTTAATGAACCCATGACTTGTCAACATGAGCATGGAATAGCATGCATTGGCATCATAATGGCATCAATCTAACCACACTGCGATGTGTATTATCTAGAATAGCTTTTCTTGAAAAATTTTACAAGATTGGCACAACTTTGAGAAGAATAGAAAGGAACTTGGCATAGGAACATCAAGGTGAGTACGGCAGGTATCACCTGCTCTTCTCTTCTCAATACATGCTTGGATGATTACTTAAGTACTTGTTGCACACACTCGCTTTCGTATGAATTATTGCACAACTACCCCTGACCTACACTAATTTGATTCCTTGCAATCAAGGATATGTAAGCAACCTGCGGGTCTGATCACTTGCATGAATGAATAGCACTACCTTAAGCCTTAGGGTTGTGCCAACTTGGTTAGTCTCGGATCTTTGACATTTACTTTTTATCATTTTATGATTGTTTAAGCTCTATCAAAGAGGGGCAACTGTAAACACCTTATTTTGACTGACCCTAAGACTTTAGGCTTTTATAAGCCTCTCGATGATGAAATGGTAAATTACTTCATCTTTAGAGTGTTTAAAGGATATTTGGAGTTGCCGTGGAACCGTTTTAGCCAAAAATTAACTTACTGTAAAAATGACCATTTTACCCCTAAATTTGTTTTTAGCCAAAAACCAACTTTTTAACCCTGAAAAAGAGAGAGAAGTCTGGTTGTGCTTCAATCAATCATATTTTCCAAAATTAATGACTGGTTTTATCAAAACATTGATCAGAATACAATTCGGACTTACTTGTAGCAAGTTAAGGGCATGGGACCTCGCACTTATGCATGCATGCAAGGCACATGTTTTAATACAAAGCATGCATGTGCACGTTAGATGTGATTGTGCACGTTATTTGTGCATACGTACAATCGTTGTGTGTGTGCACAAAGTTAGTGCATACATACATCGTAGTGTTGTAGAGCTAGGTAGTGAAACTTAATCTTGGTGCATTTTTTGGTGGGAATAGCAGAGGGGGAAGTGATGAAACCCTAGAATGGTTCCAAAACCTCCCTCTAGCTCCACAAATATAGCCTCTCCCCCTTTTTTTAAGGGGGTTAAGAATTTTAAGCCTTTTGAGTAAGTTTAAGAGCCAAACACCATCCACTCTCCCGCATATTGCCTTAGTCATGAAATTTACCCTTCCCTAAGCAACTCTAAGCCTCTGAAAATCATTCTAAGGCCAGAAGACTTTGAATTATCTCAAAAACCTAAGCTTGAGGAAGGTTTGCAAGTAAGGAAACTTGAGTTTTCTTGCATCTTTCTTGAAGAGTACTTCGTTTCATTGAAACCAGTAGGCAAGCTCTCTATTTCTTTTATTTCAGTGCCTCTTCTTGACTCTCTTTCCATATGTAATCATGTAAGGGTTTTAGAACGACATGATCATCATGTAGTTTATTATATTTACTAAGTTTTTTGCCATTTTCTTGTCTGTTTCATCTATTCCATTAGAACAACATGTTCTTAGGTTTATTTTAATCATATAATCAGCATGCATGGCCCAGTTTGATTCATCATGTGATTAGGTTATATTTTTGCTTTTATTTGTTTGTTGTATTTGTGTGCATATTCATCATGTACTAGCCTCAAATTGGGCCTAGGATCATTCATGCATGTTTAGTTGCATATTTTAGGTCATATTTATTTTATGTCTTGCATGTAAGACGCATAAAGTGGGCACCTATATAAGTCCTCTGAACCTCTATGGCATATGCTTGTGTCTTTACATTGTTTTTTTCAACAATCCAAGTCTACATGCTCTTTACATGCAAAATTGTTTGTTTTGAATGTTTTTTTGAGTATCGTTTATTTTAGATTGGGTTTATGGCTATTGATTGATAAAATCCACTTTTTATTCTAAAAATCATTATTCTTTTGAAAATATGGTATTCATTTTTATTCAAATCACATAGTTTAGATTGGTTGAGGATTTTTAGATCTAAAATGAATTTATGTGAATAACTAACCATTAAAATCATAAAATAAAGAGTGAGTAGAGGCCAATCTTTGGATTGAGCAAAATGGGGTGCTTCCATGGAAAATAGCCTTCCCTTTTTGTACCTAAGCTCTCGAACTCGGAATTTTCTTGGTTATGACGGACTAGGCCTTAACTTAGTTTTCATCATTAAAGGTTTCTTAATTCCCCTTTAAAAATTAAGTAGTGACTCTTTGTTGGTCAAAGCAAGTCGGTGTGGGAAGCAATGCCTTAGACTCAAAAAAGGCACGGCGTCTACAGCTACCTCATGCTTTGAGATGACTCACATGTCCCACATTAGTAGCTGAATCTATAGTCACATTCGTATTTATGTATTGCATTAAGATTTTACATATAGGATCATACATAATTTGCTAACTCTTTTTTTCATCTTTTTGTTGGATAAAAGTAAATATTGGGCGAGCATTTATAGCTTTAGTATCCCGCTTGTACAGGATTTTCTTATTATGATTAGCATTCTACCATGTAGCTACTTGCTTAGTTGATCTATCTCCATGATTGTCAGTTGATGGAAGTTGTGTCGCTTAAGTTAGAATGATGTTGATTCTTATGCATGTGAGCTCGACTTCCTTTGAGTTGTACATTTTTCAAAACTCCTTAAAAATTCATGAGATCAAAGTGTCTTAAAATAGGTGATGTAGTCTATAATTGCTTGTCTCACATTGTAATTTTAGCATTAAAAAATCAAAACATGAGCATATATTGTCTATAAAACTCATATCATGGTTTGGTAGAGGTTGATCCTTTGATTGGGTGAGTGAAGGTACTCAATTCATGACCCTTCCCCCCCTCATACCTAAGGTCCTGAACTGAGACATCTTTGTTTGTGACAAACAACGGCCTTTGACACGAGTCGTAGTTTTCTTAGTTTTCCGAAAATATTAGGTGGCGACTTTAAGATCTGCTGATGCAGTTCATTTCTAGCATATCTTGCAATTAGTGGATTTTCTATAGATTTGTCAGATTTGGACTCTCATTTATGTTTCACACTGCACTCGTGAGACTAAATTGGAGATCGGAAGTTTGAACTGTCAAGCGCACTCGAGTACTCCTGGGATCACCTACAATAACTTAGATATATATATATATATATGGGTTTTGATGTTTCAAATAGGGATTATTTCCAAATCTTTAAGGTTTTTGAATGGTTAATGAAAATAGAGATGTTTGATAGAGATCATTTGGTTTTAAAATGCAAGTGAGGGAAAAGCTCTAAAATTTTACTAAACCCTAATTTTGATTTTTACTCTAAAGGAGTATTTTGGTTCAATTAGGCAATGTAATATGAAATTGAGTTGTTAATCTATCGAAACATGAAAAAGGATCGCATTGGTGAACTTGTTGAGATTTGTTTACTTTATTGAGATGTGGGCATTGTTGAACTTATGGAATTAAGATTCTTTTGGAATATGAGACATGTTTTCTTCTGTAAATTGAATCGAAACCTTAGGTACCTTGAAATGTTTGCAAAATTCATGCACCTCATGACATCCATGATTTTATTTCATGATTGATATACTTTGTTGGAAGTTTGAAAATGTTGAAATGGGGTAAATAAAGTAGGAATCCAAGTAATAGAATCGAGTTTTGGAAATGAATTGTGTATTGTACTATTACCCACGCGGAGAATCTAGGTCCCCAATTGCCTTATCTTGTGCTTGTGCTTAGCGTCGGACAAATGCGGAAAATGTTTTTGGGTGTCCACTAGCCCTATTGTATTGAGCTGGAAAATTGGAGAAACAAATGATTTTGGTTGTCCATTGACCTTGTCGTATTATGAGCAGGCAAATGTGGAAGGGATGAGTGTGTTAGATGCCTATCGCCCTGTCGAACTGTAAGCTGAAAATGTGAGAGTATTTTCATGATATATAAAAATCTGTATACGTTTGACTTACTTAGGATTTTATTACTTATTTACCACCCCATTGTTGATGTTGAGGTTTTGGTATGACAACGGTGCATCGAACATCATTTCTTTAAAGGAGAAAATAAAGATTTTATCATAGCATGTGTATAGCATAATCATATCCATTTCAAGCATTTATATACTCTGTTAAATGTATTTCTACTAGCAAATTTTACTCATCCCTATCATAACAAATTTTAGGACTTTGTGATGTGCCCCTACCCAAAGGAAGAGATGATGGAGATTTGATTGGAGCACGAAAGCTCATTGACGATATCTTTTCCAAAGCTCCAAGCTACTATGTTTTGGGACAGAGTGTTCCACCCTTTCTATGTGACCAAGGCAATAGCCTTGAAAATTGTAAGCCACTAGGGCAACTTATTTTGAATTCTCTAACTTCTTGAACTATGAACATTGGATTATTTGTATTCATGACTAGGAAATGCAATAGTTTGTAAAAGTTCAATGAGAAAGAGATTTATTTTGTGTAAAAGACTATGTTTTTTGTTTTAGAAATTCATGAGAATTTATATGTGTTGAAACTATTTGGAGAATAATTACAGGTTGTAAATTATTAATTGGCATATAAATTTAGGGTTGTTACAAGATTATAATGGCTTTGATGATAGTGAACTGACCATCTTCTTCGACTTAAACGAATCGAAAGGTAATGAGTTTCCATTGTTGTGTAGTTTTAGAGATGTTGATAGAAGTAATGGATGGGGATTTAGAGAGAGAGAGAGAGAGAGAGAGAGAGAATGTATATGTTTGGAGAACTTGCCGGTGGATAGAGATGGCGATGGCAGGTTGGGAATGGAGGCGATGATGGTGGGGAAAAGAGAGGCAACTGTTCAGGCTTGCAATTGTAGTGGCGTAGTGGCCCAATCGCAATGAGCGAGCTTGCCGACTAAGCTCAACTTTCTTCTCTCTCCCTTCATCTGTAACACAATGTTTTGGTGGGTTTTTTTTTTTTTTTTTGATTTGTTTATTATTTGGGTATACTTTGAAAGGTAATTTGAAAAAAAAAAAAAAAAAAAGGTATATTAAAAGTAAATTATAATCCTAAATAATTTAATAGATTATATTAAAAAATTGAATATACTTTAATAATTTTTTGGGTGCAAATAGAATATCCTGATAGTGGCCTAGGAAGGTCCAAACCCATTATGAACCTAGCTAAAGGAGGCTCAAACCCATAGCATGATTAACAATGGTAATGCTAGCCCAGTTTATATTTTTTAAAGTTAAAGATTTCAATTTCATGAGTAAAGTTGACATATTATGAAACAAATTTATACTCATCTCAATAAACTAAACCATTCATCTTACATGATAAAGTTTAGAAGAACATGCATGGAAAATATTAGGTTGATCAAACATTAATAATTATATGATCAAATTACAATACATTATAAGACATGAACGATTTATTTTTAAAAACATATAGATCGTATAGATAAAAATTGTCTAATAGTATGACAATTGATATTAGATCAATTTGATTTTTTACATGAATAATTTTCTTATTGAGTTTTATAAAATGAACGATTTAAATTAACGAAATAAATTTAAGTTAGTCCGATAATAAATTAATTCATTATAAAGTTAAAATTTTTAACTTCAACAAATCTAGACGTGAATCTCACCTTATTTGTAATCTAATCCTCCTACTCATGGAGGCAAACAAACATGTCTTCAATGCCAGCATAGTCTCTATCAAAAGAAAGTTTGAATGGAATTTTAATTGGGGGAATTACATGTAGGTAGAAGTTGGAAAAAAAATTTATTAATATATGGAGTAAGTGACACTTGCACCTTTACAATATTTCATTTGCACCCCATTACAGACATACTTACACTTCCATATGTTTGTATTTTTTTTTCACCAATTCTCATCTACATGTAATTTGCTCTTTTTAGTTTCTTCCTATTGGAAGAAAGTTTGATTGTTACATCTGAGAAGAGTTTGGTCATCATACAAGAGTCGAACATATTTAATTCTTAAGTTAATTATTTTAGTGATTTTTCATAATTTTTTTTAATTTTATTTATAAATTTAAGGGATAAATTACAAATACACTCTCTGAAATTTACTTAAAATACAAATTACTCATTGTGATTTGAAAAATTACAAATACTACATTGTTAGAATTTTTTAACAGAATTAATTAAAAAAATAAAATTCTTAATTGCTCTCTCATGCAATAATAAAATTATCTAAATTATTAATTGAAACATATTTATAACATCATTAAAAACTATTAATGGATTTGATGATTTATTAATAAAAGGAGCAATTTGTTATGAAATTAAAAATCTCAAGAATAAAATGTAATTTTTAATATTACACGAGACAATTCATATTCTAATTAAACTTCAAAGAATATATTTATAATTTATCCTAAATTTAATTATTAATATTTATGAAATATCTCATGATGTGATATTTTCCCATTATTTTAAACGTGCAGTACTATGAAGTTATAGTAGATTTTAATTTTACATTACCACAAAAAAATAAATAAATAAATAAATTTATGGATAAATTATAAATATATTTATGAGATTTGTTTAAAATACGAATTATTCCTGTAATTTGAAAAATTATAAATATCTCTTTGTGAAAATTTTTTATTTAACAGAATTAATTAAAAAAGTGAAATTTTTAACTGTTCACCTATACAATAATAAAATTATCTGAATTATTAATTAAAATAAAATTTTAACATTATGAAAAACTGTTAATTAATTTGATGATGTATTAATAAAACGACTTATTTGTTATGAAATTAAAAACCTTAGGCGGCATAATATAATTTCTAAAATCATAAGGAGTCATTTCTAATTTAAGTAAACTTTAAGGGTGTGTTTGTAATTTATGCTAACTAAATAAAAATATTCAGTGCTCCTCTGGAGCTTCCTTACTTGTCCTATAATGCACTCCGCTGTCATCAGCCACTCATCTAATTTGGGAACAGATTAAAACCCCTTTCAAGTTTCATCAATGGCGAGAGCCTCCTTAGGCTCTGCAGCCCCTCTTATCTCCTTCCTGCCCATCCGAAGCCTCAACCCTGCCGCCGCCACCGCCGCAATGCCGGACGAGCGCCAGCCCCACCCGTCTCTGGAAGTGGTTGGCGGCGGAGGTCGGGACTCCTTCCTACCCGCTCTGAAAATTCTAAACCGTCCCTACGAACCATATCCTGTTATTGGTCGGAATCGACATGTGGAGACCATCTTCGCCGCGTTCTTCCGATCTCTTCCTAACGTCAGGTTCCGTCGTGAGTGTCTCAGGACCAAAGACAATGGCTCCGTAGCTCTCGATTGGGTCTCCGGCGACGATTTTCGCCTCCCACCTGACTCTCCTCTCCTCATTTTACTGGTCAGCGTTCCATACTCTTCTATCTCTCTCTCTCTCTCTCTCTCTCTCTCTCTCTCCACACACAAAAACAATTGGAGACACAAGACTCCGTTTGGATTTGGTGATTTAATGGAAAGGATAAGAAATGAGATTTATAAATTTGGTGAGCAAGTGTTTGGATTTGGTGATTTAATGGGAAGTGATAAGAAAGCGTTTGAACTAATAAGAAATGGTGAAAAAGAATAAAAAAATATATATATTTAACTTGATTCAAGTGGTGATATTTGGTAAAATTCAAGTTGATTGGTTAAAAAATGTTTATTCCACTGACATTGTTCTTTCTTACATCTCCCACTTTTCTTTCTTACGAATTCAGATATGATAATGAGAAAACACAATATTCTTTTCATTTTTCATCTAGATGTTAGATCACAATATAAAGAAATTAGGATCATAATAATATGTATGTTGTCTAAATGATAAGAGTGTTGTTAATGAAATCTAAGGTCTGCGGTTCAATTCTTGCTCACGCCTTTGAAAAATATTTTTTTATTTTATGATAGAAAAATTTGCCACATGGCCACCACAGCCACCAAGTCATGTGCTCACATATATAATAGTATATATATATATATATTTGTTTTTTCATCTCACGATAGCAAAACCTAAGTTTGTTTGGCGGCATGACATGCAACCCTTCTAGAGTTGGAATTGAAACCATCATGATTGTTAATTCAAAATTTAAACTGAAATATGTAGCCTCCAATTCCAAATGTAAGGCTTGGATTCCATGCTGCCAGACACAGCAAGTGTTGGATATATAATTGTCCTTACAATGAATGGTTGCAGCCAGGTCTAACGGGAGGGAGCGGGGATGCTTATGTGAGGCATATGCTAGCAAGAGCAAGAAAAAATCGATGGCGAGTTGTTGTCTTCAATAGCCGTGGCTGTGGAGATAGCCCTGTCACCACTCCTCAGGTTCTTTACTGTTGAAAGTGATTCGCTTTGTTTTGGGAAATGTATACTTCTCTGAATAATGAAACATTGTTTTGGCCTAAAATACTTCTTCATAATGTATTTTTATCCTAAAATACTTGTATTTACTTGGAAGCTCATTTTTTTATTTTTTTTATTTTTTATTTTTATCAAGTTATAGCTGATTGACTCCCCCTATCAGCCGGTGTCTTACTGACTCTTTCATGGATCGTCATTGATGAATATAAGTGGGGTTATATAAAAGAGGGAGAACCCATAGTCCATGGAGCTGGTCTAGTAAAAAGAATTTAAGATAATTTCTATTTGTATTGCCCTGTCATCTGACAGCTTAATGCCTTTCTCATGGATTGTCATAGGTGGCTATAAGTAGGGTTGTACAAAAGAGGAAAGCCCATAGCCATTAATGGGTATGGTGTAGTAAAACAAATTCAAGATAATTTCCATGGGCCTCTAATGTATAACAGTTGTAAAATGTGAGGAAATTGATTGTGGTAACCCTCAACCCCCATTCGATATAGAGTTTTTTTTTTAAAATCAAATTATGCAATTTGAATTTAGTGAAGCATTTTCATGTGTTGTGGTTTATTTGGTAACACTGGATGATATGCAGTTCTATTCAGCTTCATTTATAGAAGATCTTCGGGAAGTAGTGGCACATGTTGGCACTAGGTACCCAAATGCCAATTTATATGCTGTTGGTTGGTCACTTGGAGCAAACATTCTTGTTCAATATTTGGGTCAGGTAGGATGACTAAAGTACAGTATATTGTTTTTCCCCCTTTCTTTCTGTTTTGTTTGGTTTAATTTGCTTCTGCTTTTTCCTTTTCTAAATTCCTACGCCAATTCATACACTGTCAATTTTGCTTATCCGAATTGATTTATCTTTCAAGTATCTTGTGAAAATTGTCGGCACATCTTCAAAGTGCATGCTTTATTTTAGTGGTCCATCACTAGAAATAAATACGTTCTTGAAGGTCTCTAAGATCTTCGAGTTTATGTTGCTAATTTGCTTTCTTCCTTCATGTGATAGTTATTATTGTTATTTTTTTAACTTTTAGTTTTCGAATTTCAATTATGTTGTGCTTCTATGAATCAATCATATTATCCATTCTCATGAGTTTTGATATTTGAATGCCTCTCAAAGCTTACTTTCTAAATATCTTAAGTATCGTGATTCATTTACTCCCTTTCTTATATGCCTATAAGTTCATAGTGTACTATTGGATGAAAAGTGAGACTGATTATTGACCTCTTTGACTTGAGCTTGACCATGAAATTTTTGTTTTTGATTCTTTTTAGGTATCAACATGATTCTTGCTAACTACCGAACAGTAGTAACCCACTTGCCAGTAGGAGTAAGATAGAATCAAAGAAACACTACTTTTTTTGGTTTTGAGTTTTCCAAAATAGTTTGGAGTTTTTTGTTTTCTGATTGTCTTTAGTGAATTTTTTTTTTTTCTTATTTTAGTCAATTTTTTTAGATGCACTTAATCAAAAGGTGCTTAAAAAGTCAAATAGTTGTGAAGAAATCTAAATGAACTCAATAAATATGAAAATGTAATGAATTTTTGTACTTTTTTTGGGCTATTTTTTTTTTTTATATTTAGTGATTTTTAATTAAATTTTTTTTTTTATAACAAATTTTGTACTTTTTAAGTGTATCTAAAAATTAAAATGAAATTTGATTAAAAGATTGAATCAAATTTTCAATCCGTATTTTTTGGTTTTTGGAAACTCCAAAACCATATTTCATCAAATTTATTGATTTGTTTGTTTATTTATTTATTTATTTATTTATTTATTTTGCTCAACAACATAGAACTTTATTGATAAATAAAAAAAGTAAGCGAGGATGAGGCATCCTTTTACAAAAGGACAATGGCATCCAAAGTAACAAACCCTAACAAGATAATCTCAAGCAAAAGCTTACATATCACACACCACCAACCAATCTCTAGCTAACAAAAAAAGTGGAACTCCTTTGAATAAAGAACTTCCCAACACCCAAAAAGAAACTAAGTGACAAACATTATCCCACAAACAGTCCACCTTTCGGAACTTATCTTCAAACAATCTTGCATTTCTCTCCATCCATAGAACCCATAAAGTTGCGAAGATGGCACAAGACCATAGTATCTTGGCTCTTTTCGACCTTCCGAATGTGCGAAAGTTAACAAGGAGCATATGCGCACTCTCCTTTGGAGCTACCCACATAACATTCCCCAAAGAAAACAATCTATGCCATAAATTCAAAGTGATTAGACAATGTAAAAATAAATGATCAGGATTCCTCATTCTTACAACACAAAATGCACCACTTCCGGTTCTGTGGTGTATCATTTGTCAAAATGCCTCCATGAACCAAGACCCACATGTAACACCTTTACCTTTAGAGGAGCACAAGCCTTCCAAACTCTTTTGCAAAAAGGAAATTGGGGGACATGAGGATTATCAATAATGTAATAAAAAAAGAGACTTACAAGAAAATATCCTCGATGAATGAAGAGCCCAAGCCTTCTTGTCCTCCAAAAAATAAAATAAAGAAAAATGATCAATTTTGGACAACAAAAAAGTCAACTATGAAGCCTCTCTATCATCAAGATTCCTAGAAAAATCAAAATTCCAATAAATTTGAGCCAAAAATGAACAAGCCATGGAAGCAATTGAAGAATTATGAGATCGAGTCACTCTATAAATTAGCAGCAAAAGAAGAATGATCCATCCAAATATCCTCCCAAAATCGAACAAGTTCCCTATTGCCCACCCTTACAGAAAGATGACGAGACCAGCACGTGTAAACTTTAGAAATTGCCTTCCAAGGAGCACGACAGTTACCCCTCAGAACCACTCATGAATCCCTACCATTGTCATGAGTCCCATATTTGTTTCTAATAACCGAATGCCATGTTGAATCAGTCTCAAGTGAAAATCTTCATAACCACTTGCCAAGAAGGGCAATGTTCCTAGTCAAAATGTTACTGATAGCCAAACCCCCTTTCTCCTTAGGTAACGAAACTAACTCCTAATTCACCAAATGATCCTTTTTCCCCTAATCCTTGCCTTCCCAAAGAAAATCCCTCATCAACTTTTCTAGTGACCTTGCCACCTTAACCGGAATCTTGAACAAAGATAAAAAATAAATTGAAATACCACTCAAAACAGTCTTAACCAACGTATATCTACCCCCACGTGACAATAAAGCCTTACTCTACCCTTCCAATCTCTTGCCAATTTTTTCCACCACTGGATAAGCTTCACTTCTAGGATTACCCCCCAATGGAAGACCCAAATACTACACCCTGCCCATTTGAACCCCACTCAATTCATAAGCCTTAATTTTAGTATATGAATGGCCAAATCTGTTTTACATTGCATATGGTTAAAACTGAAAGCTTTGCAACCTATGAAGCATGGGTACTCCACAAATGGTGGCGTACTCGTACCGGGTACGTACCGGGTGCTGGTACGCGTACCGGTACGGCTGCACGCGTACCGGGGACGGCAAACAGTGTCTCGGTACGTTTGGGAGAACTGGTACAGCTTGGGTACGCCGTGGGTACGCCGGGGTACGACAGACCTCAGCTGTTCCGAACACGGAAGAGAAGAAACAGAGAAGAGAGGAGAGAAGAGAGGAGTACCTGCTTTGAAGCTCCGACGGCTCCGACGACCTTCGATCAACCTCGACGACCTTCGATCGACCTCGACGACCTTCGACGACCTTCGATCGACTTTCGCCTTCTCTTTCTCTCTCTCTCTCTCACTTCGCCTGTTTCTCTCGTCTCTCTTCGACTCTGTTTCTCTTATCTATAACCTAGATATAGATATTATACATAGATATATATATAGTATAAATTATAATTTATATTATATTATTATAACTTTTTATTTTTTATTTTTTTATTATATATTTTTATTTATGTTTTTATAAATTATACTTATATATATATGTATGATATGTTTTTATTTATATATTATATATATAGCCTTTATAAATTATTTAAAAAAATAGATCAAAAAAATTAATAAATTAGAACACAAAAATTAATAATCAATCATACTTATATAATGTTAATAATCAAAAAAATTAATTAGAACAAAATTATAAAAATTAATTAGAACAAAATTAATAATCAATCATACTTTTTAATTTTGATATTTAATTTCAATTTGTAGGTTGGATCTTTTAACCATAATTATAAAAAATAAAAAAAAATAAAAAAATATTGGCGTACCACAGCCGTACCCGTACCCTACTTTTTTGGAATTTTGCCGTATCGACGTACCCGTACCGTACTCGTACCCGCACCCGTGCTTCTCAGTTTGCAACTAATGACACTAGTCTATTGGCTAAAATCTTTTCATCGCATTGAGAGGTTAAGGGGTTGAATCTCCCTACCTAGATGTGGGTGTTATTTCCCTTATATTTGTTTGGGGTTTCTCTCTGCTCCAGATTATGATTCATTGGGCATGATTGTAGTTTGATACATTTTAGTAAATGAAATAACATAAAATTGAAGGCTTTACTAATAAGGGAAAAGTCATAAAACAAAAGGGCATGTGGTGAAAGTGATAAGTGGGTTTGAGAGTTGATGGGATTTTTTATTTTCTAAGAATATGAATATGATTAAACCTTTTACACATGAATTTGTGTCTAAAAATCAAGGCAAAATTGTAGCAAGAAAATTCAATTTATTAATGTTGAATAAAGCGAATACAATTTTCATCAAACAAATTAATCGTGTGATTCCTCTCTTCAATGTTAACTCGAAAGCTTGACAGCTTGTTCTCAAGTCAAATAGCATAATCTTCTCCAAACTGAGTGACGATGGCGACGAGACTTGAATGAGAAAGTTCTTTAGGGCCTTAGAAGCTTTATATGTAGAGCTCTCCCTTGCTTGATGTATGCAATTGTGGATGTATGCAATTGTGAATATGAAAACCAATTTTGTTGGAGGTCACCCTTATTTATAGTTGTGGGTAAAAGAGAGTAATTTAGTTTTAGCATTTTTTTCTGCAACCATTGGTTTTCTTGGTGATGTGATAACTATGTTGGACATTGGGTTTAAATGATGGTAGAGTTTTGTTATATTCTGTTGAGCTGGTTCTAAGGAGCTATATTTTAGGGTCGACTTGTTTTTCACGGTTTTTCGCTTTATCACATTTTTTCTATTTCATTCACAACATTATATGTGTGCTTGCAGGAGTCTCAAAATTGCCCTCTTTCTGGTGCAGCATCCTTGTGTAATCCTTTCAATTTGGTTATTGCAGATGAGGACTTTCGTAAGGGCTTTAACATTGTTTACGACAAAGCTCTTGCTAATTCTCTCTGCAAAATTTTCAAGAAGTAATTATGTGATAAGTTTTTGTCTTTGCTTTCTTAATATGTTGTAGTTCAAGTCTCTATTTGAAATTGTTTTACTAGAATTATTATTATTTTTTCTAGGCACTCTCTTCTATTTGAAGATATGGGTGGTGAATATAATATCGAATTGGCTGCCAATGCCAAGTCTGTCAAGGAATTTGATGAGGGATTAACTCGAGGTATATTTGTCAAATTATTTGAAAACATTGTTGTTGTACATCATGATGACTACTCATAAGTTCTCTATAACATCTTGCAGTTTCATTTGGGTTCAAATCAGCGGATGACTACTACTCTAACTCAAGCAGTTCAGATTCCATTAAACATGTGTGCACACCTTTGCTTTGCATACAGGCAATATTTCTTTATCATTTCTCATGTCACTATGTAGGAACGTGCGAATCCATAACCGATAAGCTGTAAAATTAAATCTTTCGTTGGTATAGTATAGATATGTTGATTTATTGGTTAATTAGATTTGATTAATTTACCACATAATTATAATTGCAATATTTTATCCCTATTGAGGCATGAAAATGCTTAGGGAAGAAGTGTGTTTTGGTTAACGCACTTCTTTATCAAGATTCTAATGACTAGAAAAATGTCGGATGAGTAGAGAAAAAGTATTTTAGTACCTATATAAAAAATAAAAAAAGTGAACTTCACAGAAAATAAAACATTTGTAAGGAAGAAGTTGCTCACTATATCGCTTAGATCGTACGAATGTATCAAAATGAAGAATAGAAATGGAGAGAGAGAAACGAAGAAAGAGAAATCGACCTTCGACAACTTCACTAAGACCTTTGACAACTTCGTCAGGGCCTCAATATTGTTGAATGCTTCTCTAGGGACTTTCAACAACTTCACTAGGTGTTTGATTCATTCAAAAGCTTCGCTATGGCCTAATTTCTTTGCGATCTAAGTGATGTAGTGAGGAACTTCTTTTCCTTCTCTCTACAACGGTTAGGGTTTACAGATATTTTATTTTCTTTGAAAGTTTTTATTTTTTTATTTTTTTATTTAGTTCAGGTATGTCTTGAAGACCTTTTCTTGCCAGTTGCCATAGAGGGTGAGTCAGTATAAAACATGTCTGTTTAGTTATGCCAACTCAGCTGGATAATAATATCGATGCTAGTGCCTTCAGTTCCTGTTTAGTTGTATTGGTTATTCGATTCCTGCTCATTTTGAAATGTAAGGCTTCTCCATTTTAGCATGGTGATAATAGTCTTTAGTAAGTGCAACATTTTTTATTCCTGCTCATTTTGAAATGTAAGGCTTCTCCATTTTAGCATGGTGATAATAGAGTCTTTAGTAAGTGCAAAATTTTTGCTTGCAAATGGTCTATGTCAAAACCAATCACCATGTTGAGTATGGGTTCAGATGCAACCTATGAGAGTATGGGATCCAATGAGTGGGTGCTTTACGGTTCAAGCCATGGAGGGGACCACTTACAGTCTGGATTAAAATACCTGCCAAGATTGTTGGAAATTGATAGGTGAGTGAAGCCTTTAGAAGGGAAATGGATACCATTGGGTTAGTCAATAGAAAGGGCTTCCATGAAAGGGCTTAGCCATGTGCATATAAGCTTCTTGAGCACCCTTCCTTTGCAAGCTAGTTTTCAAGGGTAAAATCAACCCAAGTGATTGTATCAGAGAGGGAGAGTATAGGAAGAAGAAGAAATAAATGCACTGCACGTGATTCGGCTCCAAGAATTCATTTTTATTTGAATTGAGAATTACAAGACAACTCTCAAATCATTAGTAATTGAACTTTGAATTGTGCCACTTAGCAAGTTCCATTGAAAGGAAAAAATGAATAAGCAAAGAAAATTAGTTATTTGTTTTATAATATGTTGTATTGAATGGTTCACAGGCTGCAAATGATCCAATTGCTCCATCTAGGGGAATCCCTCGCAAAGATATTCAAGTATGCTCCCACTCTCTCTCTCTCTCTCTCTCTCTCTCTCTCCATGCACAGTGCTAGCTTATATTATATGCTACCTTAGCACATTGCATGTCTCTTATGACTGGATCACACAAATTCTCTATGCAATTCTGTTTTTATATTATTGTCGCAGGTTGGTATTTCCTGTTGGTTCTTAGTTAGTTCCACTGTAAACAAGGATTAGGAGAGGATTAATGGGTTTCATAATGAGTTTATCTTTTTGGTTTTGTCATAAATTGGGGAGAATTTATGAAGTGAGGAAATAGTTAACAATTGGATTTCTTTAAAACTTTCCAGTATATGGTTTCTTATTTAAGTAGAATGACGGAGCCTATTGTTTGTTTATTTCTTTGTTTTTGCCCAAAGAAAATAGAAAGACAAAAATGAAACAGGATTCATGTTCTCTTTATACTTGCCTCTTCTCATCTCAGTTCTGTCCAAAATAATGATTTTGTATCATTTACATTGTGTTTGGTGGGGGGATTGGAGGAGGGATTTGGAAAGGGAAAGGGAAAGGGAAAGGGAAAGGGAAAAAATAAGTGAATTATGAATAAAATTTATCTACATTTCACTTAGTTTCACACACATTTTCCCTTTCCCTTTCTAAACACAGCGTTGGAGAAACCCACCAATCTCAGCTTCCTGTGGTTGGCTATATGAACTCCCCTTGTGATTCATCTTTCTCAATACTCAAATCTATTTTAAACCTTTGCCATCTGTCCTCTCTTTCTCCCCTTTTTTCATGCTATTTTGGCCTTTTCTCATCTTTGGGTTTTCTTGTCAATCAAATTACTTCTTATTGGTGCAACTTTTTAGTCTTCACAATAGGTGCAAATTGTAACTATATATTTGTTATATCGAGGCCTAGGGTTTTTGTGAAATTTTTAATAAGTTTAGGTTGCTGGGAATTGCGATAATTGATAAGTCCTCTTTGATCTCTGCATTTCTACAAGGCCCAAGTAAAATTGGCAGAAAATTACTATCTATATGGTGCTTGTCTCCAGCTACCCATGATAGTAGCAATTCTGCAATTATGTGGGAAGAGGGAAGAGGGATTAAGTATTTGACTATTGCACTTGCCTTGTTGGTTAATTTGTTGCAATATATGAAAAGAAGAAACTCACATTTGTTAATAAAATAATATTTTTAGCCTATCAAATGAATTGACAAAAATTTATGGCCTTGTTTGGTTTGTTTTTGGGTGAGTAATTTTGGAGAAATTTTTTCAAAATTTTGTTTGGTTTAGTGATTTTGGAAAAAAAATTTCAAAATTACTCTCTCCTACACATCAATCAATCACGTTTTTTCTCTCCTCTCTCCTTCTCAATCACTTTTTCTCTCACACACATCTACTCAATTACAACAAAATATCAAATCATTCCAAACTTCCATATTCCAAAACTATTTCCAAAATATACAACCAAACAAACTAAAAAAATTTCTAAACTCTCTCTCCAAAATATTTTTTGAAAATTTATCTCTCAAAACCAAACCAAACACACCCTATATTTTTCTTTAATCCATTTTAATTTCCAGTAAATTTCTACATAATTTACATCTCATTCGAGAATATTACACAATATGTAATATATGTGTATATGACGCATCCGTACCCGTATCTAATTTTGGACACGTATCCTAAGATCCTAAGATTTAAGTTTATGAAAATCTGACACTTGGATACACATCCTACCTGATACTTGTATACTTGAGTCTATGTAACATGGCTTCTTGGTGTGACTCTCAAATTGACTAAAATAAAACCTGATACTATATTTTTCTTTGTTAAGTTTGACTAGGATTAGGAAAGTGCAAAAACTAACACAAAGTGGTGGAAGCTTCCTTTTTTTCACTTGTGACTTTTGTTTTACGATTTCTAATAGTGTTGCCTTTTTTTCCCTCAAAGACTCAATGACACCATGATTGTCCTATGTGCTAAAAATAAAAGAAGAATGCGCTAAAAAAGGAAAAAGGGCCTTCTGGGCTATGAAACATGTGTATAGGTATGAGTATGTCAATACGGTAAAATGTAAAAAAAAAAAAAAATAAGGTAAGGTTATGGTTGAGCATGCTAGTAAAAAAAAAGTATTTATTTTTAATTTGGAGTCATGCAAAAATTACTAAAGTAGTTTATTGGTTGAGTTTGAACCTGCAATTCACATTTAATACCAAACGTAAGGTATAAACCAAAATTAAATGTTATTATATGAAATAACTTATGAACTAAAATCTAATTTTCAAATTATGCTACAAAAAAATAAAATAAAAAAATAAATAATAATAATAATAAAGTAAAAAAAAAAATTTCAGTGAAACCAACTTCACCTCTATGTAGAAGAAAATATTATTCTGGCTTCGGTATATATATTAGGTGCCTTTATGGTACGACAAAAATTAAGAAGAAAAATTTCAATACATGTTAAGCGTACTTTGCACGTATGCAAAAATAGCCATGCAAAGTATCAGTATAGTGTAAGTATCCGGTATGGGTACGTCATGTTTGTCAAAATACTCATACTTCATAGCATCTTGGTATGTAATAATTTTTTCTAATGATAAATATCTTGCATGTCATTCATAAATATGAGCAACCATTTATTTATTTATTGTGTGCAAATAACAAGCAGTATGGTTACTTTTTAGGTACGAAATAATTTTATTTGCATAGTTGTTAGATATTATAAGAAATATATATGTATATGTATATTTTAAAATTTTGATTATCAGTGCATATGCAAATTTCTTAATTATTGTTGGAATGAGAAAATGTGTACTTCAATTGCAACATGTGTTTTGTTTCTTAATTCTTTAATAGCGTTTGAACTTTACTGGCTATTTGTTTTTTATGCACGGATTGCCTCTGAAGCAAATTTGTGGCTCCATCTTTGTTGATTTAGAAATAGATAACCAAACTTATTTTTCATAATATGATACGATATGAGTCACATGTAATGATATTAGCCGTGGCTTTGTTCTACTAATGCTTTCTTGTTT